>CAMXCT020002491.1:510417-632363 GCA_947184155.2 Cladocopium goreaui | reverse complement strand
AACTGTGGTCACGGATTGAATGGGAGGTTGCTGACTTGATTGCCTTGAGTAATGCCCGGATGCTCCAAACCAGGCCACCCACCATTGACTCGCCAACCAAGTTGTGGGCCGTTCGTGGCCAGGTTCTTCCTTCTCTGGATAGGCTGGCAATTCTGCGAAATCAGATGGGTGCCATGGCTGATGATGAAATGAGGTTCCATATGAACTCTCTTGCTGAAGAATGTCTACGAGGTGGTGACTGCCTACCAAAGCAGGTTGTTGTCATTGATCCACTTGTCTCTGCAGCTTGGGTTGATCCTGCGGCCTTTGACTATGCTGAGTGGGCGGCCACCCATCCTGAAATCCTGGCTGATGGACTTCAAGCCATTGGGGTGTTCTGCATTGAGGCACATTGGATTCCTTTCCTAATTGCACCTTGGGGCAATACAGTCCGCATTGCTTCTTTTGATGCTGCTCAAGAGCTTCCTGCAATGTTGTCCGCTTGTTTGATGCGCATGACCCATGGCCTTGGGTTTACTGAGACTTTCTTTGATCATGTGGTCCGACCGTTCGCCATCAAATCAGCATGTGGTGCCGTGGCCATCAATTTCCTCCGAGCTCAGCTTGTTGGATTTCCTCGGTTGTGTTCCAATGTCTCTGCATGGGAGGAACATCACTGTTTACGACGCCGATTTATGCAGCATATTGGAAATTCCACTGAGGTACCTCGCCCGTGGTTCTGGGGTAATGGACCCCCTTCTGGTGGGAATTTGGGTTCTGAGTCCGGCTTGCCTGGCCCTGCCTCTAGCAGCCCTTCGTGTGCCACTGATGTAGCTCTTGGCCCTGCAGTGAGTGTTGGTGCTCCGGGTAGCTCTGCTCAGGTTGCTCAGGAAGTTGTTGATGCACTTGCGTGTGTTCCATCTGATGGATTAGGTGCGTTGAAAGGTCCCACTTTCATGACATCGCAACAATATGCTGCAGTTCGTAGCCAAATGCTTGCATCCGATGATCGAAGGAACTTACTTGCAGGTCAGTACGGCATCTGGGCAGATGATGAGATCAGATTCCATCTTCAGGCTCTTGCCGATCAGTGTAATGTTGTCAGCAATGATCAGCTGGTCCGGCATGTCCGGGTTGTTGATCCTTTGATCACTCTCTCATGGACACTACAAGGGTCGATGTCAGCAACTGATTCTGCACGTCTCTTTCGGTTTGCCTGCACTGAACAGGTTATTCTTGTTGGGACACTCAAGGTCAGGGAACATTGGGTGCCATTTCTTCTCTTCCCAGCTGGTTCACGTGTTCGTATTGTCACTGGGGACTACCAGGCAGAGATTCCTGCTCAGTGGATCAATTGTCTGATTGAGTTTGCGTTTGCTCTGGGCTTCCAATCCTTGCGTTTTGACCATACCCGCCGTGACATTCGATGCCGTTCTGCATGTGGTGCTGTTGCCATCAACTTTGTTGGCTGTCAGCTTGGTCTCTCTACCGAAGTCACCAAGTATGCAGCTGTCTGGGCTCTTCACACTGAATTTCGCCGAGTTTTCACTGATGCACTGCATGAGTCTGAGTTTGTGAGCCGACCCTGGATTTGGGCATCAGGACAGGAGAGTGATGATGCTTCTGAATGCTCCTGGCCATCGGAGGATCAGGTCCCAGTCAATCTTCCGGTTGCCGAATCTACACCGGTTGCCTCCCAGACTGATGGTGGTGTGCCATTTGCACACCAGTGTATCTCCACTGATGAGCGGATTGATTTATTTGCGGTCCATGGGCGCTCCATGGGTGATGATGAAGTGCGCTTCCACCTTGCCACTCTGATCCAGAAACGTGCTTCACGTAGTGGAGGCTCTGATACACACCGCCCAGTCGTTGTCCCCTTTGAGTGCCTTAACTTCCTGAACTGGGATGATGTTGGGCATATCCTCACTGAGAAATGGTGTGAAAGTGCAAAGCAGGTCAAGTCTCATGGCCATCAAATTGCGGCAGTCGTGCTTGAAGGGTCCCATTGGCTTCCTCTGTGGGCGGTCCCAGCTGGGATGGTTCTTGTGGTTCATACCTTTGATGACATTGTGGACTATGACATTTTTGATGGCAAGCTTCGCTGGATTGGACTTCACTTAGGTTTTGAGGAGGTTGTGATTCATCGTGTGCCTCACGGTCTTCCATCCCATAACTTTTGTGGGGCCCATGCTCTTGCATTCCTGGCACATATCTTGATTGATGCTGAACTGCCTGATTCCGTTCGCACTTTGGACTTCATGGCTACAAACATGCGTGCCGCTTTTGTTCAAGCTATGTTTGAGCGACGAATGTGCATTTGCCCTTTGGTCTGGGGTGATGGTGGAACAGGTGCTCTTGTAAAGTCAATTGCTGAAGAGTTGGGTTTGCATGGTGTCCCGGGTGCACTGACGGAGCAGAGAGCCTCTCAGGCGATCAAAGCCATTGGTAGTGAACAGTTGATTCAAGCGATGCAGCAGAAGCAACCTTGGCGGCAGATGAAAGCCTTAGCTACCAATGTTGGTTTCAAGTGGGTTCTTCCCTCCGAGCTTGAAGCAGCAGTGGCCGGCAACAAAGGCAAGCCTGTTGGTAAGAAAACCACTAAGGAGCGGAATGTCCCAGGAGTTCCTCCTCCTGTTGAAGTTGATCCCCACAAACTTTGTGTGTTGGAGGGCACGTTCCGATCTGGGACTACGGTCCTTCCACAATTGTGCGCGCAACAAATTGGCCCGGTCAGTAGTGGGGTTGTCCTGATGACCGCACAGGAAGCTGATCCTTACCTCAAGGCTGGCCGTCTTGTTTCACAGGAGCCTCTTGCCTTGGTTGTATTCCATCGTGCTGATCAACCCTTGCAGTCTATGCTGTCTCAACTTAGGGTCACTGTCCCTTGCAGATGTACCGTTGACAATGAACCTGTTTTGGCGGAGGCATCCCTTGTCCAGATTGGCCAAGGCTGTGTTGAAAAGTTTGCAGGGTCTAACCTTGTCTCACTTGAGTCCCCGGATGTCTGCTCGCTCCGGATCAATGTGTTTCGTGATGAAGTGGAGGACTGGGAAACCTTTGCCCGGGCGCCCGTCAAGCAGTTGGTTCAGACCTTTCCAGAGCTGAAACGATGTGGTGTTGCAGGTTGTACGTGTCCGTCTTGGCACAATGAAGAAAATCTTCCTCTGAAGGAACCCATCCTGGACTTGTGGAAGCGCCAGTTCATGAAAATTGGTTTTAAGCCCTGTGAGTTTGCCAAAGCTGACTTGTTCTGTGTCTCTTTGCGGGTCCCATACTGTCTCCTGACGAGAGTGCTCAACCGTAGTGGCACTGCAGGTGCGTATGTTGAACCCCGGTCTGCAGATGGACTGCGAGTGTTGAATGAGTTCATGGTCATCTGGGCGCCCAAGCAGACTTTGCGTGAGTTGCTCCACCTCAAGCAAACCAATCCAGCTGTCTTGGGCCTGGCACGAATGGGTGAGCGTCGTGGACTCAGGGTGCCTGCTGACCAGGCCCAGGCAGTTCATCAAGTGGTTCGACCAGACACATTGTTCCTCCCGCAAGGGGAGAGGTTGCAGTATATCGCTGGCCCTTTTCCCTTTGGCCTGGATCGACAAGCAATCTGCAAAGTGATGAAGCAGGTGGGTTGGAACTGTCGCCCTCTTCAACCTGGGGCGCCTCAACCAGGACGTGGTGCGATGTGGATTGTGCAAGCCATTGAGGAGCCACCCAATGCTATTCTGCACACCAACTATGGGGAGGTTCTGATTTCCCGCCATAAGTCCGGTGATGTTTCTGCGAAGTCTGAGGTCAAGCTGCCAGTTGCTTCACCAGCAACACTTGCCCTGTGTGGAGGTCCTGCTGCCAAGGATGATGATCCATGGACTCATGTCGATCCCTGGACCAAGTTCAAGCCATCAACTATTCCAGTTTCCTCTGCACCTGCTCAGACAGATAGCATGCAGCAAATGGAGTCTCGTATTCAGGCTGCGGTACTGTCCAAGCTTCCTCAGGGAACCCCCATGGAGCAAGATGACGTCCCTGACCGTCTCAGTACACTTGAAGGTCAGGTACACCAGCTGATGCAGAAGCAGACTCAGATTGATGGACAATTTCAAGAGTTCACACATCACCAGTCGCAACAGGTCTCCAATCTTCAGGCCCAGATGCAAGCTCAGTCTCAACAACTTCACGGCCAAATCGAGACGCAGAACCAGAGCATCCAGGCCATGTTTGAGAACCAGCTTTCTCACATACATGGATTGTTGCAAAAGCGTCCACGTGATGACGGTGAATGATGGGGTGGGCATGAGTTGCCTAGCTCCCACAATGGTATGATAATGAAGGGGTCTTGTTGTGCCTTGTGGGCGCTTGCCGCTCTGATGCCCTTGCTTTTCCAGCTTTTGGGGTGTGTGTCAATTGCCCTTCCTGTCAAGGCTTGCATTCGTGCCAGGTCCTGGCTGGTTGTGTTGTTGCTCTTTTTCAATGTGTGCCGGATTGGTGAGGCCTCTCATCCGGGCCCGGCCACGGACAGTTCCAATTTTGTGTTAGGGGTGATGAACCCATCTGGGTTGCGTTGCAAAGCACCTTACGTTGCTGCTCACCTTGCCTATGGGGATCTTTGGGCTGTAAGCGAAACTCACCTGAGTTCCAAGGATGTTGCTGGATTCAATGCTGGTCTGAAATTTGCGGTCGCCATTTTGTCCATTCTTGGGTGGTCATCCTGTCATGCCATCCGCCACTGGGGCAGGATGTTGGAAAGGAGTTGGGGTTCTCTCCAAAGTGCCTGTTCGCCATGTGCCTACTTCATGGCCAGTGGAGATTCAGCGTTCCTCTAGGGCCATGGTTTTCACTTCCTTGATCGACAATGTTTGGCTCACTGGTGGGGTGGTTTATGGCGAACCTGACAGCCATTACTACCCATCTAGGTTGCAGCACAATGAAGCGCTCCTGAGAGCGGTTGCTGACTCAGTTGGATTTTTGTCTTCTGGTCCTCGTTTCGTGGCGGGCGATTGGAATGTGGCAAGTGGTGAACTTCCTGTTTTCAGTGTTCTGGAGGGTTTGGGTTTTAAAGACCTGCAAGACATTGCTGCAGAGCGCTGGGGCATTCCTCCTCAGCCTACTTGTAAGGCAAAAACACGCAAGAATTTCTGCTACATATCGCCTGAATTGCAACACCTGCTCATTCAAGTTGATGTGATCAATGATGTCTGGCCAGACCACGCCATGCTTGTGGGTCGCTTTCACCGGCTGGGTGAGGCTTCCAAGATTGACGTTTGGCGCACTCCTGGTCCCTTCCCTTGGCCCAAGCATTGGGAGCTGCCTCTAGATTGTTGGCACTCCGATCCCAGTTCAGTTGATGATAGATACCGTACTCTTTGGCAGACCATTGAGAACAATGCCTCCCAGGCCTTGCCCTTTCGTGTTTCCAAGCAGATGGTTGGTCGTGCACACACAGTGCAAACTACCCAGGCACGTCAGGGTCGCGTGTGTCATGTGAGGGTTGGGCGAACTGGTGACTTTCAGCCTCAGTTTCATGGGTGTTCTGTTCGTCATGCTCAGTGGATCCGGCAAGTGCGGAGACTGCAGGCCTTTGTTCGAAGCAGTGGAAGTAGTGTGCAATCAGTAGGGTACAGGCAACATGTGTGGGCTGCCATCCTGCACGCACCTGGTTTTGACGGGGGTTTCTCTCTGTGGTGGTGTAACTGTGCTCACAAAGTTCATGGCTCGCCTGAGTTATTGCCCTGGTTTCCTCCAGCTGAATCCATTGCTGTGCCTATTTTTGAGACTGTTGCTATCCATGTTCGGCTGTTGGAGAAACAATTGATGTCCACCTCGCGTCAGTATGCACGGCTTCGTCGGGCACGTAACCCCAATTTAATCTTTCGTGACATTAAGGGTCCGTCCAGTCATGGGGTTGACTTCTTGATCCGGCCTTTGCAGTCCAATGTTACTGAAGTGCGTGCTGATGACTGTTCTGTGCTTGTTGACCCTCCTCAACCGTGGGTCAGTGACCGTCCTGTGCTTGCTCATGGGCTTCCGCTCAATATCATTCATGTGGAGGATGACTGTCTCTGGCTCCAGTCCATTGAAGGGGTTCAGGTTGGGCAGTGTGTTTCCCAGTTGCAGTGCACAGGGACAAAAGCTGATCTTGAAAAGGCATTTGCTGAAGCATGGAAAGCACGTTGGGATCGCCATGCCCATGTGCCGGAAGATCGATGGGTCACTATTCTTTCTTTTGCCAGGGCCTTCCTGCCTCGACTTCGGTTAGATTGGCCTCAGCTCACACCAGATGTGTTGGGACAACTCATTGCCTCTAAAAAGTCCTCCTCTGCTTGTGGGCTTGATGGTGTCTCCATCCAAGACCTAAAGAGCATGCCACCTGCTGCCCTTTCAAATTTTTGTGACATGTACAGTACTGCTGAACAGACTGGTCAGTGGCCATCCCAGCTCCTGATGGGTAAGGTTGTATGCCTGGCCAAAGTTGATCAACCGAGTTCGGTCTTGGACTATCGTCCCATTACGATACTGGGTACCAAGAAGGGCCCACCGTTGCCTAATTAAGGCAGCAATGAAAAATTAAGCTATCAATGACGAAAATGATGCAGTTTTGAGCATGGCCCAAATGTGCTGGTGCCATTTGAATTGCAGGATTCCACCTACAAACATGCAGTGAATCCATATCACAAGCATCTTGTGAGCAGCATAAACTTGGACATCAAGTTTAAGCGGTGGTAATTTTCCACACAGTGTGCACTGGTGTGATGGTAGCACCATCCAACTTGAGCCTTATATTGTGTGGCAGGCGCAATACTTTGGACTTAAATCTTGAGACTCTCACCTGGATCATATATATAATATATATCTCTATCTATATCTCTATATATATATATACACTAGATTTTTATAGATTATGATTAGGATAGTGTATTTATAAAATGCACTGGTGCCGGTTCTGGTTTTCGAAGCATGGTGGCTGACACAAACCCACCAGCAAATCTCCTGGTCAAATGGATAGAATTGTGGTGTCCTAAAAAAGTTGGTTGTGTTTATTGTAAAAAACAATCTGCCAGTTTGAAGGCGCAACTGCCTCCAGCCAATTTTTCTCTCGCGCATCCGTCTCTTGCAGTACCCCAGCGAAGCGCATGCAAGTTTGCACTATGTAGCGAAACAAAGTAAGACGGGACATGTAAGCTGGATGGCTTTTTTCAGCTATCCGTTTGGTTCGGGAGATCATGTCCTCATCTGCATATACCATGAGGTAACGCGGGTTTTTTGGCAAAAAGTGCCAAACAAGGTGCCCCAGCATATGGGCCTTTGGCCGCATATGATATTTTGCTTCCCCCTGGGCGATGGCCCGGTCCGCAAGTATGTTCAAAGCGGATCTGAAAACGCAGTAGGCCCTTTTGAACTCACAGGTCACGTAAGGCGTGAATTGTTTCGCACCTTGAAGCATCAGAACTTCCATTGTTGCCAGTCCACCAATCAAGCCGGACCAGTACCTCAATCGATGGTGGGCCCTAAAGGAAAGAAAATTGACAAAAACAAAATTCAAAAGATTCAAAAGTGGCATGCGGCATACATATATATATATATTGTTAAGATCTTGGATCAACAGGCCTTGAGCCTGAAGCTTTTATCCAACAGTACAAAAGGCACGCACAGCATCAGCTGCAACATTGAGTCAACATTGCTGCCTTGGAACTTTTCATATATAAAAAATATTTGTATGTATATATATATATATTTACACACACCAAGACTGTAAAAAAAACGCGGATTCAGAAAAACATATCATGGGATGACCCTTTAAACGGATAAACCCATTTTCGCCAATCCTTTTTTGGATTGCTTTTGGTTTGAGAAACTTTGGAAAATTGGAAAACACATATGGTTTTGCACAGTCAAACATGCGCCAAACTACGTGTGCACATCGTCATCCAAATCGATTTCCATCAGGAGTCTTGACAGCCATAGAATGAGATAGCGACACGCCGTCGCCGACAAAATTTTTTGACTCACAGCAGTATACTGAGCACCACCAGCTGGCCGAAGTACAGCTGCAGTAAAAAATTTACGGGCAGCACGGTCACTCACGCCTAGGAGTTGAAAAAGTCGTTGAAAAACATGTGCATTTTCTTTTGAAGGGAAACCCTTTGAAACCCAGTAAATCCACAAACCTTAGAAAACTAAACCAAACACTTTGAAAACTAAACGAAATACATATCACAGGTACTGGTCGCTTCACACCATTCCTTGTAGTTTGCGTGTAGTTTGCTGAGTTTCTCATCTCTGGTGTTCCCCTCAATCAGGGCTGGGTGGTCGCAAAGATCCAAAATCACGCTTGACACCGCATCAACGCCAAGGGCCAAGTGCACCACATGCATATAGTCAGGATATATGCCTCAATAGTTTGGTGCTTGTCAAAAAAGTCGCATTCACGCCAGTACGAGTTATATACAGCTATGTATGAATGAGTGTTTTAAGATGTTCGCCCATGTATTTTCGTTTTGTGTGGCAATTTTTCAAACTGTGAATATGCACAACCTCTGTTTTTCCAATTTGCCAGCCAAGCCTCGCGCTGGCTGAAAACCAGCAATTTTGCAGATTGGTGTTTCTCCATGAAGAGCGATAAACTCATCCCGCGATATGATCCTTGCCGGGCACAAGGTAGCAGACATAAATCATCTATTTGGATGACATGCAACCTAGAAATTCAAAAAGAAATGACATATAGATTATACTGGTTTTTCCTCAGGGTCGTGCAGTCGCTTTCACGTGGACCAAAGACAGTGTATAGGGACTCTGCATTGTTCAATGGGCCAATGGTTGATCTTGTTGACACCCACTGCATGCTGTCACAGTAGTGACAACACAACTGCGTATTTGGTCCTCTTCGGAGGTTGAACATAAGCCGAAGAAAATCCTGGTCGGATTGTATGCCTTTCAAGACTCCTTTCCAACCGCCATTCCCCTCTGGAATTTCTCCGATCAAGGTTCCCGCCAACTCAAAGCGGTGCGGGTTGTAGGTTCTACTGAATGGGACATTCCACGGATCATGTGTTGGATAGAGTCCAGTACCTTAGGGATCGAGCTGATTGGACTTTCTTTGGACATTGTGCCCTCAACAAAAACAAACATGTTTTTCAGACTATTAAACTATTACAGCTGAAACACTCAAACAATTGAAGGACCAAGACAACACTTCCAGCACGCGAGAGCGTGCCTCACCACTTTTCGAATAGTTCAAATTCACAATGCTGGTCCTCACTTGGTAGAGCAATGGCCGGCTGACTGGATGACTGGTGCACTGGGAAATTTCTGCATGGCTGGCTCATGGTGCAACCTGGACGCAATATCCGGTTGTCTAGTGTGCTGCTGCTGGGACACTCTGGGAACTGGATGGTCAGCATTTCATACTTTTGTTTCCCTTAGACAACCATTGGGTTTGGTGATAATGGCACTCAAAATTTCAAATGGGTAACACGGTCTACATCGTTTATTGCCAAGGAGCTTTGAGCATCTGCTCCATCCCCGTATAACCTGATCGGTACCACATATCGCAGGTCTGTAGCAGGATCCTCAATTTCCAAGAGCAGGACAAGAGCATCAACAAATAGTAAGGGTTTGGGTTCATTTTTCACATGAAATATTTTGGGTAGCTACAGCATTGCCAAGTGACAGAAAGAACAGGGTGGCTATGGAACCACGCAGCATCCAGCTCCTTCTCATTTTCCCAAAACCGTTTGAGGTCCTAAGTTTCTTAATCGCATTTGTTGACATTAATGCAACTTGAGCCAAAACATCTTAACTTCAATTTCCAAATTTTGTTGGGTCGAGAAGCGTGGCCAGTCATCCTCATCGTTTCCCCGTTCTTCAAGAAGCAACCCATGATTTCGTGGGGAAGCAACACATGCTGGAGGGTCCACTTCTGTTCACCGTGGCTGTCCTCCCAGTCCTAAGCAAACGGATGTGCATTCAATGGGAAATTATAGAGTATCTATTCTATCAGTTCAGCTAAGCATCCGATTCGACTCGGAATTCAAATGGGAGTGGCATCTTTTGGCCTAAAAATCAAGAAAGGGAGAAAACAGATCCATGTATATGGAATCATCAACTTTTTTTCGGACTTTGACACTTGCATTGGCTAGCTTTCAACCGCTGAGTAACGCCAGTCTTGATTCAAAGACCATTTCTCAAGCACCCTTGCTGAGCCCCAGGAATTCTCCTTTGATCGCAGCATGTGCGCCAATTCCTGGACGCTGGGCCTGCAGTGCAACAGGGGGCACTTACTTCCAAAGGGTCGGGAATTCAATAAGTGAGGGACGGAACCAAATCTTGAGGTAAGTCATCAAGCTTGCCTGGGTTAACCATTGCTGGAAGCTGAAACCATGTAAACCTCCACAACTAACTCCTGTATCTAGATGCAAAAAAAAGTGTAAGTTCTGGACTCACTACCTTTTTGATCGCTTTGCAAGAGGCCTGAGACATGAAGGAACTGATCACACAATGTTTGCCCTTACGATGTCAAAGGTTCCATGTACACACATGCTGCGCATGCATGCAAGTTGATCCAAAGTGCTGGCCTCGCCAGAACTGAGTAGCGACAAAAGTTCAGAGACAATATCCGACACTGTGGATTGCAAGGATTCAATCCACGCAGCGCGAGTCTTGCCCATCTAGGCGAAAATATGTCAGAAACGTATGTCAGAAACCTGTGTGCACCTGGGTTTCAAACCATTTGTCAGAAACATATGTCACTCCGTGGAAGTGAAGACTGGTGCATGTGCATGTGCTTCACAAAGACGGCCAGCTTGTATCGCCAAAAACAAATAAACATCACAAGTTGGTTTAGGCTCTGTTGTTTATTTGTTGCTCTCTTAGCCAAAAAACTGGCAGTGGGGTTCAATCAGAGCATGTCTGAATCTGAAATTTCATCAAAGTGATCGTAGTGAACCCAAGAAAATAGAGTTAAAGAGAGTTGATCGAAAATCGAGACTTCAACATCTTTGTGATTTTCAGGGACCTTGATTTTTCTTGGTTTCGCGAAGTCAACTGTCGAGCCCTCGATTGACTAAGGAACTTGCAGCGACCATGGTAGCAGTGGACTACAAGTTGAGGACAGTTTTATCCGGCTGCAGCTGGTGATCTCTTGCTACGGGTTCTGCATTTGCATCCCATGAAAATCATCTGACATCTCAGATACCCCGAACGAAATGCTAGCCCTGCAAACACCTGCTGGCTGACATAGCAGAGACAACTTAGCTGTCGTGCCATTCCTCTTCCTGCGCATCTAAGCCCAGATCCTCATCATCCTCCTCCTCCTCATCCTCCTGCTCCTCCTTCATTTCAAGTGCCCCAAAAACACTAGGAGGTGCAGTGGGCTCAGGCTTTCCTTTTGCTTTTGCCTTAGCTTTCCCCCTTGCCTTTGCCGATGCCTTTGGTTTGGTCTTTGCTTCTTCACTTCGCTTCTCTGCAGCCAGGCCTCACATCAGAATGAATTATTGGACCAAAACATAGCTAGAAATCAGCACACTGGGGAATGAACGCCGATCATGGGCGTGGATGATAACTTCCGCGTCCTTCACCTTCTGCTCCAACTCCTGCCATGTGCATGTCCCTGTGCCGAAGGATGAAACTGGCGATATCTGCACTGGTGGATCCGATATCTACTATGGTGAATCATGGCTGACTGATGCTTGGTGTAAGTCCTTGAGAGTGGTCTCTTGGCAGTCAAGGTGGTCAATCAGGTCGTTGATAGATGTCCCTTTGAACACGTCATCATTCAGCCTTGGTGTGGATCGAAGAATTGCGTGGATTTGTGATGTCAAAAGCATGGATAGGTTGATCTAGGGCCTAGGGGTTATAGTTATACCTGTGAATAGATGTATGTATATATATTATATATAAATATATATAGATAGATAGGTAGATAGACAGACAGACAGACAGATAGATAGATAGATGAAAATGTTCATATCTACATGGACTCACTGTGGGAGCAAAGATCTCTGGTTGCATAAACAGTGGGATGTAAAATACACAAACATAGATATATAAAAATAAATACATATATACATGTATATATATGCATATATATATATATATATACACAAATATATATATATACATATATTTTATATACATACATATATATATACACCAGTGTATATCTGATGCATACTGGTGAAACATACACATCCTCAGAGATCGGAAACTTGCAAACATCAAACACGTGTGGAAGTCACACTAGGCATCCTACGAGGCATAGATTCCATCAGCAGTGGTGCGAGCTGTTCCCAAGCTTTGGATGAGAGCCTCACAGAATGCGACGGGATTTGATCTGAGGTAAACCGACCAATTCAAGCAGAGCCTCTTGATGCTGAATTCCCTTGTCAATCAACTTGGAGGCCGCAGTGCGAGCTTTGGTGGCCAGATGTTGGATCCTTGCACTTGCAACATATAGATGGTGGGCAAAAATAAATATATATATGTGGTGGTGCCATCATGGAATGAAAGAACCTGCGATAAACAATGCGAACCGTAATATAGAAAAGGATCTTCTTCATGCTCGAATCAAACTCCTTTTGCTTTTTTTGTTCTTCAGTGCATTCTTTCGGTGGTTTGGTAGTCTTTCGTTTCTTTGGCACGCCCTCAACATTACCATCTTCGATCGCAAGCTGTTGCATCATAGGGTCCCTGGTTTGCATGGCCGCTTTGTTGGTCAAAACAGTAGCCAAGCTGTCACGAATTGCCTTGTTGTTGCTGACTTTTGCTGAACCCCTCAAAGCATGACCCGTTTCTGTCTCAGTACCAGTTGTGTCTTCTATGCACGAAAACACACGGTAGATTCTTTTCCTTGGGTTCTGTGGGTCCTGGCAGGTGGACAGATGAGCTGCAATTTGGAAACCATTCGCACGATGCTCTGCTGAATGAACCTTCGGCTGCAGGGACAGTCCTGCGGGTGAGGTTTTCCCTTCTGGCCTCAATTTTGGTTTGCTAATGTTGCTAGTGCTTTTCTATATTTTGCATCGCAAGCAGTTGAAAATTGGACATGTGATCTGTTTTCAGTCATAAGATCCATACAGCTTACAACTTTATCTTGAAGCCACTGTGGGTCGTAAGTGGCTTCAAGCTCGTCCAGCGGCTTCTCGATGAACTTGGTCTTGTTCTTCTTGTTTGATGCCCTTAGCTGTAAAAAAATGAGACGAACAAAGTGGAACAAATGTTTCATCAATGATGTTTTCAACTTGGTAAAAGTTGCTTTCCAAGTAGAAAGAGCATCAAAACAAATCTAAGACATCGGCTCCATGTGCCATGCGTCCACACTCACATTGGTTAGGTTCTCGTTGAGCATAAAAGCCTTGAGGAACTCAAACCTCAATATACAAACTCAAAAGGTATATGTGATGCCCATAGGGTTAACTCAAAAAGTATGAGGACCAGACTTTTCCAAGTCTGTGGTGGCACATTCCCATTTTGCCAGCACTCCAGGTGGAAGAGTGTCGGCCTTCTTCAACCTTCTCCCCAAAGCTCCGAACTGCCTCTTGCGTTCAGCGTGGGACATCTGGGAAGGGTGTGTCAAGGTACTTATAGCCTCTCGTTGCTCCTCTGACAGAACTTTCACTCGTTTGGTCCTGGAGCCACCTGTTCCATTATCATCCTGTAAGATTCCGTCCAGACTGACGGCTGACAGTGGGCGACGAAGAATGGGTTTTGGCCTAGGCAAGAATTTTTCAAATGAGACAAGCAGTCTATTTGGTTGGTGGGCAAATGTTTCAAACACAAAGACAATTCTCAACTAAAAAAGCTGAGTGAAGAACGCGGCTTCCTTCTCCGCTGACCCTGGAAGAGGTATTTGATTTCATTGAAAAGGGTAAATGGATTTTGTTTTCTGTAAATGGGTGTGTCTGAAAATAGTGTACCCCTAAACCCAATGGTTAATGATCATTGTCCCTATTAAATGGCTATTTCATTGGGAATATACCCTATTTTCAGACAAACCCAAATGAATGTTTCATAATGCAAGAATTACCCAACTACCCAGCCTTGGGGGCTGTCGGTAAATGTCACATGTCGTCGTGCTGGTGTCTGGACTAACTCTTCTTCATCCTTGCCTTTCCCAGATCCTTTGCTGACATCGCCCTTGCCATCCTTGCCTCCTCCTTTACCGGTTCCTGTGCTGACATCACCCTTGCCATCCTTGCCTCCTCCTTTCCCGGTTCCTTTGCTGACATCACCCTTGCCATCCTTGCCGTCTCCTTTCCCGGTTCCCTTGGTGACATCACCCTTGCCATCCTTGCCTTCTCCTTTCCCAGTTCCTTTGCTGACATCACCCTTGCCATCCTTGCCTTCTCCTTTACCGGTTCCTTTGCTGACATCACCCTTGCCATCCTTGCCTTTCCCGGTTCCTTTGCTGACATCACCCTTACCATCCTTGCCTTCTCCTTTCCCGGTTCCTTTCCTGACATCACCCTTGCCATCCTTGCCTTCTCCTTTACCTGTTCCCTTGGTGACATCACCCTTGCCATCCTTGCCTTTCCCGGTTCCTTTGCTGACATCACCCTTGCCATCCTTGCCTTCTCCTTTCCCGGTTCCTTTCCTGACATCACCCGTGCCATCCTTGCCTCCTCCTTTCCCGGTTCCCTTGGTGACATCACCCTTGCCATCCTTGCCTTCTCCTTTACCGGTTCCTTTGCTGACATCACCCTTGCCATCCTTGCCATCCTTGCCTTCTCCTTTCCCAGTTCCTTTGCTGACATCACCCTTACCATCCTTGCCTTCTCCTTTCCCGGTTCCCTTGGTGACACCACCCTTGCCATCCTTGCCTTTACCCATTCCCTTGGTGACATCACCCTTGCCATCCTTGCCTTCTCCTTTCCCGGTTCCTTTGCTGACATCACCCTTGCCATCCTTGCCTTCTCCTTTCCCGGTTCCTTTGCTGACATCACCCTTGCCATCCTTGCCTTCTCCTTTCCGGGTTCCCTTGGTGACACCACCCTTGCCATCCTTGCCTCCTCCTTTCCCGGTTCCTTTGCTGACATCACCCTTGCCATCCTTGCCTTCTCCTTTCCCGGTTCCCTTGGTGACACCACCCTTGCCATCCTTGCCTTCTCCTTTCCCAGTTCCCTTGCTGACATCACCCTTGCCATCCTTGCTTTGCTGTCTCCCGTCCACCATTTCCATGGCGTAGAAGCTAAGTGTGGCAATATATTGCCGTATCCCCAAGATGGGAAAAGTGGAGACCCTGGGCTACCCCCCTGTCACGTTTCGTCACGTTTTTAAGGCTCATTTGGGCAAATTAAGCTAGCAGTGTCACGTCTGGTCACGTTTGGTCACGTTTGGATTTTTTCGTTGGAAACTTGAAAAAAACAAGCTGGGTGCTGTCTGATTTGTGCTGTGTCACGTTTTGTCACGTTTGGTCACGTTTCTGCTTTGAGATTCAACTGGAAATCATATGGTGGAACCATATGTATATATATATAATTATACATATATATATATATATATATATTTCTTTGTGTGTATATACATATGTATTTCTATATATATATATATATAGTGTGTGTGAGTGTGAACTGCTGGCTGGGCGACCTCAATTAACATGTTTTTCATTTGGGCCTCAAATCCAAGAAACGGCTGGAATCAATTTATGAACATGTGGGTGCACCCTTGATTGGATCGGTGTAGATGACCAGTTCCCATGTCTTTTGACACTCACATGCCTAGAGCTGCCAAGAAGAAGTTCAAACATGAGAAAGGTGGGTGAGTCTCCAATTGGACCATTTTAGAGCATTTCAATCTCCAAATTTGAAACGCGCTATTGTAACTTAAGGGTCCTAAATTGAAAGTATTCTCAGCACCCCCCGATATGGTTGAAGAACTTCCGCAACTTTTCTTCCCCACAAATTACCCCGGTTGGGGAAAGCCCCAGTGGCAGGTTTAGGAATGTGTTAACACATCTTCCAAGCCACTGTCGGAATCTAATTCCGAGTCATCGTGAAACTGCAGCCCCTCATCCAAGGATGGACGCGACGGAACTTGGATGTCCCGAAGATACTCGCTCATCAAAGATCCGACCTGTGCAGAGGACAGGATGGCAACAGTAGAATTCCCAAGTGAATATGAAATATGTTCTTCACATAAATGTGATATTCTATCATTAATATTTAGAGTCATATCGGATGGGATGGATTTAAACAAATACACTGCAAATAGATTCATATGTATGTGTTCCCCCTTACGCTGCGTGCTTGTATGTGTCAAAAGAAACGAACCTTCCAGTGTAAACCAGTTTCTGACAGGGGGAGCAAGATTCAGTGATGCCTGTAAGTAGGGCCCCAACTTGAAGTCCAAGTTGTGCTGGATAGACTTGTGTTTGTTTAAGGTCTTTTCCTCCAACCTCATTGGGGGCATGAAATGGCAGGTGGTTTTCGGCTAGGCACAAGGAAATCCTGAGGGCACATTGTTGCCAAACATCAAACATCAAGTGGTAAGACTCAGGCAATTTTTCGTTTTCCAGTACGTTTGCAAACGTAGGAGCGTGCAACTTCTAACTTCAAAAAAGACTTGATGCGTCGCAGTTCGTTTCTTCTCCTTGAAGACAACGTCCGGCCCAACTTGCCAATCCATGGAGCCGTCCCCACCAACGTAACCTCAGCTACTTGTCGGACATGCAAGTTAACGCGCATGGTGGACAGCAGCATGCATGCAAACGCCTTCGCATTAGTTGCAAGTTGTACAGTGGATCCGAAGGGCAAGGAACTGGTTTGGCTGTCAAAGCTCCAAAAGCCCCGAGTGGCACATGGACCCACTTGGCCCGATAGTTCTTGATCAGTTTCTTAGCTGTTAATGCTGGAAATTGGCAACACAAATCACAAACAGCTTCATGCAGCCATGGCTTGCAACTTCTTGATGTAAGCACGAATTGCTTTCACACCCGCTTGAGAACCAACATATATAATATATACCGAGTGTCGCGGATACACTTGTACCGAAACAAGAGGGAAGAAGTCGGATTTTCAATTACCCATCGAACCCCCTTCGCCTCCAAGTAGACAATCCTCGGAGACATGTTTTAGAAACGGAGCGAAACTAGTAACAAGTACCCTGACCTTTGGCCTCTGTGTTGTAAGCTCCATTCTGGAAAAGCAGCCCAGAAAAGTCCAATCCCAAACATTCCCAAACTCATGTCAACAATGGCTAGCAAGCGACAAGTAGGCAATTCGTCGTGCGAGGCGATTGGCCCTTGCAACGCTCAGGTAATCGGTGTTTCCTGCATGGGCGCAAACACCCGGGCAATATGTATCTAACGGTATATGTACAAGCTGCACCCCCCAAAAACACAAATCACATAAGGGAAAAACATCGGTTTTGGGGGCGGAGTTGGTGATGTCTATCTTTTTGACTGACGAAAGTAAAACACTTTCCATGGGCCCGAAGCCGCAGTCCAGCAGCTCTGAACCAACTCCGGTGAGAACTCCCTCGACTCCTAAGATAAGCAAGTTGAGGAAGAACCTAAACTTGAAAGTATTTCCTGCAACTGCTTGCAGGCTAGAGACATGTATACCCATGTAGCACATGGGATTGCGATCCAGCAGACTGCCCCTGGTACTAGCTGTCGCGCCTGGGCTCATGAATGCGTCCACAGACGGCTCAAAGCGTAGTTGGTTGTAAGAGGAAACATTGCCGGCAACCCTATAGGCCCCCGACAAATTGAAAGAGGGTCATGAAGCCCATTGAAGATAAAACATCCATGCTCTCATGATATGCCACCTCAGGAATCAGATCGCTTTCTGAAAAGTAAAAGCAAACTGCTCAAGGGTTTCAACACTGTGACGAAACCAGTAGCGTGTGTAAGTAGTATTGTCAACAAAAACGAGTCTAGCCGCGTCCACCGCCGCGCTCCGGATGCCAAAATGCAAACATCCACTATGGAGCATTGCAGCACCTGCGCAGCAATCGAATCCACGATGATGTCATGAATTTGAAAGGGCCCCTACATCATATATGAGATATATATATATATATGTAAAGTTAATATGTATGTCTATGTATATATATATATATAACTATTTCAATAAGCATATATATATATGTATATATATATATGTATATATATATATATATTTATATCCCATCCAGAATCGACATAAAAAAATAAATAAGTATATATATATATACAGATATTTAAATCGTTCTGAATAGCACCTTTTGTGGAGCATTATCCTATAGTTATTAGTTCTGCAAGTTGTTTTTTACTCAAACATGTTGTTGTAACATGTCCTCTATTTCAACGGTCCTACAGATCTTACCATTGCAAGGGACATGTGAGAAAAAACACCAGCCTGAAAAGATTTCTGCAAATTGCAGTGAAGCGTCAGGCTGCACATCCCCGAAGCCTCATTTCTGAAGGCATCCAAAATGAAAAGATTCGGGATCCATCATGTTGAGACATTCCCATATACTTGATTGCAGTTTAATGATGAACAAGACTTTAGTCAAGCAGCTAGCCAGAAGGCACGTGACAACGAAGGCGAGGTTGGAGTATTTCATTGCTCGGGCCCCCAAAAGCTTTTAGATTGAAAGGTGTCCTCATATGATATCAACATAGGTAGTATTTCCCCATCTTGATACTTTGCTGTGATGGCATTTGAACTTCTCATCTTGATACTTGGTTGAAACTGTACTCCCCAAATTGAGTTTCTTGATAAATTTGAATTCCCTGCCTTGAAACTTCTTTGAGATGAAATCTGATGTCCCCATCTTGCTCATTATGAAGGTGGTGCGAAGGAAAGACCAGTCATGAAAAAGCTTGCAAAAACAATCCGATGCTCATGAGGAATGCCGATTTGCGCACGATGCAGCGGATGCCTGAAGACGGAGGCAGGGCATCTCGATTCTTTTCAGATCACTTGTCAAATGTTGGCTGAGATGAAGCTGGAATGTTCAACAGCTTCGCAACCCCGGAAAGAAAACCATGTGACATATATGCTGCCCAAAATTCCATTTGAAATTTGAAAATTGATGAGCAGCAACCCTTTTTGGCTGACTGTGCCATGTTCTAACTTGTATGTCTTTCAGCATTGGACATGGGCAACACATATCACGGCAAACCCCTAGAAACGCTTTGCGTCCTTCTTTAAAAAGTACTTTCGCCTTTTGGCCTCGCCCTCCCCCATCTTCTCGACCAAGTCGTTGAAAACCACAGACTCCCTCCACCTGAGAGAATCATAATATCAAACAAACCGTGGTATGACTGTGCACAAAATGGACAATGTTGAATTAAAGCAAGTTGCATCTTCTCTTTGGCCCTGTGGTTGTAGTGCTGCAACCTCATAAGGGACTTCCATTAAATTGTAACTAGGCACAATGGACCTGACTTTAAAAGGGCGTTTGCAATGGCAATGGTCTAGGCAATATAAAGAAATGTTCAATCGAGTAGCCACTCCTGGGCCATGAATTCGTCCTTCTTCCTGCTATATTCAGTGCGCGGGACCTGTGACGCCTCCACTAGTTCTTTGTCTGTCTTGTGCTTCTTACCTTTTGCCTCAGCTGCCTTTTCGGACTTCGCCTTTGCCTTTGCCTTTGCCGCCTTTGCTTTAGGAAGCTTGGCCGCTTGTCTGGCCTCTGCAGTGAGCAAACGTTGAGCGTGAGGATTGATAGGAGTATGTGTTCTATTCAAACATTTGTCCACCACGGCCGCTGACAAGTGTGTGCTTCTGGTTTCCGTACACTCTGGGAGCTCAATCAAGTAGGGAGCCTTAGGTACATTCCAATGCTCAAAATATGCTATAGGCAATAGGTTTACATATATAATGTTATGTTTATATATGTGTAAAAGACATATCTGTATATATTGGCGGGTTTTCGCGGGGATCACACTGTGATGATCGCATTTCCACAGAACACTCAAGAATCCTCAAAACCAAGTCACAGGACGTCCTGAAGATCGAGCATCTCCCGGAATCTCTCCAGCCTCCACCTTGTCCGCCTTGTCCGCCTTGTCCGCCGGGATCGCCTTGTCAGATGTCGGGGTATACAAGTTCCTGAGCACAGCTGGGACAAAACTGCACAAACCATGGGTGTTTCTTAAGATATGCCTGAAAATTGGGCGACGTGTGGCTTCAAATAGCAATTGAACATTTAAACAGGCTTGTAAACCGTATGTATATATATATATTATAATATGTATATATATGGCTGGTATCCCAATTTTCACACATACCAACGCTGGGATGTTCATGCTTGAACTTGAAGATCCAAAGAACAAAGGCCCCCACTCATGGCACAGCCACCAATCAATATCTTCATAGTCATAGACGCCCCACTTTGATGCCAGCTCTTGGATGTACCGGATGGACTGGGCAATGTTTTCGGGGATGGAGTCAGGAAGTTCTTTGGGGGCTTCCGACAAAGCAAAATCCACGAGCTCATGTAGTTCCATGCCAGCTACATCCAGTTCTGGATTCTCCTGGCCAAAAAAGGCCATGAAAGTAGAACGCCCTGATTTTGTAATTGGACCCCACTTGATGTCATGGTTTGTGGACCCACCAGTAGAGTACCAAGCGTGGTATGCATGTTTTCCAACTTTGGGCTCCTGATCCATCCTCTTAAGATGTGCTGCCCTTCTCAATTTTTTTTCCTTGTTGATTTCATGGTACAGTGCAACTGCCTTTGCATCTTTGGGGGCTACACGTGCGATCTTCTCTTCCATCTCCTCCTCCGGGCTCTCCCACACACTACCTGCGCTTGTGACTGACTGACTGCTGTTCCAGTCCTCATAGTACTTTTCGATTCTCTGTGGAGTAGTCGAAGATGGGGGATTGTCACCTGATTTCCCGTGGCTGGAGGGCATCTGAGGTTCCTTGGGCATCGGGGGCTGCGCATGTTCTCCACTATTTTTCAGGGCTTCTGTCAACTGACTGCCTGCTTTCCCTTGGAGAAAGCGGTACACCTTAAGAGCCATGTCAGGGTCACAGGGAAGGTCTGGGTCCTGCAACATTGTCAGCACAAAGGAGTCATCATCCTTTGGGATGGGTGAAGCATTGTCAGCGCAAGGGGCAGTGGTACCACCGGATGCTACTGGTGGCATTGCCACTGGAACATCTTCTTTTGCCATTGGAACTTCTTGATCACAGTAGGAAACTTTTTCAGGGGAATCATCACTGATATCAACAGTAGGGCGTGCAGGTTCTGCGCACCATTCTTTGTTCCCCTCTTCCCATTCTTCGTCCCAGTCGGGCACCAACCCTGTATCCAAATTCTCCATCTCGTAGCGTTCCCACTCTCCCCGCGTCAACAGCAGGTTGGAGGCAGAACTTTCGACCTTAATATGGAGGATGTAGGACATATATCGATTGTGTATATATTCACATATGAAGCCACTAAAGAGGTTAAAATTTGTGAGGACAGGCAGTGTAAATGCGGTTTTAACTGCAGCATATATACATGTATATCATTCAAGAGGCCCTGGCGGGTTGAGAATCCTCAACATAATCCTCTTTGATCTTGGTTTCCATGGCACCTTCTGTTCCCTCAGCTTCCTGGGGTCGTTTTTTAAACAAGAAATAGGAAATAAAATGAAACTGCATGTGATCTTTGTTTGTGGCATATATGTAACAAACCCCGTCCTTGCAGGCTGGCGCTGCATCAAAGATCTCCTGCGAATCCACTGCAACCTCGGGCGGCATCAATCAATGTGGCACTGCGAAACTTGAGCAGCATAGGATATGGTGTAGCTTGGTCAGGATCGATGGGGCAACCAACGGATTTTTGTGTGTATATATGAAAATAATGGTGGGTAAGGGATTGTTGTAACATGTTCTGCAACTAAAGTCACAGCTTAAACGGATGCCAAGAAACATCCATTTTCGGCTGCTCCTGTAGGTCATCACCACGATTCCTGAGCCCCAACCCAAAGATTTTTGCGAGCTGGTTGATCCCTTCACCCAACAGTTGGGAAACATATTTTACTGCATGCCGTTTTGATTTGAATTTGTTGTGAAACCACGTGTTCAAAAAAAAAGGAGTTCGGAATCGTTTGAAAATTTGACATAGCTCACGGATTTAAAGCATCACCAAAAGTGCCCCAAGGTCTAACATGATGTGAAGTTAGCCTTTTCAAATTGCAATCAAAGCCAAGAATCCACGCTGACGTCGGGTCATTGGATTCTGGCCATTCTTCCCATGCACCAGTTTTCTCCTGAGTGCAGAAGTGTTGGCAAAAACGAAATCAAAACTCGAAGTTTGCAAAAAGGGTCAGAGATAATGGGTTGACCTTGAAAAATCCATCATGACAGAAAGATATATCCAGAAAAAATGTAACCCGACGAGAACCCCCACTGTATAGCAATGTTTACTTATATATTTTGTATATATATAAAATATATATATCATATTGATATTTATGTACTATATATATATACATGTAATATTTATATATATATTGAATATATATTATATAGAATATTTAAACATTTATACAACATATAACATATATTAATATATATATATATATTATATATATATTGATATTTAATATCAACAGATACCTGACCTTCGCACACATGGTTATATGTGGAACTGATCGATGGATGATGAAAAACATGGAAACCAAGGTTCCTCCAGATCTGGAGCTGGGGCAGCTGCAGCATCAGATCCAGTGCATTTCGGATGAAGAGCCCCATCCTGCAATTGAGAGCGGGTCAAGCCATGTAAGGGTTGGAGCATGCAAGAATGAGTTCTTAACATGTTTCTAGTGACGTGTTGAAGATTTGATGGGCCTCTTTTGCAGTTTGGACTTTGTTTGAATCCTGCAAACTTGCGTGAACCATGGAGAACATGAGAACCATTAGCCAAAGTTACCCGGACCCTACAATAAGACAACAACAGTAGATCATCAACATTTTGCTGAAATTAACATTTTACCTTTTTGATCTGTTTGGAAACGGCAGTCCTGTTCAAGGTCCCATTCCAGCGTTTGCATGTCGTCCATAGGGCCGGGGCCGGGTCCCTTTACGCTTTTGTGCAACCCACGTTCGTTGCGGGTAGCCTTCTTGCACAGTGTTTGAACCAAATGGGCCTGCTCTTTGACCCAAGTGCCCCAGTCAAACCCAGGTAACATCGGAACCTCCAAGCTATGATCAGCAAACATTTTTTCCAAAGCATGCTTGACCACAGCCTTACTCCAGAAACGAAACTTGTTTGATTGGTCCACATCATCATCAGTTTCATTTTGTCTAGCTTCAAGTACTGTACTGATTGCTGATCTGGTGGTTTTTGTTCTCAAAGTATTTGATCTCAGAAGTTTGCCTGTTTTGGCAAGACGTTCCCCCTCATCCTCCTGAATGAAAGCTTCAAACAGTTTTTGGGACAGGGCTTCAACCCGGGACGCATGTTGCAAAGCAAATTTCGACACCATGGGAGCGAAAGAATTTTGAGCCAAGGACTGGCGGCCGCAGCACTTGCCACTGCACCATGTGAAAAAAAAAAAGCGAGTTGGGGATCAAACAGCTTGTTGCGTTGCGTTTTTTGTGTGCTTAAATTTCCCCGGAAAATGACTGGGTTTGTGTGTCATCAAAATTTATGTGCCACAGATGTGAATTAATTCGATATGAAAATACTTACCTCTAAACCTCATGCACGTATATCCCCTACTTTACCCATATATGATAATCTATATACGCACCACACAAATAATATCAAACATAAAAGGCTGTAGAAGGAGTGTGGCAGGCACAGCACTTCTTTTTTCCGAAGGCAAGGGGCTGTAAGCCCCTTATAGTCTGGTTGAATGAATTGGGCACATATGAGCACCTTGGAGCACCTAAATGCATTATGTGCAGGGCTAAGTTCGTGCAAAACATAGCATTGGGCACATACATGAGCACCTTTGAGCACTAAAATGCATTGTGTGCAGGGCTAAGTTCGTGCAAAACATAGCATTGGCCTTTAAAAAGCACACATTGCCCAAGTTCTTGCAGGAAGAGCAAAAATTAAGATAACAATTGGGTCAGTAAGAGACATTCCGAAAATAAGCAGCACTGAGACCTTCTTGGTATGCTCTATCGGCTGTGGGGGTCGTACCATGCCAGACGTGCCATTCGCTTTCTTGACCCATTCTTGCCTGATACTCTGTATGGAAGTCGAATGGCCCGGTTTGCTGGCCAGGTTTGGAGTCAATTGTTATGGGCAGTTGAGGATGCCACGGCCAACAACGTTGCTTTGTCGGGCCTCATTGCTGATCTGCAGAAGGCGTTCAATCACATTCCACGACTGGTGGTTTTTGAAGCTGCTGCCTTGTTGGGCATTCCAATGAATGTTCTTACTGCATGGGCTGGGGCATTGTCTTGTCTGGGTCGGCGTTTTCAGATAGGTTCCAACTTGTCTCGTCCGGTTTATAGTGTTACAGGAATGCCTGAAGGTGATGGACTCTCTTGCCTTGGGATGCTGATTGTTGACATTTTGTTTCATCAGTGGCATCGGCATTTCTTTCCCCTGTGTGAACCGGTGTCATACGTTGATGATTGGACCATCCTCACCACTGCTCCTGACAGGATGCTAGAGGTTTTTGCATGTTTGCAGCAATTTACCGATGCTATGGATCTCCTTCTTGATTCCAGGAAAACCTTTGCATGGTCCATTAGCCCGCCTGGACGCAAAGCCTTGGTTGCACAGGGTTTCAAAGTTGAGACGAGCTGCAGGGTTTTGGGAGCTCATGTGCAGACGACCCGGAAACACACCAATTCTACCCAAATGGCTAGGGTTCAGTCTCTGCAGGCTATCTGGCCCCGGCTCCGATTGGCTTCGGCCCCCTATGAACTGAAATTGAGGGCCTGGCCAAAGGGCCTACATGCGATTGCTGCTACAACAGTGTCGTTGCAGACGTTTTCTACCTTGAGGGCCGGTGCAATGAAGGGGCTGAATTCTGATGGTGCTGGCAGCAACTCCATGCTTCATTTGGGGTTGGTGGAGAAGCCTGTTACAGACCCCCAGTTTTGGGCAATTTTACAAACCTTCCGTTTAGTTCGCGACTGTGGCATTCCAGAAGTGGTTCAGCAGGCAGTGGGTGCCATGACTTTTGGGGCCACCAATTATGCTGCTAATGGCATTTCGGCCACGCTGTTGACTCGCATGCAGACGCTGGGATGGCACATTGATTCACAATCGCACATTGTGGATGACTTTGGTAGGTTCTCACTGTTTGCTATCTGCATTGAGGAGCTCCAGTGGCGAATGGAGTGGGCGTGGTTAAAGGTTGTTTCTGCCAATGTTGCACATCGGCCCGCTTTGGGTGACCTTGCAGTGGTTGACCCGGTCCGGACCCGCCAATGGCTGTCCAAGTTGTCACGTGATGACCGTGCTGCCTTTCGCAAGTTGTTGAATGGTGCTCATGTCACGCAGGATGGAAAGCTTTACTGTCAAGAGGTGGCTACGGATGTCTGCTTGTATTGCCAATGCTCAGATTCCATGTTTCATCGATTCTGGGGTTGCCAATGTTTCGCTGACTGCCGGTTGGGAGTTTCGGACGCGCTCTGGAGCTTCATTCCTGACCTTCCTGAGTGTGTTACATGTTACGGCTGGGCTCTGCGGCCTACGTCCCACCATGAGTGGTATTCATACCTTGCTGCCATCCCAGCAAGCATTGTTCCTACCATGCCATGGCCTGAGTGTGATGAAGTGCATGTCTTCACGGATGGGTCTTGTTGTAACCCTGGTTATCCTGACTTAAGGTTTGCTGCCTATGCAGTCGTCTTGGCTGACCCGTCGTTTCTGCGCCCTGCCATTGTTTTGGATAGTGGAATCTTGCCTGGCCTCCGGCAAACCTCCGTCCGGGCTGAGTTGTTTGCTGTTATGCGGGCTGTGCGATTTGCTGCCTGTAGAGGCCTGAGGTTGATGATCTGGTCTGACTGCCAAGCCGTGGTTCGTAGATTGCGACGCATTCTCCTTGGTGCGCCTGTCAGGATTAACTCGCCAAATGCTGATTTGTGGATGCATATTGCTGCAGATGTTTCTCATGGGTGTTCGGTGCAGATTACAAAGGTTGCAGCCCATCAGAACGTATGTGCTGCTCTCTCACCTCTGGAAGAGTGGGCCTTCCTTCATAATCAATTTGCAGATCATGCTGCCGCAAGGGCAAACGATGCACGTGATGCAGTGTTTTGGGAGTTACTTGCTCGTCATGCGAATGCTTGCAGGCAGGTTGATGAATGGAACTCCATGATTCACAATGTTCAACTTCAGGTCAGTCGTAAAGTGCTGCGTGGTGTACATCATGAAGCGGAATGTGAACCAGAAGTTGCTGAAGCTCCAAAGCCTCCAGACTGGAAAGGGCTTCCGGCATCCCCAGTGCTTCCATCGGGAGCGGTGCGATGGTATGGGCAGTCGGTTGTGACCAGGATAGTTGCTTGGCTGTGGAATGCAGTTTCTGTGGAGAGAGGTCCGGTCGTGTGGGTCTCCAATGCTCAGCTATATGTGGACTACGTACGTCAGACTGGCCATGCTGGTCCCATTAAGAAGGATGGCTGGAAAGACAGTGAGGATTGTCCCTTGCATGCTCTGTTGCAGGTTGGCTTTAAAGAGAGAACCCGTTGGTTTGGAAAAGTCTTGCGGGAAATACTCCGACATGCGGATATCCCTGTTATGGCTAGCTATTGTCGCCCGCAAAGCCATATGATCTGTATGTTTGCCAGCTGCTTGGCGCTGCCGTGGTGTCCCTTGCGTCTCCTGGAGGTTGATCGATGGTTTCAGAAGTTCAGTTTCACCCCATTTCGACGGCAGTCCCGGAAGCTAGACCGGCTGCCTGTCCCACAGGCCTTGTCGCCACACTGACCAAAGCGTCGACACAGTTAAAGCACTGTCTTCTCACCCCAAGACAGTGCGCCATCCAAAGCGGTACAAAGTGGTGGTTTGGAACATGGCTTTTATTTTCCCCAATAGTTGGGATGATGATCCAGTCTGACTTTCATATTTTTCAGGGGGGTTGAAACCACCAATTAGATGAACATATATGAACATGCAAATAGTTCCCCCAAGAAATCACCATCTCCAATATGCGTGTTTATCCAAAAAATGGGCTAGTTGGGATGATTCAATTGATAAATCACGATAAAACGTACCAATCCTGACTTGTTTGTTGGCTATGTAAAGACATGGCGGCGGTTGCTACGTATGAGCGGAAATGTTTTTAGAATGTAAAGTATGTATTACTCAGCAAGAACAAATGAAGTAGTGTATATATTGCTGCAAATGGAGATGCTATGATTTCTAGATTGTTTCTAAGCTTGGCCATGAAATGCACAGCGGGTAACTTCTCTTTTCAAACATGTTTCTCTTTGGAAAATGGTTTTCCAAAGAGGAACATGATTGAAAAGAGAAGTTACCCTCTGGTGATCAAGCATGGCAACGGAACGTTCCTATTTATGCGGATGCGCATTGACACGGTTGAGTACTGGAGGGTACTAGAGGTGTTGTTGATGTATCCTCGTCTTGTGCCCGAAAAACATATTCGAATTCCAGATGGAAAACTCGGAGTTGCAATCACTCCGGAGTGGACCTTACGAAAGTTGTACTTGGCTACAAGGTGGTGCCCCCATACCTCGCCAAATTTGCTTATGTCGAGGTTAACAATGGTTTATAGATGTTTATAGATGTTTGTAGATGTTTAAACAGGGGATATATATATATATATATATATATAAATGAATATATATTTATATATTATAATATAGATTATAATATTATAATATTATATATATTATACATAGTATATATTATATATTATTTATATATATTTTATTATATATATAATATTATATAGTATCTATTATATATTATCTATTATATATTATATATTTTTATATTTTATATTTTATTTTATATATTTAATATATATTATATATTATGTATTTAATATATATTATATAGTATATATTATATATTTAATATATATTATATATTATATATATTAATATATATTATATATTTTTATATGTTTATTATATATATATATTTTATGTGCATCGAGGTTTCCAAAAATGGGGACACCCCCAACTCATCCGAGTCATTAGAGACTTGGGGATCCCCCTGATGAATCCGCTTGGGCGGGCTGGCTTTACGCTGGTGGAAGTTACAACGGCATATGCAGTAAGATAAATCATCATAAGATCATCATAAAATGAAAAATATCACATAATTCCACATGATATACTGGTTGTTGGTTTGGAACATGGCTTTTATTTTCATAATATATGGGAATAATATGGAATAATGATCCCAATTGACTTTCATATTTTTCAGAGGGGTTGAAACCACCAACCAGTAATGAGATCCCAGTCATCATTGACCAGATATCCCATCCTCCCATGGTCTCACCATGTTTTGCTTGGTTCCATTGTGGTTCCCATCAAATCAGCTGCGCCAAACCCGCCAGATGTCGGAGATCTCCCACGACTTGACGTTCATCCTCATTTCTTCCGTCGGAGTCACTCGCGTTCACTCGGCTTTGGAGGTTTTTTAGGGCTGCCCCACATGGGATCCCTGTTTTTTTTCTTGACTCGTGTGTGTGTATATAAATATACTACAATTAATTTATTGATAAATATATTTACAATTAATTAGATATATTTATGCATTTAGCTTTATATAGTTACATATATGTTCATAGTTATACATATATGTATATATAGTTGTTTTTGTTATTCTTATATATATAGAGTTTATGTTTATATATAGTGTTATTCAGTGTGTATATGATATATGGCAGTTATGTTTGAGCCATGTATGGCTGCGGTTTTAATATGAAAACCACCCTTATATAATGGCCCCAAAAAATACATATATGATTCTCAACTGGGGTTTGGTTATGAGAGGAAGGATTACTGTACAGGCTAGCTCATGTTCCATGAATTTGTTTGATCGGTGTTTTTTAACCATAGATTGGGAAATACAATCCCCAGGTTAAAACATGTTTGAAAGCTGCTGAACCGATTTTGGGTACGGTTTAATTGGGTCCGTTGTGAGCTCAATAATTTGATTGCAAATTGCATACTATAGACCCGGCTGAACAATGAGTTCTTTAATTATTCAAGATTGACCATGTAACCTGCTAAACTTAATAAACCCAACAATATACCTTAAGTAGCTATATGTAGGTGTTCTACATAGTTTGGGTTAAACACGTTTGAATAGAAACATGAAACATATATATATATGTATATGTATATATAGTGTCTACCAGAAGCCACAGATGCCTTCCATTCTGAGTTGATCCTCCAGACACTTCCCAGAGACGTCAGTCCTAAGGATCCAGTCCCATTCAATTCCAGGGTGATTATGGATTCAAATCACATCCCAAACCATGCTATTCGCCTTAGAATATGATCCGAAACGGAGATGATGAGATTTCAAGGTGAGTAGATGATGTTCTTCGAGTTGGTCATTCCCCCAAAACGTTTTTCATGTCCTCGAAAAAAACGCGAAAAAAACCCTCCAATCTCTCCAAATCTCTCCAACATTGCCTCGAGGTGTGGTCAAGGACAGCTCGGAACTATGAGGAGTTTCCGCCTTCGGAAGAGCTGGGGTCAGCACATCTCGAGTCCGGGAAACCCAGGCGCCAGGCGATGTTTTTTGCACATCTCGGGATGGGGATGGATACCTGTCGATACCAAAAAGAAACACTATTACAATCGATTGCAGCATTTTTTGGGGGGAAGAATATCCAGAGATCATATATCTATTTATATCTATCTATCTATCGATCGATCTATCTATCTATCTTCATCTATATCTATCTATCTATCGATCGATCTATCTATCTATCTATCTATATATATATATATATATAACTATATCTATATATCTATTTGGGTGTTTTCAACCAGGGATTCCACGGGTACCCATGGCCCCATTCTCAGGCCGGCAGGCGATGAGGCAGCGCCGGCACCACAGGCAGGATGGCAAGATAATGGCAATGTAACGGCAATGGGTAGTGAAAATGCTGCCGGTATGGATCGATGCCCCGGGCTGCTACTGCTGCTACTGATTCTTTTAGCAGTCCGACAAATGCAGCCAGCTACTAATTAGCAATACTGAAAGTGCTCCTAGAGGCAGGAGCAGCCCTGGTTCCACGGCATTACAGCGATTACTAGTCTTGTAGGTGCTTCTTGTACTTCTGGTGGTACTATTACACCAGGTCATTGTATTGCTAGCAATAATGTGCTACCATTACGGCCACTGCGCCCTGAAGTAGCACACGTTTGCTTAGGTTTAGCTCGCCCAGATAGCGTGTCCCGATCCATCCATACCCGATCCATACTGGCAGCCACGTCACAAAGCTAGATTCTGTAGCGGAAGTAGTTCTGCCACCCCACCATGGCTAGTTTACGACATCAACTTCGATCCAGTCTTGGGGAGATTCATGAGTTTCAGCCAGTTTCAGCCCATAGGTCATAACATGTCATAACCATGTCAGGATGGTTAAACAATGGTACCCCCCCGATGTTTAATGGGGCAAACCCTACCCTCTGGTAATGACTAACATAGCTATTGAAAATGGCCCAGTCGAAATAGTGGATTTACCCAGCTAGAAAATGATGTTTTTCCATCGTTTTTTGTATGTTTGTCAGAGGGTACATTTCGATGGTGCACCCATGATGCAGGAGCCGGAGGATGCAGAAGCGGCAGGCGAGGTCGCATCCCTGTGATGAACAGGGATGAACCAAATGTCATATAAGACATGACATCATGTCTTGTTGGATACTGTATATATATATATACATGTTTTATCATATTATATAAAACTATAATATTTACATATATGATATAGATGATATAATGGTATAATGTATATTTTGGATTTATACGGATGACTTATGGTGTATGTATATATACATATAACATAACTGATCAACGTATATATGTTGTATGACATGTACACTAAATGTTAAATATGTATGACAGATCATATGGCAATCAAGACATAGTCTATACTGTTGGATACTGTACTGAGATACAGATTGAAGTATGATATGATGCATGGTATCAAGAGTATTATAATATGGGTGCGGTGTGATATCGGAATATCATTAAATTTGTGTTAATCATGTATGGTTCAGGATGCTCAATGGTCTGAATCAGTCAACTGTTTTTTTTTGTCCTCTCAGTTGGGCTGCTTGGCAGTTTGTGTATCCCCAGTTCAAAATGGACTAAGGCCTAGCAGTTCATAGTGAATTCACTGGGATGAACTGAGCTACTAATCCCGAACCTTCCAGTTACCTCTGGTGAAATAGGTCGCCAGGGTGATTTTACCTCCTGACGAATTGTGATTGGTTACCTCTTTCACCTGGGTAGCTGGAAGATAACGGTTATGATTCCTGGGATGAACCACCAACAGTTAAATGGCCCTGGTCTAACAGTTATAACTGGGATGAACTAACTCCTAGAACTAGTTTGTTATATATCATGAACTAATCCCAGTTATAACTGTTACTTGGGCCATAACTGAAGATCACCCAAGTATTGCGAAGTTCAGGAGCTGAGGAGGCAGCTGCAGAGGTGACACTGGATGGGGCGAAGCAGTGATGGTGACGGTGTTTAATTTAACTAAGTCGTTATTTCAATGGTGGTTATGTACTATTGGATATTATAGTGTAGTCATAACCATTAGATATTATTTGCATAGATTTATGTAGTTATTTCAATGGTGGTTTACACCAACTTGCAGTTGGGCACCACCGTATTTGGACTTCCACATGCTTCAGAAGGTGATTTAGGTAGCTTTGGATGGGGTCAGTCAGACCTTTTTTCAAAGGTGTTTGGAAGTCTAGGGATTGAAGTGATTAAAGCACCAACAAAAAAATGTGATTTTAACCCGCAATGATCATACAATATAATACAATTTGATTTTAGTGGGAATACATTGGGAATCTATGAGAATAGAATGGGATATGAAACCAAGCTTTTATGATGTGGATGTTTTCAAAAAAAACGGGGTCAGTATACCCCAACATGATTTTTAAATGAGGAAAATGGTGACAAACCAAAAAGTGTGCCACTGAAATCAACCGGTTTGTTTGAACGTATCTGGGATTATTTGGGTGAGTGGTCCTTAGTACAGAGAAACATCCCAAAACTTCTAGCTTATTTGAGGCTGGTGAATTGGTACACTTCAGCCAGAATCTATTGACCATAGGCTACTCCAAAATCTCAAGTCGATCATTTGCTTCCACAAAAAGAAATGGACATCTCGCAGGGTCCCAATTTTCGCTCCCAAACTGTGAGACTTCCGATCCCGAATGATTAGATCAAAACCCGGGGAATCGGCTGCTACCCCAAGAATGCGCAGAACATGTCCATTTTGGCGGGAAAAAAAACGGCTATCCATGTTAGGCCTCTTGTTCTTTGACTTTTATGACCTGTAAAAATTGGTCAAGAAGCAGCACACATCACTGTTCTGGGGCCAATTTTATGCTGCCAAAAATCACAAGAAAATGATGAAGTGAAAAAACTAAAATGGGAAGACCACATAGTTAGAAGGAAAACCAAAGCTTCCAGTTCAGATTGTCCCTTCAACTCTTCAACCACCCCATTAATCATCATATCCGTTGATGAAATCATATGAAATCACCATTTTTGAGTTGAATATGGTGTTGAATATGCTTGAATCATCAAATCCTATGTGTTTGTGCATTTTTTTGCTGGGTTTCAATCATCTTAAATTGATGTGAAATCCCGATTTTGCTGCTAATCCGTGCCAGGAACCGCCGGCAGCACTGCGACCCGTGGCTTTGAAGAGCCAGGACTTCGCGGGACACGCGGGCCTTGCAGGGGCCCAAGGGGCAGCTTTTTGGACGAAACTGTGACGTAGTATCCCAAGAAAGTCAAAGTCAATAAAGTCAATAAACTAGATATAGTAATTATAAAAAAAAATCAAAAAGTATCAAATGTCAATGTAATAATTACCCAAAAAATGCATCAAGACATTAATCGAAAAGTCAACATCAATAGACTCAATGTATGGCCCTGTATGAATCAACATTTATCCCCAAAATGGCCAACATGTAGGTATACATTATACCATTCATGTAGCATGAATACAGAAAACTCCCCACACATCTAGAAGCATTTTCTTTGATGGTTTCACCATGGTTTTGCCATGATATCGTGTTGTAAAAACAACTGGCAAATTAGAGGCCTCTTCGTGTCCTCTTTCTGGCTCTTGACTTCATAGATGTTGGTCCCAAACTCTGCTCTGTTGTTGAGCAGTGAAGATCTCAGGTTTATTGTGGCTTGTTTCAAGGAAAAACCATGGAACACCTGCATCAAAACTGTTTTCCAGGAACTTGTTCATTTCAAACTGATGTCTCAGATAGATTAGCTTAAGCCTGAAGATGTGGAAAAATGTACGGATCCACTATCCACAATGGTTTTTTGCATAGATTGATGATTTTGTTTGCAGATCCAAATCTTTCAACTTGACATGTCAAAACCATTGCGGAAGATCGAGCAATGACAACGGTCACGCAGCGGAGGCACTTTCACCGTGGCTGTGAAAACACTGCGTGTTGCTCTGGGTTGCTCTCCACTGCGTGGCATCGGGGCACTTCTGTGGCGCAAGCACGTGAAGCGTGACCGCCCTATCACGGCTGGTGAACTTGTCAAGCTTGCGCATGATCCAATCATGGACGCATTGAACAGAAGCCACCTCAACACCCTGCAGACGAGGGTCATTAGGTATAAATAATTTAGTTAAAGATCGTTATAGGTAGCCATAGATAGTTTTAGATAGTTTTGGCTAGTTATAGATAGTCTTTGATAGTTCTTAAATAGTAATGGATCGTTATAGGTAGTTATAGATGGTTACAGATTGTTGTTTTGCCGCGCGTATGCCGCAGGATTACGTGAAGCGGCTCCCGGCCCCCAAATTTCAGGAGTGGAAAGACATCGAGACACAGGCAGCAGGGCGGAGTTTGATGATGCTGGGTTAGTTGACATACAAATGGCAGGGTAAATAAAGGGACTAGAGGAAAGGGTTGATCACCATAAACCCTAGTGAAATGTTAAATATGTGGGCCTACTTGGCTAACGTTTTGGGGCACCACCTTGTTAATATGTATCCTATATCATATTTTCCAATATGATCCACACATCACCAATCCCCATTAAAGAGCCATATCACCTCTAGCCATATTCAAGCAACTTAGCCATCACCTCTAGATAGCCATTAAACATCATTAAACTAGCCATATCACCCATAAATCCCCCATATTTTTGTGGACCAACGTCGCAACGTCCCCCATTTTGGACTCGCAGGTGCTGGCACTCAAAGAGAAACTGGGTGGAGCCATTCGGCCCTATGTGGCACGGGGCCCAATGGGGCCCTTTGTGACGTCGGTGACGGCGTGTGCTTGTACTACTAATTTACTAATAATCATATTAACTAGTAGTACTACACTATAATTTCAAACCACTACACTACTAGTACTACATATTAACTATTAATTAGTATTAACTAGTAGTTTTAACAATAATAATAAAACATAATAAAATCACTAGACTAGTACTACTGATAACTGGTGGTTATTATATGTTATTATCATTATAATAAAAAGTACTGGTCATCAACAGAAATCACGATAGAGCATAATGATGGTCAAACGTGGCGAGCTGGGAAACGAGGTTTTGAATCGGAACACATATGGAACTGAAAGGTGGATTTTCCGATTTTCCAGCAAGCCACGTTTGATTCTCGGAGGGTAAGGGAACTTACTAACTCTAGAGCAGTCCGATGGACGATTCTCCAAGCAATCCATGTGGTGATGATAATCACCAATATAAATGAATAATAAGATAGCATAATATAGCAATGATACAACAGATAGTAATGATGATTATGATATATATATATATTTACATAAATATATATTAAATAAATTTATATGTAATATTTATAACTTGCAAAAACCTGGAATGTATTATGCAAACCCTCCAAAGCTAGCTAAATCACCTGAGGAGGTGTGACTGGAAGTCTACTGAGCCATGGGGGGAGCCATGGCGGAGCTAGGGTTATCATATTCCTGAAAAAGGGAAAAACATGGACAGTTTCCGAAGCACAGGAACATGTACGGATCACAACAATCGTTGAGAGGTAGACTATACCTGCTCCAATCAAATTACTTCTAGTCATAGTCATACTTGAACTTACCTCAACATCAGCCCCCATTATTATTGGTGCATATCCTATCCCATCTACGAATGGTATCGGGGATTGGCAGTTGCCTCATGTCTTTTACCCTCCTGAAAACTTAGGAATACCCTCTGGTTATTTAACATAGCCATGGAAAATGGCCCATTTATAGAATAGATGGTGTACATATATTAATAGCATGGTGATTTTCCATAGCTATGTTAGTCATAACCAGATGGTAGATAGAACTCAACTCAGGGTTCTATGTATGTTGTCAGGGATTCATGTTGGTTGGTAAAGATTTTCAAGGTTCACATTGGTTCTGCAATTCTTTGCACCCTCAACGTGAGTCAATACTAAACGAAACATGGCTTCCGGCTATATACTCGTTTGCATGGGTAGAAGACGGCCCCCCCCTAGTTGTATGTTTGTTTGTAACCCCAAGTACCCATAGATATATCTACCAGATCTACCATAAACCCTACAACGTGGTGCCACCTCCCAGTTATATGTTGCTTTGTAACCCCATGAATATCATATCTACCAGAAACCATAGAATTCACATGTGAACTGAACCGACTTAGCCAACAAACTGGGGCACAATTTTGTAGTTATATAACCAAGTTGTGTGTGTCAACTTAGTGATTTCGTAAACGGGGGCCCCCTTGAGGATTATATATCCCATTTATCTGGCGTGTGGGGCCATGATCTTACCTCAGCTGTCAAGCGGGTACCGGGATACCCGCGCAATAACCAGCTAAGATCCTCCAAAGCCTACACTTCCAATCACATCTCCTCAGGTGATTTAAAGTGGTCAATACCCCTGGTTACTACAAGGTGGTGCCCCGTCCTTTACAGGGGATATATGATGATATATCCATACTATTCGTGAGGTGAACATCAACACATAGCCATGGATATTTTAGGGAAATCCCAACTAACATATCCATTTAACTCCATTTATCTAGATGATTTGCTGGTTGGTGGTTTCAAGCATTTATTGATTTTCCATAATCTATGGGATAATCCTCCCCATTGACTGATATTTTTCGAGATGGTTAAATCCACCAACCAATTTGTTTCCATATCTTCCATGTGTAAACCATCCAACGTTTCACTGGGGGATCACATAATTTGGTGCCCCTATCGTTCAGGTCTGTGCTGGGGTACCCTATGGCAATGGTGAGGAGATGTGGGGATTATACGGATGCTCGCGGGGTGGGCCCCACTTAGTGTCAAACAAAAACCCAATGATATATGTGGAATATAGGGGTTATATATGGGATTATAGGGGTTATATATGGGATAATCTACTTAGTGATATATGTGGAATATCCCCACTTATATATGGGATTATAGGGGTTATTTTTTCGGATTGGAAAGCGCTTCCTGAGGTGGGATGCACAGGTAAGAAGGTATTTGGAAGTCTTATACGTGGATGAATTATAACGACTTCACTTCGATGTCTCTGGAAGGGTGAATGTAAGGGTAACGATCCCAAAATGGGTCACAATCATGTATGTGTATATATATATACCCGCAGGCCGGGAGTGCTGCCCAGAGGTTTATCATAGGACCAACTCTTTAGGGTTTGTTTAGGGTTTATTTAGGGTTTCATGTTTTTTGTTAACAGGATTTTATAAGATTTTACTTTCAAGGCTTACTAGGGTTTCATGTCAGATTTAGGTCTTAAGGTTTAGGATTTATGGTTTTGGGTTTCGTGTTTTGGAAACAGGTCTCGTCAGCCAAGTTGCCATTTCACCGATATCCCAACATGCCAAAAACACTGGCTATATATATATATATACACACCAGTACTGTATATACGTTTATATAATATATATATATAAATACGTACATGCATCTCCCGTTCTTTCTTTTTGAAGCCACGACTTGTGGAGGATGCTTTCTTGGGCCTCTTCAAGTCTGCGTGGCAGTGGCTCAGCGACAGTCATTTCAGACCAAAGGGAATGCAGATTTTTGTGTTCGTTTGCCATTAGCCATTAGCCAATTAACCATGCAATTTTTGGGGTGCCGATTTTTTTTAACTCATGCCCATTTGGATATTGGGTACAGGGATTTAAAGAACAACATGGAGGTATACAAGTAAGTAATAGAGAATAATAGAGATAAAAATAAAAATGGTAGTAATTATAATGGAATGAATCTGATATTTGGGTCTGTCTGAAACTTGGGTATGCCCCTAAAATTACCTTTGCAGTAAAGAAAATGGTGATCAAACCAAAAATTATTCGTACCTTATATTTCAGACAAACCGGATCTGATTTGCTTGCGGAAAATATACCCTCTGTTTATTTAACATAGCCATGGAAAATGGCCCATTTATAGATGGTTTACCTATTAGAAATGGTGATTTTCCATGGCTATGTTAAATAACCAGATGGTAAAACCAACGAACTGGTGAATTTAGTTTAGCCAACATACCCACTTGATCTGGTTGGTTGAAGGTTCAATAAACGCGAGAGTCAAGGAGGTATTGAATGTCAAATTCATGAAATGGCACAAACAAGTGATGGCAGAACGAACAACAAATTTGACAAAGTTCGGATTTGAAGCAACAAATATGGGACCCATAGTGGGATGCAATGGGGATCCACACCCAACAATGGGATACCATGGGTTGAATAGGAGATGCAGGCAGAATACGTATTGTTCGGGCTTAGGCATATCATGTTCCATCATGTTCCATGCTGGGGTGATGGAGAAACCATCAACCCTTCCACTGGTTGTTGAGGCAGCCTGACCTGGATCCGGATGAGTCAATCCGATGAATAGAACTCGTGGATCATGTTCTAAGCATAGATATTGATGCATTCAATGTTCCTTGATGTTCCTTGACGTTCCTTGACACCTAGAAACTGGATCCTGGAAACTAAAGAGAGGAAACTTCGATTTGGGCTTCAAAGCGGACTCAGTACCCGCACTGGTCAGCAACCCAAGTAAGGGAAAATGTGAAGCGTCAATTGGTAGGTCGCATGTCCTTCATGGTCAGCTGAAACTATCAGAAAATGTTTGAATATATACCCTCTGGTAAACGTTTACATAACTATGGAAAATCACCATTTTTAATGGGAAAATCCACTATGAACGGCCATTTTCAATAGCTATGTTAGTTTACCAGAGGGTAATGTATCTCTTGTGTCCATTGTTGTTTTAGAGATTCTCGACCACGTTCTACATGTTGGAATGAGATCAGACAGTGTTTGATCGGACGTTGGCGAGATGATTCTGAAGATGATATGAGGCTTTAGTTGCTTTGATCCCAGGATTCGTTGATATGTTTTCGTATTCTAAATGAGATTGCCATGTCTGCTTATTCGTGCCAAACTGTGCTTGGTCAAATCCTCATCCCGTGATCCTCAAACTGCACATTGAAATGGGAAAACAGTTCCAAGTACCAACATGTTGGTGTAAAGTGAATACGTTTCTTACATATATATTATAATTATAATACATATGTGTATACACACATACATACATACATGCATACATGCATACATACATACATACATGCAGACAGACAGACAGACATACATACATACTCACATACATACATACATGCATGCATGCATGCATGCATACAGACAGACATACATACATACCAGACAGACAGACATACAGACAGACACACAGACATACAGACATACAGACATACAGACATACAGTCATACAGACATACAGACATACAGACACACAGACATACAGACATACAGACATACAGACAGACATACAGACATACCAAGATACGTGCATACGTGCATACGTACATACATACATCACATATACATACATTTAAATACATATAAATACATATACAGACATGTATATATATATACATATATATATACATATATATATAAATATATATATATATAAATATAGATATATACATATACGTACAAATTAAAATTTATTTACACACATATATATACATATGTATATATATATATGTTTATATATAAATATATATATTAATATATATTAATATATACACATTTACAGTTTATGTATATACATATATATATACACCTACATATGTACGTAAATATATACAGTGTATTTACATAAACATGTATATACATGTACAAATACATACATATTAATGATACATTTATATAGTCCTACAAATGTATACATATATATACACGTGCATATATACGAACGTATATACAGTATATATATATATATACATTCATATATATATATATACAAATACGTTAATAATAATATATTCACATAAATGTATATGCATATATGTGTGTTCATTTTTTTTATATTTATATACACATTTACAGTGTATATATACGTACATAAATATATATATATATACAGGTACATATAGACGTACATATATACAGTGTATCTACTTAAACATTTGACCATTTGTATATATATATATATATCTACAAATACGTATATATATATACATACATATACATATATATATATATACAAATACGTACATAATAATATATTTAATTATATATAATGCCAACACCGGATTAATAACCCCCCCAGCAAAAGGTCAGAACTTTACCTTGTAGGTCATTTTCTTAAACACCCCTTAATAAGCAACTCTGAACCATAAAACTTTGGAAATGGCTTACGTCAATTAGATCTTAATAGAATTCCATTGGATTTGTTAAAATTTCATGGATCAGAAAGGTGGTTGATTAATCAGGGGCAAACCCTTTGGAAGCTATCCAAACTGATGTTTTGTATAAAGATTTTCATTAGAAATCGATCATTTGGGGAATAGTTGTTTTTTGAAATTTTCAATGATCAACTTAAACCTGAAGTATAACAATGATGATTAAAAAAATGTAAAAAAAAAACACTTGGAAATAAATAGAATTGGAAATAAAACATGTTGGATAAAAACATGGATTTCAGCACTGGTGGTTGATTAATCGGGGGTAGGCCCACCGGTTTATTAATCTGGGGGGACCCCCTGTTTTTAAATTACATTTTTTTTTTGGCAATGGTGGTTGATTAATCGGGAGGGGATTATTAATCCTCACTTGACATTATATATATATATATACATATGTGTGAGTAGGTAACTGGAGATTTCAGGTCTATAGTAAGAAAGGAACAGCCATTTGCGCAGCATCGGCCACTCACCCTGAGGAGTCGGCCGACTTTGCGCATCATCGGCGAGGGGAAGAACTTCATTCCGTCGCTTGTTGGAGTCGGATTTTTGTGTCGGAGATAATCCACTCAAAAATGCTTCAAAGGGGATCCACATGGAAGTTGATGAATACTTTTTGATCCCTAATGCTGATTTTTGATGGTAATTTTGAAGTACAACAAAGCCTTCCAGTTACCCCCATAGGTCACCTGACATTGTTTTTTGTGAGTGAGATACTCTAAACATGCCAACTACCACTAAGGATGGTCCATGCCCGTGACGTTGCGCGAGTCACACGCCACTTGCTCGAGGCCAAGCTACGTTGGTTGATGAGTATTTTCATGGGGATTACAATAAATCCATGATGGGAACGGTGCCAAATCAGTATGCTGGAAACCCACGTGATCATCCAATACATGTGTGCTGCCACGCTTGACGGTTCAGTGGCAGCTGTATTTTTTTTGATGGTATCATTGATCCTTAGATTTCCAGTGGTACCTCAGAAGGTGATTTGGGGCAGTTCAATTACTGTAGAAGGTGGTGCCCCCAAACGATAGCCAAGTTGGTGTATAACTAGATACAGTATGGTTTATGGTAGATATAATTTTGCAAGCCACATTATGTGTCGCAGGGTATCTAAGTATCGAAATATCATGACATATCTACCATAAACATCCCGGTTTTCGGTCCCCTAGCATAAACATCCATATAAACCATAGTAAGTCTAGTTCCAAAACCACATGAATTATCAGAAATGGCCTTTGATTTGACGGAGGTCCTGATTTCTAGCCGTGATCGGTCGACACCTCCAGGTGTCACCATCTTTGGACTATCACATCGCAGTGGACCGTTTGGTGCCCAAGCCTATATTGGGTTTCCTGAAGGTTCGACTGCGAAAAAAGGTGTGCCTTGGACATCTACTATCTGCAGATTGAACACCATGTTTAATAGGTAAATATCATTGTACAAATCATACATACATGGACAATTTTCCATAGTTGAATAGCCAGAGAGTAAGATGGTGACGTGCGCGTCGAATGTTGATTGAGAGTTTGGATTTCAGCGCCAACAAACGGAGATTCAAACATCAAACACTGTCATTTTAAACATCACAGAATTGGATTTAACTAAACAATTGGGTTTGAGTGCTCAACATGGGAAACCAAGTGAGAAATTAACAGCTTGGCTGTTGTTGTTCTTTGTAACTTCTTACACCTGGCATCATGGGGATTGTTTTTTCGCCCACGAACATGGCAATGAATCCAATTGGGTGTCTCAATAATCTCAGATCCCTAAATATCACCAGGAATTGGTCCTGGAAAAACCTTACAAATTACCCTCTGGTAATTATATTTAACATAGCTATTGAAAATGGCCATTTATAGTGAGTTTTCCCATTAAAAATTGTGATTTTCAATAGTTATGTTAGTTTACCAGAGGGTAGAAGTTGATTATCGGGTTTACCACGTTATAGTTGGATGGTCACAAGTCAGCTTAGCTAACGAACTGGGACGCCTGTTCCGGATACTTGCGGTGTTTTTGTCCAACAACCACAGAATGGGGCGGCCATCATCTATTGAAATTTTGGGTACTGATGTTTGACTCATACCCATATCTGTGAAGATTGTATCATATAAATCTGTGAAACTTGTATCCCAGCAGAAATTTACACTATCAACTCTATCTGATACCGCGTTAAACATCACTTTTACTGTCCCAATGGGGTATCCACATCCGTATTTTCTTGGATAAATTATGTTGGATATATTGTTTTAATGTTTGTTTACCACACGTTATCATATCAGACTATCCTAGTATAAGTTAAGCGAGTTAAGTGTAGATAAGACGATCCGGTTTCCATAAACCATCGTAAATCCAGTGAGATGCCAACTGAATTGTTTGAAACTGTCAACAAACATAGCAAAAGTTGCCTACACATTTACGGCCCTTTACGTTATAAATGGTTGGACATGAGCTTCTCATTTCATAAATGGGGATAGAACTGGTTTATATCTAGTCTATGGCCATACTGATCGTAAGTGATTGCTTTTGTTTTTGAGATATATCCCCTATACATGCCCCAAAAAAGTTCGATGTATTCCCTATAAACCCTGTAGTCTTGGTGAAGTTTTGGGATAAGTTTATATGTTCTAAGTGAAAATATAGTCCTATCCTTTTTACTTTCCCTATAAGTCCCTATAATTCCTCGGTTAACTATAGACTGATTGGTGGTTTGGAACATGTTTTATGTTCCATATATATATATTGGGAATGTCATCACCCCAACTGACTTTCATATTTTTCAGAGGGGTTGAAACCACCAACCAGTTATAAGTCATTAACCATCATTAACCATCATCATAACCATCATCATTAACCATTATTAACAGTATATTAACCACATATTAACCACATATATATGAAAGTGACCCCGTGATTTCTCATGATGGACCAAAAAGTCCCAGGCGGCGAGGTGACGCAGAAGCAGTTGATCCAAGCGGTGGCGCAGCAGTAGCTGGTCGATTTTTTGCGGCTTCGAAAACGGTGTGCTTTTTTTTCCCTTGGAAAACCATGGGAAAATGGTGGAACACCATAAGGAAACCCCAGAAAGTAGAGGGAATTTCAAGGTGGTGCTTCATTTTTGACGGAGCTAAGTTGGTTTGTAACTATGTTGACCATGCTACCCGTAGATAGATCTATAATATTTATGAGGGTCAGTGGGATTTGATGGGAATATATTGGGGATAAACCATCCCGGATAGGAGATACTCAAGGTGGTGCGCCCCCCATTCAGTATAGATACCATGAACCATAGCTAAGCTAGTTATAAAACAAACTCAGTGAGGGGCACCACCTTATATACCCAATAATAAAGCCCCCAAGTTGGGAATGTGTCATGATCGGGTTTAACTAATTATTGGGAATCTAACGGAATAGACATAGTGATTGGGGATAGAATGGCGGTACAATGGTCAGTTTTGGTCAAAACATTGGGAATGCAGGAACATATTGTGTTTTTCCGCGTTACCATCTCATACAGCTATGGCCCTTAACAGTTATAAATGGGATTATAACTCCTGCAACTAAGGTTATATATCCCAGCTCCCCTTGAATTTGAAGTATTCTTCTTCCAGCTGAAAATTCGTAAGAATCCGGGTGAAAAGTTCTTCTTGCCTAAAAATTGTACAAATCCGGGGGGAAAGTTCTTCTTGCACAATTTCTCCGGGTTGTCTCTTTTTCTTGCGTTGCCCCACCATGTCATGGGAAGTGAAGCAATCCTCGCGAGCACATGGGTGAATAGCATCACAAAGCGTCTATCAGGTATCGCCATGTGAGCAGAACATCTAGAAAAACGTAGCAGGCCATTTCAGCATAACACATGATTCATTCTGCACCCTTCCCAGGTCTTGTTTGTACCGGCTCTTGGAAGCAAACCTGGTTGTCATTGGCCAGCTGAGCCTAAACATTGCCTCCAGAAAGCAAAATACCATCACGCTTGAGCTCAAGCTAGCAGACCGTGCTCGGCTGTGTGCAAAACGTATGAAAAACTGTTATTCAACCCGACGCCATGTCACAGGAATGCATAAAAGTGGAAAAACGATCCAAGTAGGAAACAAAAAACAACATAATGGCTTGCGTTAGTTTTTCCTCAATTCTTCATCCAACTCCTGCTTTTCTTGTTCTAATTCTCTGCGCCAACTCCGGCTTTCTCCGCGCCAACTCCGGCTTTCTCCGCGTTTAGTCCGGTGTCAGGGTTTCTCCGGGTTATCCCCCCGCAAAACATTTAGTAGGATTCTTGTCCTGCTAGGCAGTATTTCAACACCAGTGGGCAGGATTCTTCTAATTTCTCCGGGCTGCATGCTGCTACACAATTCACCAAGAAGGTCCACAAAGATATCTTGGGATCACATGAATGGTAAGCCGGTTGGCAACACAGATTTCCATCGTGGAGCCAGCTTTGAACCTCGAACCCAATCACATGCCTCGGCTAAATCCGCCTCCAGCCACTGGTCATTCCAGGGGGCAGATTGAAAGATCTCAGGCACGTTCAAACTGCGATCCACACTAGGGCAGCCATCCGTCCTTGCCGCCAAGAGCGGGCAAATCATCTGGATGTGAAGACCGAATGGTAGAAACGGGCGTAGCTTGCTGCAGTAGCGGCCAAGAAGTTTGCAGCAGCGCCCAAGATGTTCGCAGCTGCGTGCGCATCTACAGTGCAACAGCTGTCGTGGCAAGAATTTGCTAAACCCAAAATGGCTGCGCAATTGGTAGATCCGCCAGAAACAGGCCTCCGGCCTCCAAACAGGATTCTTCCGCCAACAGAACAATTCTCGCGATGGATGGAAAAAGGTACCTTTTCTTCAAAAAGGTACCTTTCCTAGGTGTTTCCGGGTGCCTGGTCATTATAATCCCAGTTATAACTGTTAGCTGAGCTATAACTCTATTTTCAATTGCACATTTTCCAAAACGAAGATCCGTTCTTTTCCCATGAAACTTGCCATGGCATGCCAGAACGTAGTCATGCCATGGTGGAATCCGGTGAATCAACGACCAGATTTCTGGTGACTGGTTGGTGGTTTGGACCATGATTTGTTCAACCAACTGGGACATCAACCAGTCATCAGCCAGTGATATGGAACAAGATATCTTGGGAATGGAATAATAATCCCAACTGACTTGCACTCATATTTTTCAGAGGGTAGGTTGAAACCACCAACCAGATGAATGATTATTACAAGTAGGGGAATGGTCATCGGTTTGTTAGGAGATGGACAAGGACCTGGACCGAATTTATGGAAATTCTTGTAGACGAAGGACCTGGACAAGGTGGTGAGGCAGAAGCAGCTGCAGAAGCTGCACTTGCAGAAGAAGGACCTGGACAAGGTGGTGAAGGCTATGAACCCGACCCTGAAACTTCAGGACTTCCGGTTCCTTTACCTCCACCTGGGAAAGGAGCAGCCTGTCAAGGAAGAGGCCAAGCTCGAAACTTGACCATGGCCCAAATATTTGTACCACGTTTCCATTTGTTTGCAGGGTATTTGAGGTTTGCCTTTTTCGGAACTTCAAAGCCCAATGATTCTTATTCTGTGCTCACCAAAATGGAAATTTGGGGGTACCCAAATGGATTGAAAATGGTTGAAACAAAATCATTTCCATTTTTCATTGGTAAACTCCACATTGTTTACATGTCAATCCCCACTTTGGCATTGATTAAATCCTCTCAGATCTTGCCTTGGCAGTTGGCTGACTGGCCAAGGTTCAACTTGCCGTATGACCCAGCACCTGTAACCGTTGCGGAGGCTCAGATAAAACTTAAACTGTGGAGGGCTTGATGGAGGCGTTGGAGGCGTAACAGCTTTCCCTTAGCATCTGTCTACCCGAGCTGTCCTGAAAAGGTTTGTCTTTGCCATGTTGGTTTCATTGGACTTTTTTGGGATGATCATTTTTTTCGACGTAGATCAGCAGTTGACCGAGTTGGTTAGCGGTTGACGTCTATGAAATTCCTTAAGCTGAGGTTTCACCTCCCATTGAATAATTCTTGAAGTTGTCAACATGGCAACATGGTTAACATTTAAGTTTCTCTATTCGAAGAAAAAACCGGCTGAAAACCAAGCCCTAGACCACAACTGAGAAGTTGAACCTCCCAAACCTAGCAAACTCACCTTTGTCAGGAGGTGTGATTGGAAGTTTGAGCAATTACTAACCAGGACCACAACCCTGGGACCACAAGCATCTTCGGACTTCAGCTGGATGCGGTACAGTAGCCTTCCCTTCTGGCCCGCCAGGCGATCCTGGCTGAACTGGCGGACATTTTGACCATGAACTTACGCACGGGCTCCCAGGTGAAGAAACACCGGGTTTGTCTGAACATTAGGTTATCCCAGCATCCTCCCAAATGACTATTTTAACATATCCTAATAAAGAAAATTATTAGCTATCAAATTTGGGTTACCCTATTTGCAGACAAATCCATATGCTTGGACTTGTTTGAAGTATTTGATTGGGATCCAAGTCATCTAAGCACGTCGAACGTGATCCTTGAAACAAGCTGACAGGTCATCTTTGCTTTTGTTCAGCCAAAATGTCTTTATTGCCTTTGTCATAGAGAATTTAATGGTTGGAGTGCTAAGGGAATCAGCAGAAGGGTCTTTCGGCTTGTGCCAATAGGGTCTTTCGGCTTGTGCCAATAGTCCCCATTCACATTAAACACACCCATTCTATGCCCTACTTGCTGCTAGGGTTTCTGGGGGTGTTTAACATGAACGGGGGAAGGGATAAATCAAATCCCTTCCCGTCCCTTCCCTCATTTCAAAATTTCCCTTGGTGCCCGCAAGAGATGAATAGATTGAATAGATTGACTAGATTGAATAGATTGAATAGATTGAATAGATTGAATAGATCCAAAAAAGGTCCCAAACCATTCTATTCGCGATCGAGCATCTTGAACGTTAGGAGTATCGGCCGTTGCAACAGCAGAAGACGCCGAATTTCTGCTTTGGCCCTTCGAGTACTGAGGCTTTGCACCCTGCGACTTGATGGAGGCCGATTCGGTGCTGGCTCTGGGACGGTCAGAAGGGGAAAGTTTCATGGGGGCTGGAAAATCATGGGAAAATCCATGATGAATATAGATTAGTAGTGGTTGATAATCTGGCCTGCAGTTAAGATAGTCAAATAGTATTATGCAATTTTTGAGCCTTCCATGCTAGCATCAACAAAGAGGAAGTTCGGTTCCATTACCTGTGCTACTGGAAGAAGTTTTTGAATCGGTAACTTTGAATTGGCTTAGTCATTATTTAGTTCTGATTATATTATGTTGAATCACCAATCATTTTAAGTATATGCCATGACTTGCCTTTACATGAGGCGAGACAGATCAGCATTGAACTGCATCTCAAACGATTGTGATTGCGATGATCTTTTTGTGAGGGATATTCAGATTGAAGAGGAAATGGTTTTGGCAGAAGAGAAGATCCAGGAAGAGGGTGGGGAGCAGCAATGAGATTAGCTTTGACCTACATTTGATTAGCCTTAGCAGTGGTGATTGCCCACTGAGCGAACCTTGGGTTTTGGGGAAAGGAATGCTGGCTGCTGATTCTGTTTGTGCGGAGATGACCCCGAAGTTTCAAATGGGTACGTGGTACAAGCCTACTACTGAAAAGGAAATCGAATGAATTCGCAGCGAATTCCCATCCTGAATATTTTTAATTTTCCACCTTGTACAGGAGGGGGGCTACCAACCCCCATCCCCTGTGAGGTCCTGAGCGCTCAGGACCTTGTACCTCCTCACCCCAGCGTAGATTGGGGCAGGCCGTTTGACCTTGTAACCCCCTAGTTGGATTTTGTTTTTCACCTGTAGTTAAGATAGTCACCTCGAGGTGGTACAAGGTCCTGAGCGCTCAGGACCTCACACGGGAGGGGGGCTACGGACCCCCATATGCTGTGAGGTGATTTGCTTAAGTACAGCCTTACAAAAAATATTGGTCACATTATGATGTTCAGCAAATCATCTTGTATTGAACAGCTGATTTACCAAATCATTTGAACTAATTATGAATTGTTCATTCATAATTTCATAATATTAATTAACATATATTTACACATTGATTGAGCAAATTATGATTGAACAATTCATAATTAAACTGGTTGCAATTCAGATTGATGGGCACCAGAAATGGGAACGGATTCTTGTAACAACAGTGACTGATAATTCCTGCTGCTGGGTGGCCAGGTCTTCCTTATTACATCATACTCGGTTGATGGTTCCTCCCACATTGGGTCAAATGACTTGTCATCCTATCAAGATATGATACCATTCATTATGATCCATTATTATTATTGATGGATTATTATAGTAAACAGTAATATCCCACGAATTGAAAAATTGTCATGGGTCATAGGCTTTTGGGTTTTGGGATTACATTGATAATGGATTATATGGATAATCGCTATAAATCATGTGATTATGGCCGATTTTTTGGTTTCAAGATCACAACTTCAAAGAAACAAAAAGTACTATTTGACTATGCTAACACCACCCCAGTAATGGGTATACCCATGCAAGCAAACATGACACGGGGAAATCCCCTTTAAATATTGGATGCTGCACTTGGAAAAAGTCAACAATAAATGGCAGATGTTCATAGATTTTCTATTGCCATGTTTGATTACCGGAGGGTATTGCAAAGTCTGCTGCTTCTTTCGGTTCGGTAAATAGGGCCAATATGGGCCGATGTTGATCATATTTTTCAGCCAGCGTTCTTTTTCCACAAATACGCATAGAGTTTTGTTGTTGTTTTGGGGGCTGCCCGCTCAAAGACTTCGGCGAAGTTCCTGTTTGTGAATCGCTATTTATTCTTGGCTGAAGATATTCCTATGCCACTTTCGATTAACTATTGGCAGCTGTCGATCACTCAGCACCGTTGCAGTTTCAAAGCCTTTCGACACAAAGGAAGTTGGCTCGCAACACCAGACGGCGCGTGCAAGAAGCAGACGATTTCGACGATTGAGCGGTGGCTGGATCGGCATTGCTGGAATTTTTGTTTTTACTTCATGTTGGTTTCCGTGAATTCCACCTAGACCATTCTCACTTATTCCAAGAAAACCCACTGAAACAAACAAAAACGCATACAAACCCTTCTCCACAGTTTTAGTTATTGCCCTCAACAGTACTATAGTGTCTTAGTTCACCTCAAGCGATATTGTTCACCTCAGTCTTCAGTTGTTATTTCACCCCATGACCACAACTGTGATTCTCATAAATCAGCAGAATCCGAAAAAATCACCCGGGATTTCTGTTTCGTCACCATTCAACTGATTTCGTGCATGATATTTCGCTTCCGGCCACAACCATGGTCACCAAGTTGATCCAAGTTGTATGGGTGCTTGGATGTGCACGAACCACTTTCTAATTGGTTAGTAATCCGTATCATTCATTACAATTCCATATATTAAGAATGATGGTTGCAGATAATCATATATGATAAGCTATGAACAATGATTTACAAACTATCCATACATGGTTAAACACGTCTCATTGCCTGTTTTATCACAATGCTATAGTCAGTACCCACTTGAAGGCCATCTTTACAGGGGATGGATGGCCAAATCCTTGCCGTTTTCACCGTAGGTTTTCACTTGGGAGGTGTGGTTGGAAGTCCCATGAAATTATGATGAGATATGATGCAATGAGGATGTTAATTGTAGTTCACCTCTGGTTTTAGAAAAAACCTTTGGTAGTTCAGTAGTTAACCTCTGGCAATTTAGTCGTGAACCTCTTTTTTTCTTCGAATGTTGCGTTGGAACATCAGGGGAGTGTCTCGGGCCCCTGGGCCATGGCTTCCATGGCTTCCATGGCTTCCCGATGACGTGACCATAATGGTGGTTGGATGATGTGTTCCGGAGATTTTGGAAAACAATCCACTAATAATGTTCACATAGATGTAGATGATTCTCCAAAATTATATGTGGATTGTTTTCCAAAATTCACATATCTATGTTCACATATAATTCTCATCTTTCGATGCTTGAATTGATGTTATAAAAGGTTCTCTAGATTTAGATCATAGATGTGTTTGACTTTGGGTACCTCAAAACCCGATAGTTCATCATCTGGTTGGTGGTTTGGATGTTTTCCATTCAGTTGGCAATAATCATGCCAACTGACGAACTCATATTTTTCAGCGGGGTTCAAACCACCAACCAGTCATCATTTTCCCTATGAAACAGCCATATGTTTGGTGCCTTGGGCTATCCCCCATTTCCGGAGAGACCTCCAGGTGCCATGGGAGGCGCCCGAAGCGCCTGCGGCTGAAGTCGCCGAGGCCCCTCTGCGAAACCATGGAACCATGGTGTAACAGGTTTGTTTATGAACCACTTTTAGTTTGTTTATGGACCACTTTCAGTACCACAAGTCTATAACATTCTATAACTCACAATATCGTATCATCGCTGCAATCAATCATGTTAGTAAAGTTGCCGATGTAGAAGTACCTGATGGTATTTGTTAGCAACCTTCAAAACATGTCAATCCACTTTGATGATTGATGTGGTTTATAAACAAGATCTAATTAGAGGAACTGTTAGTAACCTTCAAACCACTTTGATATGATGTAGATGTGTTCAGAACTGTACTGTAACCTGTCAAATAGTGGGTATATCCCCAAATGGTTCATCTGTAAAGGGGAAAGGATAATGATAAACCAAAAACAGTTTCGGGTACCCTTGTTTCAGACACAGCCATATATACAGCTTGCACGCGTTTATAGACCAATTTTTCAGAAACCATCTATTATCCCAATTTTCACGATCATAGAATTTACATCAACCTGGGCGCAGGTGCAGGTTTTCCTGGCATACATGGCAATCAAATTTCTCAAGTTCGAGGTATTTGGATTGTTATACGGTTTTGATCGTGATACGGTGAGGATGATCCAAATAGAGCTTAACATTTTGGCTACGCGGTCGAAACTATTTCCCAGAGGAAAGCATGGGGGTTGGATTCGGGCATGGTTTTGATGGAAATGCGCGATCTGTAGTAGTTTTGATCAAGAACCACCACAACTAGCAAAAGCGGTGTATTTTGACAACATTACTACGGATTGGAGGATGAAAACATGGAGTTGTACATGAGTTGAATGCAAGGGGACCACCCTGTGTTGGGGCTGCCAGTTTGCAGCGCTCATGCAGCAAACTTTCAACTCTTTCGTTCAGCTTCCATCCGCTAGCGCTGACAAACAGAAGGGCGTGTGTACCTTTCTCAGGGCATTGAAGCTCAAGTTCATCTTGAGGAGTAGTCGCTCAAGAGGCCGGACCTCCACTTGTCGAAACTAAAGCGGACCAGGTTGAATGGGACATAGGTGGAGACGAAGGCGACGAGGAAGCCAGCATTACTTGCAGCAATGGGAACAGGAAGGCTTCATTGCAGTTCATTTACTGTTCTACTGTACATTCTTTCGATTCTTTACCTTGTGAAAGTCATTTATATACAGTATCCCTCTTTGGGGGGTCATGCCGTAGTGATCCTCCACAACCAGTGGGCCGCCACAGGATAGCAATCCCCAACCTTCCAGGTACCTCTGAGAAAGGCAGCCGTTGGGCGACTTTACCAGCCATGGTGAATTCGGGCTGGTTACCCTTAGACAGCAGGAAGTTGAAGGGTTCAACCATCATCAAAGTCTCTATTCTATTCTTTTCGATTTAAATCCATGTATATGACAAACATCACCATTATTTGATATTATATATATATATATGTATTATGTAATTATCAATGATATCATATCCCTAATTTAGATGTTAAATGTTAATGGTTAGTTAATTTCGCCACTTTTTCATATCCCTTGGAGATTTGGACTGCGCAGGACGGAAAAGAAGGCGCCAAGGAGGAGCCAAAAGCTCCTGAGGCGTGTCGCAGCAGTCCTGGTTTTGTTGAAGATGATTTTTTTTTCCCCACTTGGAAAAACCCGCTACATTACTTAGGGAATCTAGAACATCTTTTTTGGGGTGTGTTCCTTAAGAGAATCCCCAGGTTTTTTGCTGTTCGCAAATCCCATGGCGATTCCGTTGATGGATTACAGCCATGGCTACACTGATGCGAACCATGGTGCTGGAATATTTACCTACGAAACTGGGCCATAAAAATAGGTAAATGTAGGTAAATATTCAGCACCATGGAGCATCTGGGATACATAAATGTCTTTCAGTTGCTGTTTTCAGAGATGCTTAGACGCCACATATCCCACTGAAAGCGATTAGTTTGTAGGATGAAATCGACAAACCACCAAAAGGGGAAACCACATCGATTGGTCAATGTAAAGTATATGAACAAGCGTATACCCCGAAATCAGCATATATTTATGGTTGGTGGTTTCAAACATTTTTGTCCATAACATATGGGATAATCCTTCCCATTGAATAATATTTTTCAAGATGGTTAAAACCACCAACCAGATTTGATTTGGGAGAAGAATGAATGATCAACCATGATATTTTTGCGCACCCTATGTTCCGTCAAACCCAACCATCCAATCTGAATGGTGCGTGTCTTATCAGAGAGCAAAAGTCTTGTTTTGTTCTACCCAGATCATGGATCCATGTCACAATTACCAGAAAAGAAAAAACAAACATGACATAATTATACATAATTGAATGATGCAAATAATCTATTGCTAAAGTCACCCCTATGGATTGTACCCTCTGGTTATTTAACATAGCCATGGTATAGATGGCCCATAGAAATAGATGGCTTACCTATTAATAGCATGGTGATTTTCCATGGCGAACTGTTAGTCATAACCAGATGGTATATGATATTGTTTTACCAACAGGGATGTCCAAAGATGATAAGGCCCGTCTACTGGCCTGCCCTGTTGAGTCTCACTACTGGGTACATTTTAACGCCAACCTTCCAGTTGCCGTCATAGGTAACCAGGGCGATTCTACCAGATAGGTGTTGCGTACAACAAAAGTGCCGGATTCCCAAACGGCTTTTTTGTTTTTTACATAGCCCGGAAAATTTGACGCAGGACATCCAAAAATATCCAAAAATGACGTTGCCAAAGGTCAATGGTTGTGAGGGCTGTGGAACTATGGCTCACCATGCATACGCTTGACTGACAAAGATGTTTTCGGAGCGCCATCGCATGCAAGTGCCATGCATTGTCATGAGTATGTCGTGAGTCATTCGTGAGTCATTTGTGAACTAGGCCCCCGATGATCTTGAGTCTTTCAATGTTCTTTCATTGTTCTTTCATATTTTTTTCATTTTTGATACTTTCTGTATGGATTCTGGTGAGGAAGAGAGTGGACTGTAGAGGAGACAGCTTTGACGTTTGTTTCTTGCCACGTCGGCCGGAAGATATCACCGGAGAAGCTTGCCTGCAGATCATCACAGCTTGCTGGGAAGCAGCATACCGAACAAATGACTTCGTGCCACCTCTTTGCCATGCTCAAGACAATCACTTTACACAAGTCCAACTGACTGAGATCTGGTTGGGAATCAGGGATTAAAAGAATGCCTCGCTACCTTTTCTGGACTCTTGTGTGCGGGAACCACGTCTGCCAATCAAGCGTCCCAATACCCTGAACAGTACAAAACTCCTCTTCTCCATGGACTCTGCAAGTCCATGAGCAGCAAAAATAGTGGGAAATGAATTCTGTCATGGTTCCTGGAAACTACGCCGTAATGTTTGGGAATTACGATGGCAACTTTTGGTGATGTTTCCATTAAATTCCATTAGTTTGTTTTTTTTTCTGGAAAAAACATAAAACAAAACGAACCCAGGTTCCAAGACATCGCACTAATTTAAGTGCACATCTTTGCCTTTGAGCCCCAACGTGGTCCACACATACCAATGAAAATGACGTAGCCCAAAAAATGATTACGATGTCGCTCCTGGAATTACGCCGTAGCATGGAACAAATTGCCTTTTGGCATAAGAGTGCCGCAATTGAATTTCTAGGTATATACCTGTCTCGCAGATAAGTGAAAGAAGAGCGGCAGTTAAATGCAGACACACAAGCAGATTTATTTGGACATAGCGTGTAGCTCAAAACGCAACTGATCAAACGGCATTAATTTTCAGGGAGATGAAAGGCCAATGTGACACAGCTCCGGAACCAAACTTGCTGCCCCGTTTCTTTGTTGGTGGGCGATGGCCTAGGGATGAGTTCCAAAGGACCTTGAAATGCCAAGACGATTGGGCTTGTAACATTTTTCCACGACCAGAATATTCGCAAATGTTCTTTGCAAGATGGGCGCGATCTGTTTTGAATGTTCGCAACATATATAGACCTTTTCAATACAATTGAACAATCAATGGCGTATGGCCATCCACAAGTGAATCCCACTCGTACCCCTTTTTTTGGGGGTTGCAATATTATAGACTCACTAAACATTTTCAGCAAAGCACCTTTGAAATTGCCTTGTACAGGCTAGTGGCCTCGTGGCTTAAGTGCTAGCTGTCTTTTGGATCCAAAAAGGCACCCAATATATCATTTCTGTATATAATCTATGAATAACAACAGCAACAATACTAGAAACTATATATTGAATAAGACAATAGGATCTTATTATTTAAGCATCATGTTCAAATCATTGATCAGTGAATTGTTAAATGTTGTTAATCTATCATCAATATTAGAGTTTTTTAAACTGTGTAAATCATACGCGCTGATAAACTAAACATGAATCGTGCCATTTACCGTAGCTAGTTATCATTAATTTCATGCATGTTCATTTACTGATGTATATGGTGAGTAAATGTTAAATTTATGAAACTGTTATAGCTATGTTTGTACCTATTCTTTTAATTAGTAAAAGATTATCCTTAATTAGTTGTAACTAGTGGTGATTAACGGTTAACTGTTCTAAATTTGGAACTATTATTCAATGAGTGAATTATTTGATAGTTCATTTGTTATAACTACCAGTTGTTTCACCATTTGAATTTATGATAGTTAGTTAGTTTAACTATCATTTGTTAGTAAATTATTATACCACTTAATAGTCAATATGAATGTTCCAAGATCACCTGACCGCAGGGCCGCGAGGCCTCGCACGCCTCACACGCCGCAGGGTTGCAGCCTCCTGAGGCCAGAGGTATAGTGATTGCTGGTACACACCTGACTGTTTCCACATGGGATTGATATAGGATTTTATGTGCGATTTATAGGGATTTAATATGATTTAATGATTTAGTAAAAGTTATGGAAAGTTAGTGGAAAAAAACTGATCCGGTGGATGCTGTATCCAAGTTTCAGAGAATCTCCGATACTTTCTGGCTGGTGGTTGCAACTGCGTCTTGTTTGTCAGCCATGGAAATTAAATGGGATGATGATTCCCAATGACGAACTTTTTTTTCAGGGGGTCGAAACCATGAACCTGGTGAGGTCCGAAAAGTAATCTTGGTGAACAAATCGATATTATATATATATATATGGCTGTTTTTGTTAATGTAATTGGGGGATAGAATGAAATTACGTGATGATAATGGTTCTGGTGAAGTAGCCATCTGAAATAGCCAAGCCATCGATAAACCATGGAGAATTTTAGCTACAATCAATCACCTATACATCCCTAGATATACATTTGATTTTGCTTCCATGTTTACAATGTCGGGCCCGTCAGTTCTGATTGTTGGTTCATGAACCCCAGTAACGATAGTTTTAAATATCATAGACCAGTAACTCCAATAACTATGGTTTATGGTAGATATATCATGATATATCTACGTATACTATGCCTTTCTGGTTTATAAACCAACATAAAACATCACTGTGGGAAAAAAACGAAGAACCACAATTTGCCTAACGATTTCCATCAATTTCCCAGGTTCCCTCCATGGCTAGCTGGGTGATTTCCATGGATTTTCCATCAGTTTCCATCAGTTTTCACCAGGTTTCACCGGAAAATCCCCAGGCCAAGAAGCGGCCCGGCTCCGCCGCCTCCGCCGCCTCGGCGCCCACGGCGCCGGCGCCCACGGCGCCCACGGCGGTGGCTCGGCAGATGTGGCCAGAGAGATGATTTATACATCGCCATGATCGTTGTCTAACATATCAATACATATCATGTTGATATTTAATATCAAATATATAAGGAAATATATTTGATATCATATCATATCATATAAATATTTATATATATATATATATGTGTATATTCCATAATATGTATATATATATATACATATATACACATGTATGTATGGGCATACCCACAGTTGAGAGGGTTTATAGTAGTGGTTCATCATTTTGGATGGTTCATTATTGTGGATCCTACATGGATGGTGAGTTGCACCCACTTTTACAGAGGGATCATCAACTAGCTATAGGTTGATTTATCGCCTTAATTGCCCTCTGGTAAACAAACAGTTTGCTATTGCAAATGGCCATTTATAGTGGATTTACCCATTAAAAATGGTGATTTTCCAGAGTTACGTTGGTTTACCAGAGGGTAGCTATAGATTCTGAAAGCAACGTAGCTCAACTGAGGCTAGCCGTGCGATGGTTAAGAAATGCAATGTTTGTTAGTCATACCGAGTCATACCCCACAAATTGGGCCCCCTTAAGGGATACATAGATAAGGTGGCTTCCAAGTAGGCTAAATGTGTTTTATAAAGGGCATGTCCAAAGCTAGATGGTTGATTATCAACCAATTTTCCCACCATCGGTAAAGAACTGCTGAGTACTAGTACGCTCGTCTTCCAGTTACCCAGGTAGTTTCTACCAAACCGCAAAGTATCAGCTACAGCCGCAGCAGCTAAACTTATCCAACGGTGACCTGTCACAGGTATCTGGAAGGCTATACCCTCTGGTAAACTAACATAGCTATTGAAAATCACCATTTTTAATTGGAAAATCCACTATAAATGGCCATTTTCAATAGCTATGTTTAAATTACCAGAGGGTAGACAGTTTTAATTCAAGATATGGATCTGTCTGAAAATTGGGTACCCTCAATCCCAATGGAACAGAACATCACGTTCCCCATTAGGCAATTGGGGTGTATGCCGGTGTATGCCTCAATTTCAGACATCCCAGATTCCCTATGTTGTTTGTGATATATCATTATCCCATGAATATTCCTATTATGATCATTATCCTTATCCCAATTGCTCCATTCTGGAATATTTACCAGCATTTACTGAACACTTCAACACAATTCAAATGTTGTACTTAAAGGATAGACAATGATAGACGTAGATATTCCATGCGAGCCCAGAATGCACTTGGAGGATCACCCAAAAAAACTAGTCACCAATACAGCAATGTATGGGTCATCCAGGATCACGAGTTTCCGAGGTTTCGTGGTATCCGAGGCCTTTAATGCCCCACATCCGAGCCCGAAGAAAACACACCGCTAGCCGCTAGTTGGCTCGCTTTCCCATGTTTTTTGCCCCATGTTTCTTGGCCCAGGAAGTTGAAGTCATCGACGACCCAGGCCCCTGGACCGTGTTGTGATCTATGAGATGTTTCGCAATATATAGGCCGTTTGAAATAGGGAATTTCACCCATGGTAAATGGTGACAGAAATGGTCAAATTATGTGAAGTCAATAAGGGATTAGACATAAGGGATGTAACCATCTTTGCACTACCTAATTTCTTGGGGATTAGGATCACACTTAATAGGGATACCCATTAACGAAGATGATTGGATGGGATAGGGATGTGTTTCATGGCTAAATCGATGGAACCCAATTACAAGGTGGTGCACAACAGATAACTAAGTTGGCTTAAATTCAAAATAGTTTTAGTTTCTGATTGTTGTAACTATAGCTAGATGGAGTTATAGCCCAACTTGTAGCTTGGGGGTTCCACCATGTAAGATGTAAGGAGGTTATCAATAGTGTATTGTCTCATGTTTTTCAGTAGTCCAATTTTATGATCTACTGTATTTTAGGGCTATGATATTTAGATTTCCCTCATTTTGTGGGCAGAAATAGAGCTCACACCTTCGGTGCATCTCCAACGGTATGGGTATGGTTTTTCCGATGCCTGGCAGCGAGTAGCTCCGGTCTGCTTATGAAACTCATATGCGAACCATGGTGCTGGAATATAAATCCCACCATTTACCTCATTTTTATGTCCCAGTTATGTAGGTAAATACACTATACATGGAGCATATGGGAAAGACAAATCACTCAAATGTACACGAACGTGTTGCAGATGCCAGAAGAATTGAATTCAGTCAGAATCTGGACAAGATGCCGTCATTAATTTGTTTGTAACATGAACAGTGCCTGCACAAGTGGATCGTGCGCGTGCTATGAGGAAGAGCCGTCTCTGCTACAGACTTACATTGTGGTTAAACCCATGCTGCTATTGTGGTTAAACCGTCTCGTGCTATGAGGAAAAACCAGTTGCATGGTGGTTAAACCCATGAGGTTATAACTATGACTGACCATAAGTGGGATTATAATAACTGACTTACAACAGGTATTTCGGGCCATTTTGCTGTGCTGAACGGTGACGCGCAAGCTGCAGGAAGTTCCACTCTGGAAGTGGCCCAAAAACCTGGTTTTCGCTGGTGGTTTCTTTGGCAGCACTGGAGGAAGTGGCTTACCATCGTTACCCTCTGGTAATTTAACATAGCTATTGAAAATTGCCATTTATAGTGGATTTACCCTTTGAAACGTGATTTTCCATAGTTATGTTAGTTTACCAGAGGGTATAATCCAGATATAGTCTTATCTCCCTAAAATATCTGGGTACGGTACGGGTCAAGATTTTCCAGACCTGATTTTTAGTGCCACCACTGATTTTAGTCTATTTTTTAGTATTCACCATCCAACTTGGAATATGCTGAAACTGAGTTTAAACTTTCACAGCAAAGTTTTACTTGGAACCGTATTGTTAACTGGACCCGTCACCACCAGTGTCCTATCTTCCCTGGTGAATGGGTCTCGCAATCAGGCGCCCTGAAGGATCTTGGAAATAGTTTTTGGGTCCCTGCTGTTAAACTGACTGCATCTTTAACCACCGGTGCCCTGCCGTATCAAAAACTACATTCTATTTTTGTCACCCCAATGGGGAAAAAGAGAAAAATGTGTATGCCATTCCGTCCTTAGTGGACACACAGATCGGCACCTGTGTATCCACCCTGGGAGGATGCATTCATTTGCATTCGATCCGGCATCTGTCATTTTGCATCCGTGCATTCGACTGTCCCATGGTGTGTCTCGTCGTCACCCCTGAATTTGTTGTTTTTTGTTGGTTTTGTTTGTGTTTTTTTAATTAATGATCACAATCATTGGTGGGGACTTCACGCGTAGCTGGTTGTCTCTACCGCTGTCACACGGCATTAAAGTCAAAGGCGGAAAAATCAATTTTTAGTGGTACCTACTTTGGCCCATACCCAAATAAACATGCCCACGAGCCTGGGTTTAATAGGGGATGAATTCACATGTTTGGGACCGTAGAAATGGGCGTGCTTGGTATGGAATGACGGAAGTTCCATGTTTGGTTCACCAAAATATCTACAGACATGTAGGTGATGCCTCCCAGCTATAAGTTGATTTATGTTGATTTATAACCCATGAATTGATATTAACTGCAGATTGTACCATAAAATCCATATAAATATCTAAATGGACTTGCATGATGGTGGGATATGCATTGTCTATGTAAGAGGACCTATATTATTTCACCAGTAATCCACCTTACTGGGCCTGCCGTCGGCCCCGTCGGGGACCAAGGTGCGAGGCGGGTATCGTGGAGAATATGCAGAAGGTCTGCCCTGCATTGGTGATTATTTTGTGGTTCGACCTCTAAACTCTTTTACAATTGATTCTTGCAGTTATGGCCCAAAATACCAGTTATATATAAGTTAGACGTTAATGTTGGCTGCCTAATAGTAATTACCACCCCTCCCTTTTTTTTTGGGGGGGCTCAACCTTCCTATAATAATTTTTGGGAATCTATAGCTGGGATCATGATATGTATCTGATAGATTCTCCATGGTTTTGTTGGGTTTCTGAAAGATTCTGAATGGATTTGGTAGGGTTTCTGAGAGATTGGCGAAGAGTTGGGAAAGGAGAAGGAGGAGAAGGAGAAGGAGAAGGAGGACAACAAAATTGGAGTTGCGGAAAAAAGTTTCCACTATTGCCATGCCTGGTGCAGGTTTGTTATTGCTATTCTGGGGCTTGCAAAGGGGGTACCCTTTGTGGACCTGTTTTCTTGCTTTTTTTAATAAGGGTTTTATAAGGAAATCAGCTGTTTGGTAATTGGATCAGATTTCTGGAATCTAAGCTTTTGCTAATCAAAAGTGAAGGCTGCTTTGAAAAGGATTTGCTTTACTTGACTCTTTTGGCAATACTAAAAGTAAATGGAGCTAATTGACTTTTAGTATTGGAGAAAAAAATGGATTTGGGAAAAAAGTTTCCACTATTGCCATGTTGGGTCCACTATTGGCCATGCCCTGTGGACAAGGTCTGAACATGACTCTTTTGACAATACTAAAAGTAAATGGAGCTAATTGACTTTTAGTATTGGAGAAAAATTGGAGTTGCGGAAAAATGTTTCTACTATTGACAAGATATCACTATTGGTTAGACAACATTACTCTAGCCCCATTTCTGGAATTATAACCCAAATTTAACAAACCGTTTATAACGGGTAAAGGCCTTCGATTTTCTGATGCTCAAGGAATCTCCAAAATTTCAAGAAGTGCATAGAATGCAAGGATCAGTGAATTGAGTGCAATCTTGGAAAGTTCAAATTCTCAACCAACTGAATGGGAGACCCTGGGCAGCACGCCTCTGCTTTCAATTGTTATATGATATAATATGATATATCTCTCTATATATAATATAGAATTAGTATAGTATAATATAAAATGATATATATATATATAGATAGTATAATATATAATATAATATAATATATGATATAATATGATAATATATATATATTATATATATATTATATAATACACATTCACGTTTAATTTTATAGCTTTGGAATTGGAAAGTCACCCACTTACCGATCAGTTCTGCCATTTTTGGATCCTTCCAGGACGATTCGCCAGTTTTTGCGAGGCAAATACCAGCCTCGCTGGTTGAATCCCTATATATTTTGCCTTCTTATTGGGGTCTCCATTGTCATGGGGGTACCCCCAAATCATCCATTTTAATGGGATTTTCCCTTATGACTGATAAACCATCCAGCTATTGGGGTACCCCTATGACTATGGAAACCTCCATATGGTTTAAGCAACCCATTTTGGTTGGTGAAATTCCAACTTTGTGTCATTTTGTTGGTTGTATCCATTATATCCTCGGGTGAGAGCAAGCGTTCTGTGGATTAAAAGCCCAACAAATGATTGTAAATTATTTGATTGCAGATAAAATCATTGCTGTGTCATTTAAATCCATTAAATCATTCTAAATGCCCAATTTCTCTGAGTTATCAATCCTGTCCTTGGATGAAATCTGAAATCACATCAAAATCTCCAATTTCTGACACCCAAATGGTTTCCCCATATTTTTCCCCAAGGTTTTTTTCCCAAACAATTCCAAGTCGTGGTTGTCCCATATTTGTTCCTCAAGTTTTCCCCCAATTTTTGAGACTGGTGAGTTCCCCACGCTTCAAAGGTGGCCGCGGAGTTCTCCCTCTGGCGCCGATTGGTACCTGTGAAGTTGATCGTCGTGCGGAACCTGGCGATCCGGGACGGGATGTGAAACAAATGGGATGTTTGGGGATGTTTGAAAAAGACCATTGAAATTGTGAGTTTTTGCATTAAAAATTGTGTTTTTCCATAGTTATGTAAACGTTTACCAGAGGGTATATATATATATACACATACATAAATATACTGATTGGTGGTGTGGACCATTTGGATGATTTTCCATATATTGGGATTTTCATCATCCCAACTGACGAACTCATATTTTTCAAGATGGTTGAAAACAACAACCAGTATATATATATATATATTTATAATATTAATATATTATCTCAAACATAATACGTTTTAATTTGGCATATACACACATCTAATATGGGAGATTATAACCATCTAACAACCATGTTGAGTGATATTAAAATATCTGATGATATATATATATATATATTATTATTATTATTTTTTTATTATTATAATTATATATTTACTATATTATATTATAGTATATTTGATATATCATACTATGTGATATCATATTACATGATATCATATTATAATATATTATATCAACATCTTATCATTATATATATATATATATATGATCTTATTATGGGAATGTTTTGGGATAGTAACTAACCATTATGTTAATAAACATCCAACATGGGGATAGTAAAATGGGTATCGTTGGGATATATCTTTCTATATATATATATATAACCATCTAATATGGGATAGTACAAGTAACTATTTATATTAACGTGATTTAACCAACCATTTATATGGATATCGTTGATATATAATGGCATCCCCAACATTGGTGTGGACTACCAAAGATTGATCATCATGGGGATGCTTGGGATAAGACTTGGATATAATTTATATTTTATAGTCATATATATATATTATATTTATATTTATATTTTATAGTCATATAGTCATTTATATTTTTTAATATCCATTATATATAATATCCATTATATATATAATATCCATTATATATATAATATCCATTATATATAATATCCATTATAAATTTAATATCAATTATATATTTAATATCCATTATATATATATAGAATATCCATTATATATATAGAATATCCATTATATATACAATATCTATTATATATATATATATTTATAATATCCATTATATATATAATATTCATTATATTTGAAATATCCCATAAATGGATATTGATGGTGGCTTAACCCTTCATCTTCTAGGTGCTATTTTACACCGGGGTCTAAACGGTGAAAACCGGGCGCCATAGCCTGTATATGATATTACATTTATTGAGATACAACTACATAAGGAAGAAACTTGTGATTTGATGAGCATTTGTTTTGGGATATGTATATATATATATATGAGAGAGAGATATATATATATATATATGATATATATATATGTATATGTAAATGTAATATGATATATATATATATAATGTATGATGGGTTGCACCAACCACAAAAATGGATGGGATATCTATGCAGGGTGGGGCCCACCTTGAGGAGGCTTAAGTCTCAACCATATATGGCAATATCATGATATAGGGAATGATGTTTGGGATACTGATTTACATGGATATTGGATATGCATGTGGATTTTACCAATAATCTACCAATGATTTACCATGATTTACCAATGAAACCTTTTAGGCATGTTAGAATTAAAACTGCTGAATGGTGGTGTAAGCATGGTCTAACCATCATCCTTGGAATTTGATCAGCAACGATGGCCCTCCCTGGAGCCGGCCACAAGGTCGTAGTCAACAAAAGGAGTTTGTACTAACTGTAGGGCCCCTAGATAGCTAAGTTGGTCTATAATTTGGTTACTTAGGGTTATTGAGGGATAATTATAACTATATATAATGGGAATCATCAATATACATATATATATATATATAATTCAGGGACCCATTCACATTGGGGAGCATTTGGCCATTGGGGCATCATCATGCAGCCATTCTCACCGACCCAAAGCCCAATAGTGGTTGGATCATCGCCGTGGGCAAGGACCTCCGCTGACCTGACCGAAAAACAAGTTAAATATATGTTCGAAGCTAAGTGATATGCTTACCCTATATGAACACCCAAAAGGATGAACAAAAAAAATGACACTGTTTCTCGGATTTGGATTTCACATGTTTTTACCTTTACGACTATCTTTTTGGGAGTTGCGGTAACATTTCGGAAAATGCAACAATTGACCCTGCCTCGGTATGAACACAATCTTGGCAACGTGTCATGCAGCTGTTTTTGTACCGAAGCAAGCTGCACCGCTAGCATTGCCACTGAGCAGTTTCAAAAACCTTGGTGATGATTCGGGGATGTACACCTGACAAGAAAACATCCACATGACTCTCATGACTTGAAACATCTTGAAACCAATGTTCCTTTTTCGGATTCACCCATGCCTGTTCCACAGGTGTGTTGGGACTTGCATGGCTGCACAAACTTGGATCGACTTGCTGGTTGAAAATGTCCTTTTGGCCTCGAGATTGTTCATGAGCATGGTCGAGACTCGATGTTGCACAAAGGAAACTGAACATGGCTTCGGTTGGACTAAGAATCTGTTTCAACATCTTGAAATTTCCATAAAATTCCTCTGTCCATATTAGACGGCTCCTGTTCCTTAGTTAAAAAACAACAGAAGACTTCGTAAGTCCAAGGGTTGAAGTCTCCACCATGGCTGGGGATGACGGCGAACCATGCCGCGAATATGTGGTGGAAGTGGACAGGACGTGCGGTGGGTTGGTGAACAGAACTGGATGGGAGTGTTGCAAACCGGCCAGAAACATACCAACCAGCTGTATAAATTAATCATGCTACGAAATCCTTCGAAAAGGGGATTGGGTACTTGTATCTAAGATTGGCCATGATCTAGATGGTCATGTTCCCTGGATATTTTCGCAAGCAAATACATATTGAATGCTGATGACATGTGGCTTCTGGATCCCTTAGGCATATTTCCCAAATGAAAACCGTATGGTTATGGGTCGCTTCACCTTGGTATCCTTCTCACACCAGAATAGTTCATCTGTTTTTTTTCATCCCCCAAACATGGTGGAAACATGTATAGGTCCTATAGGTAATGATTCATTCCGATACAAACAAAAGTTCGATGGTTCCCGGCCTGGCCTCGATTAACGTGAGTTAGTTGGATGGGATGAACCATGATGGACCATGGTTCGATGAAGCACAGCATTTTCCCATAGCAGTTCTTCGGGGATTTCTCATTGCCACGCCACATTTTAGCGTGGCTCATTACTCTAGACAATAATCTACCAGACTATGATATCATATGTATAATCATGATCATATCATGATCATGAATCTCATCTTTTTCACTACATCCCCTAAAAAGAATCCTTTGAAATCTCACTTAAACTCCCATGATTGATATGGAGGTTTCCTGAAATAGGGCTACCCGTTTGCATCCGTTTTAGAAACGGATCCGTTGTTACAACCATCCATTGGGAATCCCGGCGTGGCCGTGGCTCCCAGGCCTTCCTAAAAACCGATCCAGGACTCAAGGAGATAAGCTGGGCATTGATGTGGCTGAAGGTGCCAGTGCCGGTGGCAGTGCCGGCACCGGGACTCTTTGGGATCCAACTGGGACTTGGATCACTTGGAGCAGCTGGGTAAATGAGATAACGACCGAAGCAACTGTTCCGAGCCCTGGAATTATGGGAATTGGATTCGGGAAATCATCCCCTTTTATGGCCTTAAGATTCAGTGACTAGTGAAATATTATTTCATTTACCCAGATTGGGGTATACCCTCTGGTAAACTATGGTAAACTAACAGTTTGCGAACTTGAACATGGCCCAGTCGAAATAGTGGAGTTACCCAGCTATAAAATGGTGGATCTTTCCATAGTTACGTTAGTTTACCAGAGGGTACCGTGGATGTCAATAAAGCAATGAAACATGAAATCCGTGAAATACCAGTTTCAACGATGTCAGTGAAATGGACCCATGAAAATGGAATGAGAAATCCAATCAAAATAAGCATGTCCAACTGGTATTTCGGGCTTTCGCTGTACAAGTCGTTGGATCTGGTTGGAACATTTACAGGACCCCCCCTTAGTTGATGGAAAGAAATTTATCCGGTAGATTTATGAACCCGTTCAGAGAACTGTTGATTCCAAAAAACTTGCTGCCAAGAAAAAACTACAGCTTTTTTTTGTTTTAAACATGTAAAAACAAACAAACAAAAATAACAACCAAATATGACTTGTTGAAAAGACACACTCGAAAAAAAAAACAAGTCAAAAACTGAAACTCAACAGAAGACGCAGGAAACTAACAAGAAAGAAACAACAAAAAACACATGTAAAACAAAGATCCAGCCGAAGACTCAATTTCGGACTCATATCTGCATGTTTTTTTTTCTGGTTTTGTTTCCCAATGTTCAGCCGATTTCACCAGTTGTTTCTTCAAAATCAGGATTTTGCAATCATTTTTTGGCGTTTTTTGATTTTTAGTATTATTTATGTTTTGTTTTTTTCCTCAGTTGTTTAAAATTGTCTTTTTTTCCAAGATGATTAAAAGAAACAAATCCAGACTCAACAGAAGACTCAATTCCGGACTCGAATTTGCATGGTTTCTCAGTTTTTGAATTGTTCAGCATTTTTGTCCAAGTTTTTCGGTCAAGATGAGCATTGGGCAGCCAATTTGTTGCTTTTCTTGTTTTTTTTCCCGAGTCTTCTGTTGAGTCTCTGTTTTCCTTTTTTTTAGTGCGTTTTCCTTTCTTTGATATGTTTTGTTTGCTTTTGGTTGTTTTTTTTTGTGGTGGTTGTATGTTGTGTTTTTCATTTTGTTCCTTGTTTTTGGACCTCTCTGAGGAATTCGTTTTAAGGGTAGGTTGAATCCGGATGTTTGATGGTTACCCTCTGGTAATGACTAACATAGCTATGGAACATTGCCATTTTTAATGGGTAAATCAACTATTTCAATGGGCCATTTTCAATTTCGCGAACTGTAAACGTTTACCAGAGGGTAGAATAGTCCCCAAGCTTCCAGTTAGCCTTCTTAGATAGGTATTGTAACCCTAATTCATCATCTTTGGTAACCCAAAAGTCCAGTGGTTTTATATCTCAAACTGGAAGGTTGTAGCCAATATTGCACCTATCAACATCATATATATTTGTCGGTCAAATCAATTTGGAATTCAGGACCCTAAAATAGAGGTACTGTATGGTACTGTATCATAGAGGTACTGTATCATATTAAGACATGTGGGTGATATATGCCTTTACATAGCCGTTACATAGGTCTTACAAAATGGCAGTGCCTCCATAAAAAATGGTATTTGAAATTGCCATTAGATGACATCCTCTATTCTCTGTGTTCCACGGTGAAGTTCCCCCATGGATGATACTTCACCCGGAGAACGTTAAATTAGCCACTTAGTATGGCGATTCGATTAAATAACCATGAGTAAGCCATATATGTGTTGCTTAAATCCCCAGTTTCCCATGGTTATCCATGGTTCAATAGCTACCCTCCAATATTCCGGTTGCTTAATTCATAAATTGGTTGCTTAACCCCCTATATACAATTGTATACAGTTCTGGCCCAAACTACCACTTATAATAAGTCAGTGAGTCGCCCCATTTCTGGTTAGTTATACCAACCATTTACAACATGCTGAAAGCACAAAAAGAACTGGCCAAGGGTCTTGTCGAGGGGGACATTCCGGGCATTCCTTTTCATGAATTTGTTTCATACCAGAATCAGGACACTCCTAACCTTAGAACAAGTCTTAGCAGATGAACCTTAGAAGTAAGTAAAAGCCCCTAAGATACCCATATGCTCCATGGTGTTGGTGTATGCAAACTTACATCTTTTTGGGGTGATTTTGTTCGGGCAAATGTTGGTATATTCCAGAGGCGAGGATCCCAGAGATCCCCTGGTGATCATTGGCCGGGCAGCACAGCGTCCCAGGATACTGATTAGTGTAGGCCCCCCCCACAACAATTTTGGTGTACTCAATAACTCGGCATTTTCTTGGGAGGTCTGGGGAATTCAGGATGATCAAATTAAGGATTTCAATTGACATCAATCTACTTTCAATTGATTTTCCTTCGAAACTTCAGATTCAAATATATATATATATTATTGATAAGAAAGGCTTTTAATTGAAATCAATCTACGTTCAATTGCTTTTCCTTTAAAACCTCAAAGAAATCTATTGATAAGAAAGGATTTCAATTGAAATCAATTTACTTTCAAGTCATTTGGATCTACTTTCAATTGATTTTCCTTTTAAACCTCAAAGAAATCTCTTGATAAGAAAGGATTTCAATTGAAACCAATTTACTTTCAATTTATTTGAATTTACTTTCAATTGATTTTCATTTTAAATCCAAAAACAAATCGCCCCAAAAGTTTTGTGCACAATAGGATACGATCGAAACAACTACATTATTGAGGATCTGGGTCACTCATGCTGTGCCCCCTTGAAACATTGTTTGGGTGCCTTTTTTAAATAAGGGTTTAATAAGGCACCCAATTATTTGGGAAACCTTGCATTTTCAAGGCTTTAACATGGATATGGCTTTCTAAAGTAAATGGACCAGCTTTACCAAAAGAAAGGTGTATAAAATTGTATAAAGGTGGATAAAGCTCCTCCTGAAAAAAATGGATCTGAGAAAAAACTTCTCACAATAGAGTTCCTTTCCCTGTGCCAGAAGATATTCAATAAACTTTGGAAATTGTCTCACAATAGAGGCCCAGAACACTAATTATCCAACAGTAAGGGAATTGAACCATGGATTTTAATCATGCTTATATGTATACGTTGTAGTTAAAACTTACACAAATCATACGGTTAAGTATAACTCTTATCATCTCAATGGTTACTTTGGCAGGTTCATAACATGGTTTTTAACATATTATGTTCCAATTGTTGTTTCGATGAAACCCATTCAACGCCATGCATGGAACAAGTATACATCTATCATCCTCTATCCAAATGGTTTGTCAAAGATCTCCATAAATTTCTTGGCTTTCTACTTAGATGGGCCATGGAGTTAGTTAACTAGTTAGTAAATGGATTATAATTGGGATATAGGGGGTTATATCCCCAGTATTCCCCAGTTACTAACCATTTAGCTAATCCCATGGCCCATCTAAGTACTCCCTATCCCTTAAAATTGTGACGAAATCCCATGGGAGATTCCCATGTTTTTCTCCCTGAAGGTGCCATGAAATCCGCTCCCCCCAAGGCTTAAAAGATGGCCTCATCGAGTCCTGGAACTGCCAGCAACCGGGACTGGAGGTGCGGGGAAAATGGAGAGTTGAACTAGAAAAATGCTGGGAGATGCAGGGCAAAATGAGAACTGGTGGAATTTCAGGCGTGGGGGGGACGCCCTCATCAGCACGACATTGTGGACAAATTTGAAGAATTTGGGGAAATTCGCAGTCAAACATGTGAGATTTCAGCCGGGAAAAGTGACGAGTATGGACCTTCACCAGTAAAGATGCAGCTTTAATCAGCAAAATATGACCAGGAGAATCTTGGTGGTACTGGGAGGTCAAGTATTCTTGATGAGTCTTGTGCATCCAGCTGGTTACTGAAGAATAAGCTGGATGCGACTGAAGATATCCATTACTTGGGTTGTACCATGTTGTACCACTGGGTTATGAACCACTTGCTACCTGAGAGCACTTCGCTACCCAGGGATTGCCTAAGTTTTTTCATAATTTGACCTGCCTGTTCTTGGATGATCGGGTGAGCTGAGTAATACCGACTTACTGTAACTATCCAGATATGTTTGTTCCCCCTGTATTTCTACTGCTTAAAGATGCCTAAAGTCTGTTTTGTCGAACATCTACCACCTTCAGCCTTTCACCAAAGCCTAAAATCATCCATGAATCATCCCTTCCTAAGTCACATGTTTCATAACTTTCAAACCATCATCCATAAACCATCTATAATTCGATGATAAGTTACTATGATTCCTAGACCCTCGGAGTATCGCCAAAAAATGAAAAGTACGAGCAAATTATGTTCTAAAAATTTGAAGTACGAAGTTAGTATTAACACTCAGGTATCAACATAGAGTACTAAAAGTAACTAACTGGTCGGTGGTTTGGAACATGTTTTATTTTCCCGAATAGTTGGGATGATGATCCAATCTGACTCATTTTTTTCAGAGGGGTAGGTCAACCACCAACCAGCTACGTAACTAAGTATGATAATCAATGGGATTAAACCATATTAAACCTTACTAACCATATATAGGGTAGGTTGAAACCACCAACCAGATTGTTATTAACCATCATTAACCACATAGTAACCACATACTCACCATTATTAACAGTATATTAAACACATATTAACCATCATGGTACAATAACGTTTTCAACGCCGTGACATCCCGTGCCAGGTGCGCTTGGGCCACCGCCTGGTGGAGGTGAACGGCGTCCGCGGCAGCGCGCCGGAACTGAAGGCCCCTGAACCCAAAAAATGGACGGTTTTTGGACGGGAAATCTATGGGAAGTTATGGGGAAGATTTTGAACTTAAGATGTTGGGGTTGTACCGTACATGGATATACCCTTCGGTTTTTTATTGTTCCCCACCTGCCACGTGAGGGTTGCTAGATTTTAACAGAGCTCTTCTCCTCCTCCTCCGCCTCCTCCGCCTCCTCCGCCTCCTCCGCCGCCTCCGCCTCCTCACCCGCCGCCTCCTCCTCGCAGTCCAGATCCCAGTGGGCACTGCCAGACCTCAACGGCCAGATAGAATGCCAGAAGATATGCCAGATGGAATGTCAGATAGAACGCCAGAAGATATGTCAGATAGAATGCCAGAAGATATGCCAGATAGAATGCCAGAAGATATGCCAGATAGAATGCCAGAAGATATGCCAGATAGAATGCCAGAAGATTTGCCAGATAGAATGCCAGAAGATATGCCAGAACATTTGCCAGAAGATATGCCAGATAGAATGACAGAAGATATGTCAGATAGAATGCCAGAAGATTTGCCAGTAAGAAAATGTATAAATGTCATGGTGGAGATCACACGAAGTAAAGTAATTGTTTTTGTTGGTTGTAACTTGTTTTTAAGGAAATATCATGGCATGTATTGGGAAACAATGGCAATGGCATATGATATACAATATATTCACCGTTCGGTACTTGTTGCTCATAATTATTGAGCATGGTCATGAATCCATGTTCATGGCTGGGATAGAACGGGATATGATGGGATAAAAGCAACTGTTATGAAATCCCATGGGATATTGTGGTATGTAATGGGATGTATGATATATGATCATGATTGCCCTCTGGTGATCAAACATCGCCAGCTGGGAAACCCCCAAACTAAATGGAGGTTTCTAGCTAAAATCCTCGAACTAAATGGGGGATTTTCCAGCAAGCCATGTTTGATTACCAGAAGGTAAATACACAGTTGTGCCCCTCCATGCCCCTCCACTTATGAGTTGGTTTATATACTGCGTTAAGTATATATTTGCATGTATATATATATATATATATACAGTATATGTATACATATACATATACATACATATATATATGTATATATACATACAGTATATATATAGATATATATATATATATAATGCTTATATATATATGTTAATATATACATATATATATATGTATGTATACATATCCCCTTTAAACCATAAGCCATAGTTGTTGGATTTATAAACCAACTTGGCCATCGTTTGCGGGTACCACCTTGTATTGGGGTCATGAATCTACTTCAACATAGGGCCAGAATTCCAGCCAATGACAGCGAATTCCCATCATGAGATGGATGTTTATAATATATGTTCCCTCAAAAAAACACGGTATACCACAATGTGGTGCCCCATAGTTAGCTAAGTTGGTTTATAACTTTAATAATTATGGTTTATGGTACATATATCTATAGTGTTCATGGGGTTTATAAACCAACAAACATCACTGAGGGGGTCAGCACCTTGCACATGTTCAGACACGCCCATCCTAAACTGGCGGAGGCAGCATGTAGTATCCATATAGCACATGATTTGTAAATGAAATGTAACCAATTATATAATCGCTATATCGCCATGATCTTCCCCATGAATATTTTCCGATGTTCCCCCCGTTATGAGTTGCTTCATTAAGCCATCTAACTACAGAATACAAGTATATGTATATCTTCTATAAACATGGCATGGTCGTAAGTTGCTTTTTCAACCTGTCAAGCTGTAGAATGCTATAAGTAATCTACCATAAACCATGTTGATCCATGTTGTCACCAACTCGTCTACAAGGCGGCGGTGCCCCCAAACCTTATGTTTGTTGCTTCATGTGTTGGTGTATATTAACCTCATTTTTTAATTAACAATACACGGTGGTGCCCCCAAAGGATAGCCAAATTGTTTTTTTTGCCAAGGTGAATTTTATGGTTTCTGGTAGAAATATGGAACTAGTCAATGGGGTTTATAAACCAACAACTTACAACTGGGGGATATTACCTTGTAATGTCTAATATCAACATAGATGAATTAAATAATTATTCCCAGAGATTTTTCTAGGGTTTGGCTATCGAACTTGGGTCAATTAAGGGAAAAATTACAGGAATCATCCGTATTTCATGGTTTTTTCTGTAGGTTTTCCCCCTATTTCATGGGAATCTCCATGGTTTTCCCATGGTTTCCCTTTTCGGTTTTCCCCTTCTTGGCATTTTTGGCGTTCACCGTTCGCCGGCGTTCGCATCGGCGCTCGATGGCAGCGGCTCGGTTCGTGAAGTGGCGGAGTAAGAGCCATGGAAATCAACCTGCGAGCTTCACAGAGCTGGAGACTTTGGCGAAGTTGATATATGTCTATAGTTTATATATATATATAATTATTTATTATGTATTTTATTATGTATAATATATATATATATATTATACTATAAAATAATAAATAAATTTAATATAACATAACATAATATAATATAATATAAAGTAATATATAATAAATAATATTTAATTTAATATATAATTTAAAATATATGATAGAATCTTATATAATATATAACATAATTTTATTTAATATATAATACAATTTAATTTAATATTATCAATATATAGTAAAATATTTAATATCATATAATATAATCTAATATAATATAATATATAATATAATACAATATATATAATAATATATATATACTATATTTTATTGAATTTAATATATACAATATATATATAATATATATTATGTATATGATATAAAATATATATTTAATATAATATATAATAATATATATATATATATTATATAATATATATATATTTAATATAAAATATAATAATATATATACATATTTAAATATATATAATATATATAAATAAATAAGACATATATATTTAATACAATTTATATACAATTTAATATATATATATATTATATATATAAGATATAATATATATATATATATATTTAAGATAATGTGTATTTATATAATATAATAAATATATATATATAGTAAATAATATATATATACTGTATTTAATATAATATATATATAGTTTATATAATTTAATATTTATATATATATATACACACATAATCTAATATAATATAATATAATATTTATAATATTTAATGTGTATAATATAAAATATAATAAATATATAAAATATGATATATATATAATATATAATATAATATTTATATATATATAAATAACTATAATATAATATTATATAATATATGTGATATATATATATATATATATCACATATATTATATTGCATCTATATTACATATATTATCTATATTATAATTATTATATATATATATTATATATATATTAATGTATGATATATGATATTTGCCATATATCCCCAATTTTTCGTTTTTTTAGCGCTCACAACACCCCTTTCTGTTGTTATACTATATATATATATATAGTATTTTTACATATTATATATATTATGTATATTATATACATTTTATATTTTATATATATTACATATATATATATATATATATTTATATCTATATATTTATATATTTACATCATGTGAATATATATATATATATATTATTTTATGCATATATATTTACATATATATATATTGTATATATATATATTATATTTTATTACATATAATATGTATATTTATAGATATATTTAGAGAATGTAGGGAATTTATGTACATATATATATATATATAATGCGAATAGAGCTGATATATATGGGTAAATGATAACGACCTCACGTCACGAGCGAGCCCTGGAATCATGGTCTTTATAGGGAAATCCAGGGAAATCCCCAAATGGCCGCAAGATTCAGGTTAGTGAAGGATAGAATAGAATCATCCATAATGGGAGTATATGGATTGATTCCCATCATATAATATATATATATATATATATATACATATATTTATATTTATATGTCTATATACAGACTTTGGCTTCGTCAGACTATATAATGGGAATAGAATTGATGGGAATCTATGGATGTTCCTTTTTTGTGGGAATTTATGGAGAATCTATGGCTTTGTTTTATTTGGCTTCTGTTCAGATAGAATTGATATATATATATATATTCATCTAATGGTTTGTGTTGTTTTCGTTGTTTTGTTTTATGATATTTGTTTGGGAATGTATGGAAAATAATGAGATACAACATGACACAACTAACTGGTTGAATGATAATTTATGGGATACAATGGGATACTCTGGGATATGGGATATGGTTACACGACGCTAAAGAGCATGAGGGTTTCGATCTCTGTAGGATGATGCTGATGGTCTGATGCTTGTTTTCTGTTTGGGGTGGTCGATGGATAACCACGATAAACACCATCGGTGGGAATGGCGTTGGCACTTAGCTTGTCCGGGGCCCCGCAGGGGCTGAGACCGCAAGAGGCTCCTTGCGGGGCCTCGAGGAAGATTCTGACAAAGACACTTTGCCTTTTCAAGTTTCCTTAGGGGGCGGGCCCGCCCCTTTGCAGGCGAAGGGGCGGGCCGTTCGGGGCGCGCCCTCTGCGCTGAGCTTTAGAGCCTTAAACCCCTGGGCGAAGTCAATTTGGCGAAGGTAGGATAGGGGCCGGGGGGGCCTAAAGGGGCATACGCCCCAGGGTTATGGTTTGTTGCTAACGTAGAATGGTCCGACGGATCTGGTTACTGTATGGGGTCACCAACAACAAAAGGAAATGATTATTAAGAATCCTCTGAAAAGGGTAAAGGAGTTCAGTGACTTCGGGTCTTTTGTGTTTCAATGAGTTGATGTTGGGATCCCTTTTTGAATTCGTTGGCTTTACAGCTGTTCTGGTATCCTCCGAAAATAATGGATTCAAAGGGCTTTGTAATGTTACCCTTTGTGTTTCTTCCAGCTTCCGGGGTTTGGTCCAATCCAGCGGGTTCACGGCATGTCACCACATGAAGCACACCGCAGCTTTTGGCTAATTCGTTTGTTTCGTCCCGCCTTCGTTTTTTTTGCAGCCATGATGCGTAGTATGGTTGTTTTGAACGCGGCTTTGGCGCTGGTGGCTCATGCCCCAGCACTTCTCCAGCTGCTCACTCCCTGGGACCTTCATCAGCTGCAGGCTAGATAGGACGCAGCATTTTTGAAGTTGTTGTTTACAAAGGTATAGTTCTTTTGACTAAAGCTTTAAAGTGAGTTCAAGAAACGTTTGGGTGTTTTTGTTGTAGCGCCAACCCTGCTTTAGGTTGCCCTTGGCAGACGATTCCGGCTGCCGCAACCATTTCGTTTTATAGCCGAACTTGGTTTTCTCCAAGTTCCGGCTGCCGCTGTGCCTTGGCATTTTTGGTCAAGCTTTCTCCTTTTGGCTTTTCGGCTTTTCGGTAGGTTTTGTTTTTTTATCCCTATGGAAAGATCGTGATAATAAGACATAGTTCTGCGTATTTGTTGATGACGAATATGTTTCTCTGCGCGGGAGATGGTTGCACGTCTTGTTGTATGTACAAATATATAGTTGGTTTTTTAAAAATTTGCTTGCTGCTTCCAAGGTAAGGGTGCGAGGCTGGTACGGCGCAGCCTGGGAGGAGTTTTGTGCAAATTGGAGCCAGTTGCACCCGGCAGCCGTACTCGGTGCCTTTGGCGGTGGCCTGGAACGGCGCCAGCTGCAGTTGCCCCCGCGTAGGGCTGGCGTCACGCGTCAGCGGCAAGCCTTACGTGGGGTACTTCAAACGACGATGGGTGACTTTTGGGTGGAGCTCAGTTACACACGTGAGGTGCAACTCATAGTGTAACTGAGTTCCTTGCATGCTATCCCCCATAAGAGGGGATTTTTAAGATCGGTGGGGGACTGATTGAACAACCCCCCCCCGGCGGGGCAGTTTTCCATTACTCGGCGTCCGACGCCTTTGAAAAACAGTGCTCGAGTGCGAAGGGCCTCGGGTGTAGGACGGAGTGGGGACAGGTGTTAACGGTTGACTTGTGTTTCTCACTTGTAAGTTTAGGGAACAACAACTTTGGACCACCGGTTAAGGACAAAGGTCTTTTTCTTCTAAGTCTGTGTTTCACGAAAAGGGGTGAAGACAGGGTCGTTTTGAGTTTTCCACCAAAGGGGACGTTGGTAGAGAGAGGGTGTTACCAAGTTGTTTGCAGAAAGGGTTACCAAGGCGGAGTTTATTTAGTCGTTTGTGGTTTCAAACATGTAATAAGACCGAAGAACTTGGAAGATATGTTAGAAGATTTTTCATTGACCAACTTCCTAAATTTGTTGTTCGGGTAATTTCGGGTACTTTGTCACCGTGTTCTCAGGTAACAATGAACAATCCTCTGACCGTTTTTTCAATTGTTTCGCAAGTTTTTTTTCGAAAAGGATGTCTCACCGAGGGGCAAAAGGGTCCAAAGAGGTCAAAAGGGTTCAAAAGGGCCTAACAAAGGGTTAAGCGGGTTAAAGGGTTCCAAGGGGTCAAAGAGTTAGTCTGTTTCAAGTAGTTTCTGCTGATAAGAAATTTTCCTTCGAATGGTATTTTGTTTGGTCTTTGTGCTAGAAGAACAATGTTCGGTGCTGACTTTCCTGTTTGGCAAACATGCTTATTGTTCAATGATAAGTTTTGAAGCAGCAAGTTGTTGCCAATTCTGTTTGGTGCAAAGTTCAGTCCAAAGACTTTTTAATTTAAGGGCGTCAACTTTTCCATCCATGGCACAGGCAGAGTAAGACCGGATTCTTTGCAACCCATCGGCTGTGCCACTTCTTCATCTGTGGTTTGTCGACATCTTATATGTCGTGGAAGTTTTCACAATTTCTTGATGTCTTCTTCAAATTGCTTTTTTTTGCTACTCTGCTGAAGAAAAACATCACGTATGGCTTGGCTGTCGGGTCATACAAGTGTGTGCGTATGTGTATGTATGTAAGTTTGTCTTTGATCAAACATCAATAAAACACTTTTATTTACCGGATGCTTTGTTGTGCTTTGCCACCTTTGTCACCGTGGGTAACGGGGTTAATGCACAGCTACTGCTATGGAGGAGGGTGGCAGTGCGTAAACAATAAAAACAAGAAAACGTGTGAAAACATGGAATTAGCATTGAAAATATTGCACATGATTTTCCAAAAAACACTAGTCATCTAAATTATTGAAGGTGTTTGTGCTTTCTAATGCAAGATCTTTTCAGAAAAAGTGATCAGAAATTGCACATGCATGATTTTTCAAACCTGATTTCCAGAACTCTTCTCATTATTCGGCACGACAGTCAATGTTTCTTTTGAACAAAGATGTCAAATTCAATTTTAAATTTCATCAGCCAGGAAGAGAGAAATATAAAGCATTTCCAATTGAGGACCGTAGAAATTGTTTATTGTCACTTTGATGGTTCGGCTGCTCAGTGACACGGTCCCTGAACTCAGCATGTGAACAGATCTTCTCATGCAATGATTTAATGAAAAGACCAAACGATGCTATTGCAAGGTAGAAACTAAAGTACGTTCTTGGAAACAAAACATGCAATTTCTATTGGTGATGAAGTGGAATGACTGTTCAGCTGTCATTTCTGCTGATCAGCGAAGAGGGTCTGGACATTAGGCACCTGTGGCAATTCTTGGAATGGCATTCTTTCCTCCTGAAAGATGAAAAGCCAATCTTCGAAAAATGTACAATGGGATGATTTGTTAATGTTTGTCACATTGATTGCTCAACTGCTTGCTCAGTGACAAGGGTCCGGAACTCAGCAGTTGAGCAGGTTTGTTTGCGACTTGATGTCATGGATAGAAGAGGAATAAGTCTTTTCTTGAAAAGATTTAGTTTCTATTCATGATGCGTTGGAATGCTCATTCAGCGTTGCCATTCCACGTGATCAGTGACAGGGGATTTGGAATTCAGACAATTTTGTCTAGTTCTCTTACGCGGCAATGGATTATTAACAAAAAATGTTCTCAGTTTTGCATAACCAGAAACTTAAACAAAAACAGGTAATTCCCAGTACTATGCCTGGGAGCTTTTTGTTCATGTTTGTCACGCCACGTTTGTCACACGTAGGGTTGATTGCACGAGTGCCTGCTCAGTGACTAGGGTTTGAAACTCAATTTTTGAACTCAGCATTCAATGGTTCTTTCAGTTTTGCATTTTTTTAAACCATGACATGCACCATTCTGTGTTTATCACATTGCTTGCTCAACTTCCTGCTCGTTGGAACATCTAACTTGGAACATTTTTAAGAATGAAGAGTTACAAGAAAACCTTTATCATTTTTTTTGCAGTGCAAGTTGGTCTACCACTGGTAAAAGCAATCTGGATAAGATGATGTTGTCTATCTATGATGTTTTATCTTTTTTCTTGTCGCCATTGCACTTGATTTAGGATTGAGGTCAAATCTTCTGCCGAAAGCGAATCAGGACAGTTGACAGATTATCCTCTTGATGTGCATCAAAACACATACGTAGTTATGAGTTTTGTATCTAAACAAACAAACAAACAATTTCATGAACATATGCAATATATGCATATATATATATAGAGGTAGTTGTAAAAAATAAAGGTATACATAGATATACTTATATTTCTATTTATATATATATATATTCATAAAATGTGTGTATGTGAGTAAAGTATTAAATATAATATCCAAGAAAACATGAACATACATTAAAAAATAAACTGTGTTGAGATATTATATACGCAGACGTTGTTCCAGGACTAGTGTTCAGTGTCAAATTTATATCAGGAGTTTGCCCCTTGGGAAATCTACAGGTAGATGTAGTTCAGGACTTTGTCCTTGGAATGATATATAGATATGTACATTTGCACATATAGTCCAGGACTTTGTCCTTGGAGAAAAAAAATATATATAGATATAGATATTTTTTTACATACAGGCCAGGATTTTGTCCTTGGAGTTAAATATAAATATATATATAAATATATATAAATATATATATTTATATATATATATATATATATATATATATTCGTACTGTCCAGGACTTTGTCCTAGGAGTTAAATATATACATATACAAACAGACCAGGACTTTGTCCTTGGAGTTACATATATACATACAGTCCAGGACTTTGTCCTTGGAGTTATATATATATATATCTACATACACACAACCCAGGATTTTTCCTTAGATATATATATATATATACACAGGCCAGGACTTTGTCCTTGGATATATATATATATAAATAGATATATACAGACAGTCCAGGACTTTGTCCTTGGAGTTACATATATATATATATATATTTCAAGATATATCTATACATACAGTCCAAGACTTTGTCCTTGGAGTTATATTCATTTTTACATGCAGTCCAGGACTTTGTCCTTGGAGTTAAATAAATCAATAAATATATCTATCTATCTCTCTCTCTCTCTTTCTATCTATCTATCTATCTATCTATCTATCTATCTCTCTGTCTATCTATCTATCTATCTATCTACCTATCCATCTATCTATCTATCTATCTATCTATCTATCTCTCTGTCTGTCTATCTATCTATCTATCTATCTATCTATCTATGTATCTATCTATCTATCTGTCTATCTATCTATCTATCTATTTATCTATCTATCTATCTATCTATCTATCTATCTATCTGTCTATCTATTCATTCATATAATTTTTTTTTAGAGGCCAGGACTTTGTCCTTGGAGTGTATTTAAAAACAGATGTAGTCCAGGACCTTGTCTTTGGAGGTATGCATATATATATATATATATTTACACATGCTGTCTAGGACCTTGTGCTTGAGATTGTTGTTTCTAAACAATCCCCGTGGCAATTTCCACTCTAGAACTGGTGAACCTGTGCATAGTGAACCTGTGCATAGTTTAAACGATTTTGTTTTAATGCATTGGAATTTTAAAATTGATGTCAGGCTAGTCATTTTATTGTTGGGGGGTTGGGCTAAGCGTTTTATTGTAAAGGTAAATCCTGATGATTGTTAACATGTTAAAATTCCATTCTCATTTTATTGCAAAAAAATGTTTGCTTGGAGCATTTTATTGCAGAATGGAACCAATGCTTTTCCAGGATCTTTTATTTTTTATATCGATTTTATTGGGCATGTCATTTTAGATCAGCCAATTTTAAGGAATTTGAAGGAATTCTAAGGAATTTTAAGGAATATTAAGGAATTTCAAAGGAATTATAAGGAGTATTAAGGAATTTTACAGGAATTTTAAGGAAAATTAAGGAATTTAGAGAGTTTTAAGGAATTTTAAGGAATCTTAGAGGAATTTAAGGATTTTAAAGGAATTTGATGGAATTCGAAGGATTTTGGAGGATTTTTAAGGATCTTTAATGTTTTTAAAATTTAAAGGATATTTAAGGAATTTCAAGGAGTTTTTTGGAATTCTAAGGAATTTCAAGGATTTTTAGGAATTTTAAGGACTTGTCACGAAAGAATGCCACCGTATTTTGTTGCTATAGAATGCTATTTAAAAAAAACACACTAAATATTTGGGCACCTTCACTCTAAAATACCCCTATCTAAAATGGATTTCCTGACCTCTTTTTAAAGATGCGTTTCTGAGGGTCTTCAAAATTGGTTGAAATTGGATGATGTTGGATGCACATTCAAGCATGAATTTGGTGGCAAGGCATTTTATTGCAGAGCCAGTTTTCATTGTTTTTGTGCATTTTAAAGCCTGAGGCCTTTGCACAAAAGTTAGACCGCTCTAAAACTCCCGCACAGCTTCACATAATGAATTGGCACCCCGATTCTAAACATATATAGTCCAGGACCTTGTCCTTGGAGTTTTGTGCATATATATATATATATATGTGTATATTTGGATCAGGACTTTGTCCTTGGAGTTGCACATGTATATATATATATATATAGTCCAGGACTTTGTCCTTGGAGTTTCAAATTCATATATGTATATATATATATATACAAGTGTACAAAGTCCAACACTTTCTTCCTTGGAGAAAAGACCTCAGAATCTAGATATATGTGCAGATACAGGGATAGGAATTTGTTTTTCCCTACATCTTTGTGTGGTGTTCTTGTTTTTGGTTTGGTACTCTCATCCCTCCTTTCGCCTTCCTCCTGCTGCCTCTTTTAACCTGTCTAGCACAAGTTCCTCACACACCGCTTACTCATCCAAACATAACTCACTCACACACACACAACTTGTCCAAGACAACTTTCCCATACATGATTTACTCACACACAACTTGCCAACTTGCCCACATACAACTTGTCCACACACAACTTATTCACACACATACACTTTGTTTACACACAAGTTGTCCACCCACGAGTTACTCATATAGACGACATATTCACACTTACTCACACACAACTTACACACACACACATACACACGACCTACTCACACACAACTTATCCAACACTATCTGTTCACACACACACAACTTTTTCAGACGCAAATTGCTCATAACTTGGTGCGGCAGTGTCATGATCATGATTAGCCTCTGAGAATCGCCAGGAAGGGCCTCCAATGTTGTTTTAGCTGAAGGATTTAATGGGTGTTTTATGGCTATATTTCCTGGCATATCACCTGGTTATAGGATTGGGGTATTTGACCATCTCCAAATGGCCGTAGCCATTTTGGCTCAAGCGAAAATCAGTAGTTTACTGCGCCTCAGCAAACAGACAACACAAAAGCAGTGACTACTGGATAAGATGGTTGCACTCACAGCGCAAGTCGGAAAGTCGGTGCCAGCAGCAAAACAAAAAGCAGCACCTCCAGCGCAACCCACACAGAAAGACGATGTGCCAGATCTCCTTGGAGCAAAAGAACCCACAAGGGCAAAGGAGACCAAAGAAGAGGAGTTGGCACAAAGCCCAAAAATGGAAGGGGAGGTGGTGAAAAAACAGATCCCGAAGATTGTGAGAATGGCCATGTTTGCAAGCGAGAACTGGATCCTCTACATTTCTTTGGCTGCGATGACAACAGGGGCCTATGCAGGAGCAGCCTACAAAGGGGTTGTGGTCAGCCTTGAGATGGGACTCATTGTGCTGATGGCGGCAACTCTGGTAGCGTTGGTCTTCACAAAGCAACCTTCGCTGACAATGGCGGAGATCGGAGATGCAGAAAATGAGCTCAAGAAAATCAAGGCCAAAATCGAAACGACAACAAAGAACAAGAAGTTGCTGGAACAAGAAAGAGAGAAGGTGGAAGGCTCCCTCAAGGCTGCAAAGAAAGAGTATGAGGAGATAAAGAACAATGAGGGAGCCAAGGCATTGTTCACAATGTGGAAGAAAATAGAAGGACAGGACATGACGAAGAACATGCGGGACTTGGTGGAGTTGTTCCTGGGTGAGATTAACAAAGTGAGAAAGAAGGAGGCAAAGCCAGAAGAACTCAAGAATTTTGTCGAGAGGCTGAGGTCCTTCACCATTGGAACTGCTACCGAGAGGAGGTTTATCCTGTCCCAAGAACTAGGGGATCAACCAGAGGAGTTCTTCAGGTTGTTCACAGACAGCCTGAAGATTCGCAACGACCCGGGACGGATGACAGGAGTGAAGAAGGGAGAAATCACCAACGCAGTGTGAAGGACCTCCTGGACAAATTCCGCAAGATCCCCAATGCCACAGAGAAAGACAAGGTCGAGAACGAAAAAGAGATTGCCAGGTTGAAATCTTTGCACCAGAAGGGCCTGGACTACTCAACATCTCTGGTGAAGAAGGAGAGCCATTTTGCTGGCAACGAGGCAGCAGCACAGGTATACTTGGAGGTGTATGACGAAGTCCTGGAGTGGAAAGAGGACACAAAAAAGATGAAAGAGATTTCAAAGGCCATCAGAAGCAAGCTCAAGGTGGAGGAATACATGGTTGTGATGAAGTTTAGGAAGAACTTCGCAGAAGAATTTGGAGAGCCAAACATTGATAAGCTTGTGCATGCCATGGACGAAGACGATGGCGTTGACAATTCGCACATCGACCTGGCGAAGAAGATCGAAGAATTGGGTGCCTGGGGAGACACAAAGGAGTGCTTGGACAAGATTGCAGAGACAGACACAAAGAATTTACACGAGCTCTTGAAGAAAGGGGAAAAGACGCCAGAGGGCTTTGAGGACATGATCAGGGAGATCCTCATGGCACTGGGACAACAAGCATCCGCCAGGAAGACCCCTGCAGAGCTGGTTGCAGTCCTTGTGGACATCGACCGCAAGAGGTTCGAGGAGCTGATTGCGAAGGAGAAGGCAAAGAGGGAGGAATGCCAGCAAGAATACACCAATGCAAAAGCTGCGAATATTGAGACAGGACTTGCGGTTGACAATTTTGGCAAGTGTCAAAAACCGCAAAGAACTCCTCGAGGAAATTGCGGCCTCTATTGCAAGCCTCCAGCAAAAAATGTCTTTGAATGCACCTGCCCACTTGGACCTCCTGGCTCAAAGGAAGGACTTTTTGCTGTCCTTCAACCAGATGTTCTTTGACGGAGTTCAGATGCCTGAAGAAAAGGACTTGGAGGGACTCTATGATAAGGTGGGGCGTCTGATGACAGCAGGAGGATCTCTTCAAACACCGGAGACCCTAGCAAATTCATTGATCATGAAGAAAGAGGCCAAAACAATGACACTCCCAGATGGCATCCTGCAAATGATGGTCATGGACCACATGTTGGCAAAGCCAATTAAAGCGGCCATCAATTCCGGCAGCGCAGAGATGACGCAAGACTTGGTCCATGCATTTTTCCAGCCATTCGGGATCAAGATTGTCGTGCAATCTGCAGAGATCACCAAGAGTGGATTCCTCTCAAGTGCCGAGGTCACATCGAAGCTTGGCGAGATTGAGGTTTTGTCATCCGATGTCTCTGCAAGCAGTGGTGAGGAAGAGGAGCAGCAGGAGGAGCCAACCCAATCAATCCTTTCAGCCCTGTTTCTCGATGATACCTCATCCTTCTAAAGGGAAGAACCCCTGAGCACAGAGACCGAAAGTGGCGATGTACCGCCCATCGGCAATTTTAAATTCGCACTATGTCAACTTGGTGCCAAGGTCATGAAACAGGGTCTACCGATACGACCCACACTGCCATTACAGGAAGAAACATTGGAAATTTTGCACAGATACTTTGCGGAACATGGAAACCAAGGTAAAGCCTGCTTCGTCGCGATGCCCCACATACCGATAATGAATCCATTGATCACAACAGCTATCACTGCTGAATCTGAAGATACTCAGAAAGATCGAGAGCGTATGTACAGAAAGCGCCGTCAGCAACTCAAGCAAGAGAATGACAACTTGAACCAGGACGATAATGAACTAGATTAGTTCTGTCAAAACGGCAGAGCCAGTTATTGCCAATCCTGAGAGGAAGACCTAATGACCTGTGAAAAAACACAGGCCAACTGGAGATAACCAGTTGAGGTGGCGGGGATTGTGCTGAATTCACCTGATCTAAGGTGAAGCACCTCCCGGAGATGATCGTAAAGCTAATGGCGCTGGAAGGTGCGTGTTGAGTGTTGGTTGGTGTTTGATCGGGAGGCGCTCCACCTGGTTGAGGACACAGACAGTCGCTCTCTGTTCGCGGGGGGGCGGCTGTTGCGCAAGATGGTGGGCCGAACTTGTGAAGTTGGTGACATGATGGAAGGTGGTGCCCCCAAACGCCATATTCCCTAAACAGTGTGTCCACACTGAGGGGTTCTTGCGGTAGGGTTAAGGCCGGTGTTTGATCGAGGTGCTCACTCTGGGCCCCGGCATTTTCCCTGTCAATATCCGCATACAATGGCTCATGTGAGATGTCCGAGATGTCCATGTGCATTTCGACTGCGCAGGCTCGCACAAAACGTGTGGGGCGTGGCAGCAGCATCTTCGATTTCATCATCCTCCACCTCACCTTCCCCAACATCTTCAGCCTCCACCTCATCAACCGCAACATTATCACCCTCCACCTCATCATCCTCAACGTTATCATCCTCAACATCATCATTTTCCTCCTTCTACATCTTCACCTTCCACCTTATCATCCTCCTCAACCTCACCCTCCACCTCATCATCCTCAACGTTATCATCCTCCACCTCATCTTCCGCAACACCATCATCCTGCACCTTATTTCGTAACCTTATCTTGCGCAACATTATCATAATTTCATCATTATCCTTAACATTCTGATCCTCAATATCATCAACTTCCTCCTTCTCAACATCATCATCCTCCACCTTATCATCCTCCACCTTGTCATCCTCCACCTCATTTTCCGCATTATCATCCTCACACTCATCCGCCTCACCATCATCATCCTCAACCTCATGCTCCACCTCATCCTCAACATCATCATCCTGCACGTCATCATCCTTTGCATCATCATCCTCAACATCATCGTCGGCAACTCGATCATCATCCTCCAACATTGTAATTATCATACATCATCCTCGCACACACACACACTGTTTGGTGTCTCTTGCCGGTAATATTTTTTGTATACCCACATTATCATAAACAATCTTATGTTATCAACATATTTCCCCATGAAGCCGAGTAATTCGAATTATCACCTTGTGTGGGTTTGATGAGGATACGCATTGGAATGTAGTATGCTATGACATTGTATGTTGCATACTACACTGCAATGAACAGATACTATTTGATACAATGTATATTACCTTGGTAATTATACAATACAATATACAATTTCACAATCCCCAATTGGACGGCTGTGTTGTTGCGTTTACTTCATTCTGAACCCTCATGACAGGGTATCAAACTTAGGCTCAAAGTATCTTCCGCGGTATGACTAGGATTAGGTGAAGTCCTTCAAAGGGAAACTGCGCATCTGTGACACCTCTGTGAACTTCTGAACAGTATATCATTGAACTACAGGATCTGCAACCTATCTACCTAGCATCAATCCTAACTTCAAAGATCAGGATCTGTTATAGGATCTTCTAGAACACCCGGTGAACTTATATGAAAGTAATATATCTATCTATCGACCTACCTACCTACCTACCTATCTATTTATTTATCTGTCTATCTGTCTATCTATCTATCTATCCATCCATCTATCTATCTATGTGTCTATCTATCTATTCTATTATTTTCCATTCCATTTCATTTTATTCTTTTCTATTCTGTTCTATTCTATTCTTTTTTTATTTCTTTTTCTATTCTATTCTACTCTGCTCTATCCCTTCCTATCCTTTCCTATCCTATCTATCTTTTTATCCTATCTATCCATCCTATCTATCCATCCTATCTATCCATCCTATCTATCCAGCTATCTATCTATCTTTCTATCTTGTCTATCTATCGATCTTATATTTCTATCTATCCAGCTATCTAGCTTATCTATCTTATCTATATTATCTATTTCTATCTTATCTTTTTAATCTATCTGCCTGTCTGTCTGTCTGTTTGTCTGTCTGTTTGTCTGTCTGTCTTATCTTTCTTATCTATCGTTCTATCTTATGTATCTTATGTATCTTATCTACCTTATCTCTCGTACCTTTCTTACCTATCTTATCTTTTGTTCTATCTTACTACCGTATTTATCTATTTGATCTCTCTGATCTCTCTGATCTATCTTATCTATCTTATCTATCTTATCTACCTTATCTATCTTATCTATCTTTCCTATCTTATATATCTATATATTTGTCGATCTATTTGCATATCTATCTATCTATCTATCTATCTGTCTGTCTATCTATTTAAATTATCTATCTATCGATCTATCTATCTATCGATCTATCTATCTATCTATCTATCGATCTATCTATCTATCTATCTACTATCCCCTGGTAATCTGACACTACGCATCACCAGTTTTTTCATGGGTCAGTCGCAACCCACGTTGCCAATATCGGCCAAGGAAGCCAGAAGTCTTTGACGCCCCAGATTTAGAATTACCGGATGTGGTCCCAACGGCAATGACGGCAAACTGTCATGAAAAGCCAAGGACGCTTGAAAGATTTGGTGGTGCCCCACCCAATGATGTTTGTTGGTTTTTAAAGTGTACTAAGTATAGATATATTATGAACCATAGTTATTGGAGTTAGAAAGAATCTTGGGGAACCGACTGAATGATTGGTGCAGTTATTTAGTAGTAGTGTTATATACACATATATATATATATTTATACATGTGCAAGAACTTCTGGTATTTACTAGCCAGATAACAGTTTTTTAGCATAATGTTTAGCATTCCTGGGATGGGTTTCGAAAAATCACGAGGGTTTTGACCCTTTTGACCCATCCCCAAATCGGGAGAGGGTTTCAACAAACAAAGGGTGGGATTTGAGTACAACAATTTGGCTGACCCTTTGTTAATCAAACATGGTAATGGAGGCTTACAACCACTGGGAAATCCACTTTTATTTTTTAAATTGTCCATTGCCATGTTTGATTGCCGGAGGTAAAGGGTGGGAAGTGGTCACAACATGTGTTGGGAAGTTGGGAAGGTTTCAGCTTGTAGGTTTTACAGTGGCATGCACACATATAAATGTGCATATATATATATATACATCATATCCGGGCAAATTGGCATAGTTCACGAATCTGAATAGTTCGGCCTTGTTTGCGATAGTTCCCCAATCTCAACCATCATTCCTGTTCGCAGTGAGGTTGCCGGATTTTCTCCCGAAAAAAAAATCATCGACCACAAGGCCGTCCGTGAAGCTCCAGTTTTGCTGGGAAATTTCAAGGTTTGTTCCTCTGTCCACCCGAATCTCTTCTGGATATGCTGAAGCTGATGGTTTAGGTTCACTTTGATTAACCCAAATTGAAATAAATACAGTATGGACTTGGGCCCTGAAGGGCAATTCAATTTAAGGCGGTTTTTGGCCTGACACACAGAACATATAAAAGACATGTTATGACATGTTTTTGTTTCTTACAAGATAGTATCCCGTTAGTTTGTAGATTTTTTTTAATAAATCTATCCAACCGATGCCAATGCCAACTATAGATTTGCCAATCATATATGAGTCAACCAGATTTGCCAACTATAGATATGCCAACTATAGATTTGCCAATCATATGCCAACTATAGATTTGCCAACTTGTATGGTCATCATAGATTACCACATGTACCATGGTCAAAACTGTGGTAAATTGCCTATATTGGAGAATGGCCATCAATCCATATCCATCAGATATTTACAGGGCGACATTATGTTTGGATTCCCATGGAATGGGATGGATGGCGATAAACCATTTATCCTATTGGTGGTGATATCTCGATCATATTATTATAGATCCACCATAATCACCATAATCACCATCTATCACCATCTATCACCATCTGATAGGAATATTGGTTGACACCTATCCTATACATAGCACATATATACCCATTGTTGCTTCAATCCACCATAAATCACCATCTAACTTGCCCATGGCATCGCGAGGAACCAGAGCTGGGAGTCTGCTGAAACCACGGCCACTTGGATGTGTTGGTGCGTCGGTGGGATTCCACCATTAGACATGGTGATTAACAATGGGGATATATATATATATCTATATATAATGCTTGCTGGTTTGCAACATTTTTTGTTTTTTCCATATATCGGGAAATTACTCCCAACTGACTTTCATATTTTTCAGAGGGGTTGGTATACCACCAACCAGTATATATATATATATATGGGATATGGGGTTCATTCACATCATCTCTCCAAAAAATCCATAGAGTCGGATGACTGTGAATCCCACCATGTTTTGACCATGGCACCTTTGGGGTCCTGAAAGGATAAGAAAATCACAATGTGGGGCACCCAGTTGGAGATAATTTGATTAACACAGCTAGCTTCAGTGGCTAGGTTTTCATAGGCCAAAGAAGGGCTGCGAACGGCGAGGGTTCATGGTGCATCTATAGTTGGATGGGTTGATAATCCGGGTGATCAAAAGTCCCGATGCATGGAGTTATCCCATTTTTTTAGTGGCAGTTCGCTTACTTCACAAGTTGCAGTTACTGGGATGACCCTCCATAGCCAGACTTACGTTTGATCAAATCCTGGATGAGTTCAAACGATGCACCAGCGCAAGAAGCAACAGAATTCTTATAGCAAGGTGGTGCCCCAGTTCCTTAGCTAAGTTGGTGCCAGTATCCAATAACTATGGTTTATGGTAGATATATATATATATATTTATTTATATATTCATACTTTCTTTGGTTTATAAACCAACTTATAGCTGGGGGGGCACCACCTTGTTCACTTCCTAATTTTTCGGTGGGTTCCAAAAACGATGTGTTCATAGAAGGAAATTAGGGGAAATCGTCCCGAGATGTTGTCTGATTCCAGATATGAGGTGAGTACAGCTTCAACCAATGGCTTTGGGTGGTTCCAGCTCAACCTACCTTTGTGCTGTTTTATCTAGAGTATATATATATATATTTAGCTATACACAGCCAAGATGATATGATTCCAGGAGATGGTTGCTTGAGATGAAGAGCATTGTCTGAAAATATTCGGAAAAAAACAATATTGATTGTCATGGATCCTCATCATATTTTCCCATAGATTTTCCCCATCAAAATATGCATAACTGGGGTATCCCTACTACCGAAATGGGATGACAACTTTCACCAACCAGAGCGACTTCACCTTGCAGGTTGGTGAAGAGAAGTTTGGCGTCGCGGCAGCAATTTTCTCGAAATGGGCCATCATGCCATGGCTGGCCGGGAGGGGAACTTCCATTAAAATCCTTCAAGAATTCCGAAAATACATCCAAATTTAACCCTAAACAACCAGTTTATCAAATTGTCCAAAATCTATTTATGTTCTTGTTTTTTTTTTGTCTTTCAATCTGTTAACTGTTAACTTTGTTTTTTGTTTCCAGGCTGTGAAACATGCCCAGGTTGACAGAACAATCAATTTGGATCCTGAAAAGTTCACATCCATGGTGAATCACTGTGTTTGGCCCAATACATACGTACATATATATATATATATTATATCTGGGTAAATTATAACGACCTCACTGCGACCTCACTGGAATCATGTTTAGTAAGGGGAATCATCCCTGGCGTTAATTCAGGTTAGTGAATTATCTTAATTTTCCCAGACATATATATATACATATGTATATATGTATATTTATTTACATATGTATACAAATTGCGCGGGCCATTCTTCAGTTCCTATCGATTTACTATAGTTTCCAGAATTTACTGTCCAACTCATTTTTCACATGTGTTCCAAACACATCCTGTTACCAAATATTGACAAAAAAACAAGAAAACTGAATGACTAAGTTTTGAACATGCAAAAAAGTTAACTTTGCTAAGTTGGATATAAGTTCAATTTTTTTTTGGGAACATTCACAAAAATAAGTTACAAAACATACAAGTGACCAACTCGTATAAGTAGGTCTTCCAGTACCTTTAAAGAATTTAAAAACTCAGCTGACTTAGAGAATTACAATAGCTTACAACCTGGTTGTAATACTTGCAAGTAATTACCATCCATTTCACCAAAATTGGTTGTCCCATACATTTTGCAAAATTGGTTGTACCATCTCACTAAATACTTACAACCTGGTTGTATTCTAAGCCAAAACCATCCACCAAGTAACTTCGTTCAGGTGAATCCGATCCTCGTTCGTCCTTTGAGCCAGCGAGCACGGATCCAGGCGCGAGTCGGGGAGTCGCGGCAGTGGCCGGGTCCATTGAGAAAGAAACATAGGGATAAACAAAAAAGAAGTCATAGGGAAAATGATCATTTAACGTCGGGACAATTTAGGACTTGATGATCATATATATACATATACATGATACGGTATGATATATAATGTATTAACATATAACATTCATCTAACATAGATCATTGAATCATTTATCATCATCTATCCAATAACTTTATAATTTCAATATGTTTGAGTAATGTTTTAATCAGTGACGTGTAAATGAAACCAAATGAGCCTTTTAGGTCGAACTCCTTAACATAGCCCTTGAAAAGAGAGAGAGAGAGAGAGTGTGTGTCGGCACAAGAAATGGTGATATCAATATGTGAGTCGGGGATGGGCCCCTCTATAACTTGGTTTACGCCTAGGCCTAATTGTTGAGTCGGACTACAGCCCCACTAAGGGCCAGTGTACACATCAAATATTAGACTAAAACCAGTAAGACATACAGGGGTAAGGTGTCCTGAGTCCTAAGACATATTTTTTCAACATTCATGTATGCAGTCCATTTCGTTTGCCCTCGGTGAAAAAAACAACTTAGCCAACATGAATCATCAATATCTATGTGTTTGTTGGATTTTGTTGGTAAAACCACCGTTTTTGATTGTAGAGCATGAAAATTTATTTAAAAAAGAGAGTTGATTGAATCATTTTTCAATCTCCAGTTTTCCTGGTTTTAGCGGATTTTTTGTTTGTTTTAAACCATGAAAAGAAAACTAATTTCAACGTTTCATGCACCCCAGAATCCAGGATGGCTCCTCAACACCTTGGACTCGTGGAACTCGTGTCCTTTGGCGTTCGCGTATGGTGAAATACCCCCCATGATTTTAGAGAATTTAAATAAGTATCCATAGAAACTCATAGAAGTTTTGGTATAGACTTTAAATGATTTTAAGTAATTATATGGTAGAAAAAATAGACTTCAGAAATCTCAGAAGCATGGTGTTTATTTCTGAATAATATTCCCAAAATGACTATGTATGTCTGATTTGGGAATTCTAAGTCCTGGTATGTCAGAGTCATTTGCCCAGTTTAAGGATCAAAGAAGAGGGAAGCTGAGAGACGCCAACAGATGGGTAACTTAGAACGGCCAGGCAAAGTCTCATAATGCTGTAGTTACGACAGGTGTTGTTATGTTAGGGTAGCCAACACTGCTGTTGGTTGCCATACCATACAACCTCCAAAGGGTGTTGTTATGCTTTGTTGTAGTAATATGTAGTAACAGGACATCATATACAACAGTTTTGGCAATGCCAAATCATATGTTTTGGCAGTTTTCCCGCACCATGGAATCAAGTAGATTCTGCCGGAGTATTGATGGTATGATTTGGGGCAGTGCTAAGCTGCTAGGTACTCTACAGCGCCATTAACAAAACCCATCAGAAAGCCTCGTCCCGGTAACTACTCTCCTGGAATTCTGTCATAAGTCACGAGGTAAAAAACCATAAAACACTTGGGTGAATTGTAGTAACAGAAGAAGTTAGCTACGCTACGGAGATTTCATTGTCGAGATGTCATCCCCGAATCCTCATGAAACCTGGTTCAAGTTTTTCAATGCTATTCATACCAGGATCAAACCATGGTCATTACTAAGTCATGACAGAATTTTCAAAAGCACATGTCATTACCGTTCCTCAGTCCTGATTCATCCCGAAAAAGGCCACCCCAATAGCCAGAATCGATTCACTACTCAACTAGGATTTCTACAAGGTGGTCTCCCAGTTTGCAGTAGCTAAGTTGGATTAGTTCACTAGACTAACTATGATCTATAGTATTATCTAACTTTATAATGAAATTAACCATGAACAATACACTGGTAGATTGTCTCTTACACGGAGTTATACTACCTCGTATATTGGTTATTTGTATCTAATCCATAGTAGGAAAACCATGGAAAACCTATCAACTAATTAGTACAATGAGATGGGGAAATCTGTTTATTAATGGCTTAGATGGCTCAGACGGCCCCCTTTCTGCCCAGGCAACGTCGAAGAGGAGGAGTTTGATGACCCTGAGGCAACTCTTGGCTCCATCGCACGGCAGAAGCTGGGCTGGGCCGGGCCGATTTTTTTCACCAGGGATGGAGGTAAACAGCTTATGGCCCAAAATACCTGTTATAAAACAATGTTATACGTCAGTGAAATAACCCCATTTACTGGAATGATCACCCCATCTACATTCATCTATATCCATTTATAGCCATAAAAAGAACTGGTTTCTACGGCCATAACTTGTAGCTTCCGTGTTACCCCAATAATAGTGGTGCTACCCATGGATCCAAGATGTCAGAATAGATGTCAGCAAATGCGTCGGCCATATGATATAATATCGCTACTAGAGTCAATTAGTTTCTAGTAGTGAGGCTCACTCGCAGTGTATTTTGTTTCTCAAAATGAGCCTCCGAAATTGGAGTTCATTGCTGAATTTTCCCAATGTATTGGATTCTGGATTGAAAAGCGGTGGAGGTTCGTCCAAGTCTGAAGTGCTACTTTTAAGTGGGGTGTCATGCCTATTGCCAGGTGCTTTTTTGCGGACTGAGGGACAGGAGTCGGACATGAGGTGTTTCAAGCGACTGGATACAATTGGATACCCAAACAGGATCCCGAACGTTATATGAAATGTGCTTGAAAAAAGATGCGGTTTTCATAACGACCTGGTAACTTCAAATGATATATGGACCATGGAGGTTTCCTGAAAAGGGTATACCCCCAAATCATTCATGTGAATAAATTTTCCATGATAAATCATCCAGCTATTGGGGTAGCCCCATGTAGCCCCCATTTCAGGAAGCCTCAAATCGGAGGAACGGTCAATGGCCTAGGGCCCAGAAGGTTGGATGACTCCGATGATGAGGGCCTTGATCCAACTTGACACCCTCCGGTATTGATGATGTTCATGCCCATATTATGCTCCATGGTGCTGGTATATTTACCTACATAACTGGGTCATAAAAAGGCTATGGGCAAATGTTGGGATTCATATTCCAGCACCATTCTTTTACGTTCACTCATTTAACGGGGGATTTCCATGGTTAAGGTTCCTGTTGTCCTCCTTGGCAGCCAAGGAAGAGGAAACAGCAAGATAAGGTCGGGCGGCACCATTGGGACGACGTCATTGGAATACTTAAGGACATGCCAACACAGTTGTAGCCCTTTACCAGTTTTAAAACATTATAATTATGGTTTTAGATGGGATTATCAGTATTACACTTCCATAAATATCAATGTTATGAGTTATGATCTAAACCATGATCATATTGAAGTTGTTATGGTTTTGTCGGGTGGATTTTGAGATACCAATATAGTATATATATATATACACTGTATACACTGTATATACACTGTATAGATATATCATATCTCGCGTGTTGTTTTTTTCTCCGCGGTATCAACTATACTAGACATGGCGGTTCATCCTACTAGTCTTCAACCCTTGATTAGGTTGGTCTGCAGCTACACCTAACTAATTCAACATGGCATGGTGAAATATCCATTTGTGATATCCAGAATTCCCATTAAAACCTCCATTTACGGGGAATTTCCAATTGCCATGTTTGATTACCGGAGGGTACACAATCAACTAGTGTTTATTGATTCGGGTGGACGTTTGTTTTGGTTGATTAAAATGGCTCAGCCATTTTGGGCTTGTGGACTTTGAGATTCTTTGATTCGCTAAAGGATCGTATTCGGCTTTGCCCGGTGCACGAGGGTGCAGCCCATGGCCAAAATGGGAATATGATGAAATAGCATGAAACATGGCGCCATAGCTAGCCTATTTCAGACACATAGTCACTATCCACTGGTTGTGATCTATATATATATATATATGTATATATATATATATACATATTTACATATGTGCTGATTCAGGAATTCAAATTGAAGCCGTGCAGCAATGGGTCAGTCATGGCCGTGCCAAATTGATCCAAAATGTAGGCTTCATTTTCCAGTTCCAGTTCCATGTGCTCTTAGTTATATTCCTAACAGTATAGTCAAAATCTTCGAGCAGTATTAGTTATATATATATATACTTCTAATATTCTCCGCATCTTTGTAGTTCCCTGTCGGGTAACAAACCTCAATTCATCATAGTGAGGTCATGTGAGGTCATGTGAGGTCAACACTTGCCAATCTCCGCAAGTAGGTTGGAAGGTTAGGGTTTTAGGGTTGGTGATTGATTTGCCTGTGGTAGTGAAGCACATTTGAACTGTCATGCTTTCAAACTCATGAGGGATCAACATGGATCAAGTTTCGTTTTGCCTCATCACGTACAAGGTGGTGCCCCCAGTAAATAATCTTTGTTGGTTTCTGAAGCCCATGAAAACCAGTTCGATATATCTGCCTTGACCCCAAATGATGTTGTTTGGATATGTTAAGTTGAAACCAACTGAACGCGATTCCGAACTGCGGCACCACCTTGTACCAAATCATTTTAAGGGTTGTGGCTGCCGCCGTTGCAGCCCAGATTCTCTTAGAGAACTTCTTTCGAAAGCACAAATTTATTGATGTGAACAAGCCGCGGCTTGGCATAGATGATGTGAGGAATGCCAAAAACTGGGTTTATAACACATATTCTTGAGAAAAAATCCAATAGGACTTGAACGTATTTGAACCAACAAATCTTAGAATTATAACCAACGATTTTGGTGCCTGGTACATCAAATTTCCCAGAAATGAGGGTGAAACGTGGGTTTGAGCTTAACAATCAATCTTGGGACATCTGAGGATGTCAGCAATACAGCAATTTTCCCCTGCGGTTGTGATATTTATCTGCAAGGGGTGTCCGTAATCAGGTAGAGCGCCGCCTTTGTTGTTCTGTACTATTCCAACTAGCAGTGGAAGCATAATTATATAATATTATATAATCCCTTTGGTTCATTGTTAAAATCCTCTTGTTTGTTGGGTCAAACCTTCCAAACATGTTCTTCCTTCTCCATCCTTCTCCTGTTCGATCTTTGCCATAGGCTGCCCATAGCTGCTGAGGCTCTTAACTTGGCAACTCACAACCCATGAAATTTACAATACATTCCAGTAGGTCAAGAACCAACCTGATAACCCCATCAGTTTTTGTTTTTGTTTTTTGTTTCGAAGGGGATCTACTCATTGAAGTGTTATTCAGACTTGCGAGAGGGTACCACTTACATTATCTCAGAATTGAGAGCAAAACTACAGGTAAAACATGTGTTCACATGTTTGATGGTCGAAGAATCAATGGTTTCAAACTAGTTTCCAACATGTCCATTTGTTTTTTCTCAGCAATCAATTTTTGTTGTTTGGGCCCTTTTCGGCTGAAACAACCAGCCAGCGCCTCGCGGGGTAAGGCGGCAGGGGACCAATTACTTTGCTTTGCCCAAGAAGGAGCCTGGAGAGTTGCTGGAGGGTGCCATTCCATGGAAATGAAACACTGTTTGAAACATCTCATGGTTGGAACATGTTGGAAATGAAACATGGTTTGACACATCTAAATAACGTCTGAAAAAGATATATATATATATTTATATTTATATTATATACAAATTACACTATTTATTGTGAATATGTATGGGAAAATGGTGATACAACCAGCAATTTCATGGGATATAGACGAATTTGGTTGATTGGGATATATAACCAACTGTATTACATGGGTGTGTATGCAAATGGGCTATACTTCAAAATGGCTTTTAAGAAATAGGGAACATGATATTTGATCCAGTGGATTTGGGAGTACACTATTTTCAGACAAACCCATATAGATGTAGTATGAAGTACGAACTGTATATTTTTAAATATGTATATATATATATACATGTATCATGTACCCAATAAATTTTATATACACAGTATATATATATATATACATGTCAATGTATATACATACATATGGTCGACCCATCGTTCTATCGGTCAAAACCGAATAAGAATTTGTGCTTTTTGTTCCAAGAACAGCTTCATTATTATTTTTCCGTTGGATACTTGACAGACTGTGAGTCTCAAAGGTAGATCTGTTACTATATCTTGCATGGATATTTGGGAAAGATTTCCGGGATAGAACCAGCAAAATATGACGGATCCACCGTCGGGAAATCAGGGCTCGGATTGGGCCTGATCGGATGCCCCATCTGCATCTTGACCAATGCCTTCTTCGACGTCTTCCAGGACCAGGAGTCCAGTTCCACTTAGCCAAGGAACCTTCGGCTTCGACTACGCCAGCAGATTACTCATTAAGTGCCAGTTTACGGCCCTGGGATGCACTGAGAGGTGCATTCCTGTACTTTGACAGTCATTGGTTCCACCCTTGGCGATCATCTGGCAACCAAATATGGCAAGGAAAATCCACCAGATATAGATTATTTTCTGATTGAAACCTCCATTTATAGAGAATTCCAATTAGAATGTTTGATTACCTGAGTGTGTGTGTGTGTATATACATATGCAATTATATATATATATATATGTATCTGTATGGGCATACATTAACTATGGATGGATGGACCGGCCGGACGGATGGATGGATAACGGATGGATAGAGAATCATAAATAATCATAGATAATCATAGATTGTCATAGATAGTCATAGATAGTCATAGATCATGAAGTAAAACAATTGAACATGGTATATTGATACATCGGTATATATATATATATACGTGTATATATATATATACATATACACAAATCTATATGTATACATACTTGATGAGTTGCCACCGTGTTTATTGACTACACACGACATAAAATTCTCAGGTGTATAGCAATTTGCTGTTAAACCCTCATATTTTGTTAGATGATCCATGCATATATATATATATATCTTCAAGTTGCTGAAATGTCCTCAAGCAGTAACAATATCACTTGACAACTGCCGACATTGCAATTCCGTCTCGCACAAGTCCGTGTCAAGGAGGTCATGTATCCGATCCATGTCGCTGTGGCTACTTTGGCTGCATCTATTGTCTAGGGCACGCGAGGTGACTCGAGGTGACGAAAAAGTGAGTCAATGTAGCTGGGGATTCAACCAAAATAGGTCTGTTTGGGAGGCATTTGCCATGAATGATTTGTGCTCGGTCACCGAGGGTTGAATTGCAGTCCCCACCATGGTCTCAAAATGTTGCGACAGAAAGCCATGTTCAGGCACAGCCATGTAGGTACAAGTCAAAATACCATGGATCAAGGAGGCAGGTCCACACCTTGATCCATATGACTTCTGATTCTGCATGATCCATACCCATGATCCATATGCTTTTGTTAAGCAAAGACTGCTGCTGGTCCTAAGACCGGGTACGGATCAGGGACCTTCCTGACCCACACTCCAATCCATGGTACCGATCATCGTGAAACGATCCATACCATACCAGATTTTTAATGCTTCCTCCAGGGGGCCTCTACTGTATGGCTTGAGGGTCCAAGAATTGTGGTTCGTTTTCCGGTAAGTTTCTGTGATTCGTTACCCTGATGATGATGATGATGATGATGATGTTCCCGAGGCGTTCTTTGTGAGTGTGAGGTCAAAACAGAATTTGAGGAGGATCAACGACCTATGTATGTCAGATTGTCAGTTTATGTCATATATCATGCATGTGAATTCAGATTCAATGCCCATGTCTATCAAAGTGATCACACATCTATATGCCAAAAATGCGCAAAAAAAAACATGTCGAAAGTGTCCCAGTTGTTCGGTTGCGAAAAATTCTTCCATATATTCTTCCCACCCCCAGAATTTCTACAGTTACGGCCCTGGCCTAACAGTTATAACTGGGATGAGTTATAACTATAATCACTCCTATAACTATAAGGTTATATCATGTTATATCTCATGAAATAATCCCAATTTTTCAGTGTTAGTTGGGCCATAATCGACTGATTTTCTGATTGTTTTTGCTTTGACCGATCCCAGGAAGCCAACGATGTGCAGATGCTCCGCGTGCTGTTGGCTCGCGGCGCCGACGTGCAACAAGAGACGGACCGAGGTGGCCCAGCCATGGGAAAACTATGGGAAAAACCATGGGAAAATGGTCAACTCATCAAGAAAAATGCCTGAAACAAAAGCCCGAAATAGTAGTTGTTTCAGTTATTTCTATATGGTTTTCAATGGGGTTTCATTTTCACGGGCTTACAACTGGCTTATAACTGACTGCTTTCTGCACTTTGAATTCGAAATGGGTTGAATATGACCGATTTGGATTTCATTATTTTCACCAACATAAATGCAGCTTTCAACAGTGATGATGTGTTTATTGTTGTTTCTTGTTGTTCCTTTTTTACCCGTCCACCGTCATACGTCCATATGTTCTGTGCAGTTAGTCCAATGGCCGATGGCAAGATTCATTCGATTTCATCGCTGGCTTGTCATGGGGAAGAGTCATCAATCGCTATTGAATAAACGTTAACAAAAACCATATAAAATGGTTGGTTGTAGGTTTTCCGGTCATTTCATGGTTAGTTCCAGGCTGTTAACAAGCCTATGCTTGGTTCCAACATCAAGGGTCGGACACCGTGGCTTATCATTTCCCAAGATTCGGAGGTAGTCTTCCAGCCCCCAACTCATGGTAGGATCCTCATCGCACAGCAGGGTTATACCAGAAATAACCCAATTGCTCTCCATGTTTGATGACAGCCAAACAGAAGCGGAAGCGGAAGAGGCTTATAACTTATAACCCATCAGACATGGGTTTTGCCATTGATTAAGTATTTGAGAATGCTTTCATTGATATTGATGTTGATGCTGGTAGCTGCTTCTGGTGTGTTAATCAAATTTGTAAGATCCACAGTTACTTTATTTTCAGGATCATGTGAATATGTCAAACAATCACGTGTTCAGTTTATCGACCTATTCTTCATTCACCTAAAGAAGCACCCAGTTGTGTATGTCAATGATTGCCACCATGTAATGTACTCTATATATACATCATATACATATTAACCATCTTCAGATTAGCCCTCAAAACACAACCTGAAATTCACCTCAGATTCTTAAAGAGAGGATCCCGTTCGTAAGTTGGCGGTCAATGTTCACCCATCCAACTGCGGTCAAAATTACAAAGCTCGTAGGCCGTAGGCCCCTTCTTGTAAATTGCTTCATATTTCGATGGTGAAATGTTATGACATGCATGGTGAAATGGATTCCATTTGTTGAGGTGAATGTCCTATATAAATCATGGTTCAACCCCCACTGATTCATCTGGGGGGAAATCAGCACTGCCAAAACCATTCTGCTGTGATTTTTCTTGACCTGCTTTTCCACGGTTACGTACCAGTTAAGTGATGTCTGTCAGTCTTTCCATTTATGGTTCATGACAAACCCCATGGGTTTCACAAAAAAGAATCACTGGCTTCGATGTGGCAATTATGGTTCATGTTCCTATGGATTTCCGGCTGGATTTCCTGCAGGTCGCAATGCCTTCGATGTGGCTTACGATTCGGATTCATCAGGATCGCATCGCGAGGTCACTGGATATAATACACTTAAGCCATTTATGAGGACAATCCATGAGTAAGCTGTAATGAATCAAGTTACTCACTCCAGTTCATTTATTCAATGATGGTTCATCTAACTATGTTAATTAATTAACACGGTGATTTCAACGAATTGAAACCGGGGAGATTTAATAACCGGGTAGATTTGATTAAGAATGAAGTTTTAGTATCCTATAGATTGCAAAGGTTTAACATGGTTTAACCATGTTTAACATGGTTTGACCATGTTTAACCATTCTGAAGATTTCGCGAAACACATAGCAAAGCTATATAGGTTTAGCAATTTTCAGGATTCGGCAAATCATACATAGCACATGTGAGTGCGGGTTTACACATTTGAAAATGGGAATTTCATTGCCATGACATGGTGATTCATGGTGACAAACCGCGGTGGAATGGGATTCAACACACAAGAGGATTTAGCAATATCCCACAAATAAAAACCACGGATGATGCGATGATGGTTTGGTTGTTTGTTGTTGTTATAGTTATAGTTGTTCTAGTTGTTATAGTTGTTATAGTTGTTATAGTTGTTATAGTTGTTGTTATATGCATTTACGATGTTTTGCATGACAAAAACAAGGTCTACACACCATCTTTGAAACAATTCTGACATCTAAAATAGGGGTAGTTTGCTGACTAGTTGTTGCAAAGACGGGGGTGGTAATTTGCTTCCTTAGTGTCCCACCCTTGGGATTCAACACCCAGGTGACGGCGTTATTGAAAGGTGCGGGGCCGCCATGGGTATCAGGTTAAACCTCTCAAGAAATTGCGACATGTCATGTTTTGTCTGAAAATCAGCGACCAACTTATGGTTATTTTGGGTCGCTAAGATTTGGGTTCATTGCGGGTGATGGATAGCCTGGCGACATCTGACATGTCGGCGTTTCGTCTTCATCTTCCCAACTGCAGGCCCTGGCCTAACAGTTAAAACTGGTATGAACTGACTCCTATAACTATCAGGTTATATCTCATGAAATAATCCCGAACTGTTGGAGTAACTGATTATAACTGATTATAACTATATAAATAAGGTTATATCCTGATTATAAATTATAGCTGTTAGTTGGGCCATAACTGTGGCTTGTTCGGCTTGTTTTGAGAAAAGACTCCAAAAAACAAGAGTTCACCTATGCTTTCCCCTGACTTGAGGGCGATCCATGGTTTCGTGTATATTATCCTTAAACCAATCTGTTGAATTTGAAATTTGAACCTTCATTTTGGGAAGTATGACTCTTTCCTTTTAGATATCGTAGGGCAGTTGAAACTGTTGAACATTTCCCAGCCGGGCTTGGCTCAAAATAGTTTTATCATGTACTATCTATGCCTCAAAAGGTCCCGTGAAATTGATGGTTCTAAAATGACAAGTCTTGTAGGTCCATATGTACCACATTTTTTTGTAAGCCGAGCTGTCAAAAACACCAAAAGACGGTGACACCACTTTCAGTCACTCCCGAATCCATTGGATCAACTGATCAATTTCCCTACTTTTCAATAGCCATTTTGAGGTATACTCCATCAGAGAGACCCGTATATCATAATATAGTTGGTTATAGATCTCAACCAACTAGACCATATCCCGTGACATTGCTGGTTATATCACCATTTTCCCATATTCATAATACATACTAGGGCAATCTTAGATGGATACTTTAATCCTTTAGTCTTTTGGTATCAATGGGCTAACCAGCATTTTTTTTTGCAGGGTATCTAAGATTGGCAACGCATACATGAAAATCATTTAAATGCAACATATAGGTATATATACTGGAGATTCCTAGTCCCATTTCCCGAATGTTGTTGCTGTCAGGTCGCAAGGCAAGAAGCGTACGCCAGTTTATGCAACGAAACGTGACGTGAAATCACCCTGCGACACCTGGATAAATCCGGGAAATAAATTGCTCCTGGATAAATTTCCGGGAAATGGCTCCTGGATAAATTTCCGGGAAATGGCTTTGATTTTTTGGGAATTTAAGCTGCCATTGGACATTTCAAATGTTTAATTTAATGGTTTAGGAATTGTTCATTAGTATTTAAAATACTAATAATGATTATTATTCCTGTGAATGATATTTATATAATTACGTATATATATATATATATTTATATACCTGGACCCCCAAACAACCAACAAAAGGTCGGTTTGGTTTCTAGGTCGTTTTGCTCGAAATTGGTGAAGTTGCCGTGTTGCCATGTTTTTCCCCGACCGCCACACATGTTGTCGGAAGTAGTTTCAAGTGCAACATGTTGTGCCAAATTAAGAAAGTTTCTGATTCTTGAGTGGAGATACACGGCAGAAATCAAGATATTCGTAAAATCTATTTTGATGGGTCTTGCACTCGTTTTACCTTTTTTTTTCGTTTGTTTACAGACATGTACTCAGAACATGAATCAAACCCCGGTGGATGGACGCAGAATTGCCCATCGGTTCGTTTGGATTTGGGTAAATTATAACAAGCTCACTGCAACCTCACTGGAATGCTTAGGAATTTTCCAGGGAATTTTCTCAATGTTTCATGATGAATGCCACATTTGTGAATGAGAGTTTGCCCAGATAGATATTGCAATCTCATTGACCCCACAACAGGTTACATGACTAGTCATTGTTGCTACGGTTTGTTCCGTTTGGGATGTCCAAAGATGTAATTTATTGTCTACATCAAATATGTTTGAAGCATACTTTAAATAATTTATCATTATATACAGAACATCGAATATACATATGTATACACATGTTTTCTGCATAGATTCATCTCTGGGTTTGTATTCGAATACATTTTAAACCAAAACTATACAACACAAGAGAAATGTGTAATGGTATATGTTCTTTTCATCTCCGTTCCATTCAGAATGAATAACAAGTTAAGTGTCTATCTCATGAAGAAAGAAGGTGGATTCTTGCCAGCAAAGGTACAGAACAGGGCACCTGTGCTTAAATTTCCATAAGTTTCACATTAGAATCATGAGAACGTGACTGGCAAACATATCACCACAGCAGATATTGTCACAAAATATCAGACAACGCTGAGAAAAACAACTGCGCACCCAAGTGCATTTTGGCACCCTGGGGGTGATAAAAATCTTGCGGTTGTCGTTGTGGTTTGCGGTTGTCTTGGGCTTTTAGCAACTGCCAAATTTTGAAACACAACACACTTCAAAAGGGATTTCTGCATCTTGATGAAATAGCATTGAACTTGCTTGAAGAGAATGCTCCTATGTTGTAGGTAAAGTGTATCTTCACTGCAAGTCTTTTTCAAGGAGCGGAGCATGTGTGAGACACAGTTTGATAAAAGCTGAATGAACAGAACACATCATCAACAGAAACAAAGTGCACATTTCCACAGCCAGCGAAATATTAATTTATTCGGGTGTATAAACCATATAAAAATAAAAGTGTGGATGTGAAGTCGTCTTATCTTCACGGACTTGTGCTCACTGTGACCAACTCAAACCAAAACAAGCAGCGAAACAAACAACGCAAAATTGTGATTTTTCAGCGAAGAAAAATGGAGGGTTTTGAGTTTCCAAGTCTTGGTTTGTGGAATTCTTGGTGTTCGTGGTAAACGCGAAGATCCCATTGGTTAATCTCCGATATATAGGTAAGTTGATGTAAATTGGTTTATTTCTCTGTCAATATACATCATGGTGTGTGTCTGTGTGTGTGTTTTTGTAACGTACAATAATTAGTGAGTTAGATTGGTTGAAATAAATCAGCATATACCTGGGGGTCACACATTTCAGCCATCAACTGGAAATGCGGCGGAATTGGTTGTCTCGGAAAGCAAAGCAACTCCAAGAGGACAAGTGCTTTATTTTGACTTAGAGTGAGTGTGGAGAGTAACCAACAACGGCCGGTCGTAACGTAAACGCGCGCCAAGAGCCGTCTGCGGCATGTTGTTTTGTCATCAGGGCACACCGTGCCCTGGGTAACCTCCACCCACCGCCCCCCCTTGGGGGCGTGTTAGAAGTTACTTCAACAAGTAAGAGTGTAGCATCAATAGCGTAGAAACAAGAACGTTATCACACCTTCCCCCGCCACCCCACCGGACGTTATTAGCCCCCCCCACCCCACCCCACCCCGAATGCGTTTACAGGGCGGCCACGCCACAAAGCTGGAGATTTTAGGAACAAACATATCCATCCTCATGTTTGCTTGCCTGAACATTGTTTTGAGTTTTTTGCAAGGCAATGGGAAATCCTCCATTGGGCATTTAAATAGGACAATTGCCATGTTTGATTGCCCAGGCTAGCACTTTGCACTTCGGCCTTTTTGTTCCATGGTAGGAGAATGACAACCAGCGTGTGTTTCTTGACCATATGCCAATATATATATATATATATTATATATATATATAGATATATATATATATATATAGATAGATATATATATATATATATTTATAATCATAATATATATATGCTTCAGCTAGCTTACTGGTCTTGTTTGGTGGTTCTGTATCCAAAATATATAACACAATGCTTCAATATTTTCAAACGCACCAACATTCTATTCTATCAATTATGAAAGTTCACTTAGTCCCAGGGTGAGTGCTTCGTGCCCTCGGTCATCTCCATGACTGAGAGACTGAGAGGCGACAAGAAGCAACGTAACTCATTTTGGCTCTGCTCGTGTGGTCGGCTGGGCTAAGCGATGCGATGTGATGTGTGAGGTCGAAATCACAAGCTCTACTGGGATCATTGAAGTCTGGAAAAAAAAACATTGTTTAGGTAGTGTATGTCTTTATATATATATATACATATTTATTAACATATGATATCTATTTAATTATATATATACATATATATATATATATTTATGTATAAAAGTTTATGCTTAGTTGTAGTACCTTGCTTTCCAGGATATCTATATCGTAATATCGTAACTTAAAATTTGGGATCCCTGGTCGAAGCGGTTTCAGCTTTGAGGAGTCGTGTCCTGCATGTGTCACAGTTTGTTTGAGCTGGTTAAAGTAAGTCGGTTGACTGTTGGGTTGGTAGAAAGTCATTGAGCCAGTTACCCTCAACATAGCTATGGAAGATCACCTTGTTCAATAGGTACACTCTGGTAATGGCTAACATAGCTATTGAACATGTCAATTCATAGTGGACTTTCCCATTAAACATTGGTGGATTTTCCATAGTTTTTTTGTAAACGTTTACCAGAGGGGAAATCATGTTACCAATGGGCCTGCCTGTTCATAGCTATATTATGCTATCTTAAATAACCGCAGGGTTAGACCGCACTTCATGCGGTCTCATAACATATGACATAAACCTACAGACAAATGTCTTTTTGAGATGAGCAAAGACGTGGTGGGCCCGCCTAAACGATAACTAGGTTGGTTTATAACTCCACTAACTACAATAAGTATGGCTTATGACACTTAGAAAACTATAACTATCGATATTGGGGTCCATAAACCAAGTTATAACTGCAGACCAAGCTCCATTTATATGATGATGATGATGATGATGATGATGATGATGATGATGATGATGATGATGATGATGATGACTTTGGGGAAACAAACCCAAATCGATTTTTCTTCAAAACTCCCGTTGATTGATGAGTAATAGGCGGGTAATGTTACTATTGCCTAATACATGGGGGGATTATCATGATCCATGCGTTGACAACCCTTACCAACAGACACTATGGAATGAGGGCTTTGAACGCTGCTCAGTTGAATAATGTATATGTTATAGTTTTGTCATGTTATGTTTCACAGATTTGAGTAGATTCCTTGGAAAAAAAACAACATCAATAATAATTTCACGGTGCTTCTGATGTCAAACGTGGATCAATGTTCACCTCTGCTTGGTGAAATTAGGCAGCAACTCACTTTGCCAGCACCATGGCTTCTGGGTACTAAGCCACCCTCCAGTTCTGTGACCTCCCTGCATAAAGACGGTTAACATTTGCCCTTATAAACGTGGTTGTTGGTGGTCAATAAACCCTTAACACACCCTTATTATCACCATTTTATTGCTTGAATCCCCAAGCTCGATGACAAGTCAAAATTTCTGATGGGTTAATCCCCATTTGCAAAATCCAAACTTCTGATGCTGATACACACCATTTCTCGGGGCTCTTTTTGAGGCATGTGGCCCCAATGTTTAAATCAAGGGGTCGTTGCTTCATAATTTCCTCCGTCTTGGTGATTTTAGCGAATCTCCCTTCGTAAATTTCGTTGATTTAGAAATTAGCCAAGCACGCAATTCGTTTCTTTCTTCTTCCCATTGGTCTAGTGCCTAGAGATTGTTCTAAGTTTCGTCGGGTACACGCCCGTTTTAGATTCAAATGTAAGAACATGCCTTCTCAAAATACACATATGGTTTTGAATTATGTACAAGATGTACACATATTTATAATATACGTAATGTAATCTAATGTAATCTAATGTAACCTAATGTAATCTAATGTAATCTAATGTAATCTAATGTAATCTAATGTAATCTAATGTATTCTAATGTAATCTAATGTAATCTAATGTAATCTAATGTAGTTGGAGCCCGACCCATAGACGGCCGTGGTGTTTTAAGCATTTGTTGGCAATTTTTCGTTTTTTGATGGTCTTTCATGTCAACTAGCACACAGACGTCATGCTACGTTATGGTTATCTTGGGATGGGGTTGGGGTGGGGTGGGGTGGGGCAATGACGTTCATGTCAACTTGCACACACACGTCATGCTACGTTATTGTTATGTTCTCTTGCACTTGCACACACACGTCATGCTACGTTATGGTGATCTTCTCTTGCACTTGCTCACACACGTCATGCTACGCTATGGTTATCTTGGGGTGGGGTTGGGTGGGGTGGGGTGGGGCAATGACGTTCATGTCAACTTGCACACACTCACACACACGTCATGCTACGTTATGGTTATGTTGGGGTGGGGTTGGGTGGGGTTGGGTGGGGTGGGGTGGGACAATGACGTTCATGTCAACTTGCACACACATGTCATGCTACGTTATTGCTATGTTCTCTTGCACTTGCACACACGCGTCATGCTACGTTATGGTGATCTTCTCTTGCACTTGCACACACACGTCATGCTACGTTATGGTGATCTTCTCTTGCACTTGCTCACACACGTCATGCTACGTTATTGTTATGTTCTCTTGCACTTGCACACACACGTCATGCTGCGTTATGGTGATCTTCTCTTGTACTTGCTCACACACGTCATGCTACGTTATGGTGATCTACTCTTGCACTTGCTCACACACGTCATGCTACGCTATGGTGATCTTCTCTTGCACTTGCACGCACACGTCATGCTACGTTATGGTTGTCTTGGGGTGGGGTTGGGTGGGGTGGGGCAATAACGTTCATGTCAACTTGCACACACACGTCATGCTACGTTTTGCAGATGGAAACCGTGCTTGGGAGTCACATGCCAAAAGTTTGAAAATCAAACATGCCAAAGTGTCTCATCAAAACAAAGAATGGACCAAAAAAATGCGAAGAACCCCCTTTTTTTCCTGTCCACTGTGGCAGGGACGCAAATCGCTGACAGATGGTGGAAAGGCCTGAAAGATTATATTAATATTTCCAAAAGCTTTCCAAGACGGTTGTATCATGGAGTCGGCACAAAAGAGCACCCTGAATTGGAAAAGTTTGTCTTGGGTTACTGTTGGCGAAAATCTTTGGGACCATTGACACCTCACCGATTTCTCGAAGAACTTTGCAAGGCCGTCAAAGCAATGAAGCGCTTCTGAGAAGAAGGGAAAAAAGTGCTGCATCCCAAAAAAACACGAACTTATGTCAAAAAACGAAGTAGTTTTGGAGATTTTCAAAACCCTATTTTTCACGTCAACATGAGAAAAAATGACGTTTCGCTGTAGCGAAAACGACATTTTTGTTGATGAAAAACTCCTAAAACCATACGGCCGTCTATGGGTCGGGAACCATGTAGTTACATTTGGTTTGGTATGGTTTTGGTATGGTCTGCTATGGTTTGGTATGGTCTGGTATGGTGTGGTATGGTTTGGTATGGTTTGGATGTATGTATGATTATGTATGTACGTAATGATTCAAGGAAACCATATGTAAGTTGGTTTACAGCTAGGCTGACTGGGGTTTATAACATGTCGAACTATGTCAGTTTGGCTGAAACAAAACAGCAACTCGCCTATTGGTTTCAGCGTGTCCACAGTCACCGCCCTGGCTCCGACGAACCACAGAAGCGTCGCATCGCTCGCATCGCTTCTAGCTTGATGCAACCTGGCTGGAAACTTGAACACCAGGGAGCATCCAGCACCCAATTCGTTTTTTTCCCGAAAAAACCAGTGTGAGAATGCAGCCAATGGCCAATGACCGTTTGTAGGGGGATCCTCCTCCTTTGGAGTACGCTTGTTTTTCCATGATCATATATATATATATATACACAATTATATACATATATATATATTTATTTATTTACATACTGTACATGAACATGTATATATATATATATATATATGTATACACATAGAAATTTGAAATATTATGTGGTAAGCATAGTGAACCCAGTAAGCAACCTACCTTTAGAAGGTTTTCTTTGCCACCGATTTATGGCAGTATTGGGGATTGTTGAATATTGTTGAATATGGTTGATATTTAGTTTTATCACATTATAGACATATGTATATATATTTATATGCATACACAATTATATCTGCACAATTTAGAGCGAGGGCTGACGAGGTACGAGGTGAATCTTTGCAATTTAAGGAGGTGAATTAATTTAACTCAGAAAACGAGGTGGGCAGAAATTGCTTTCAAAGCATGTGCAACGAGTGAAAAAAAACTTTTCGGGCTCCAGAAAGTTTTTTTGTTCCCATCAGAGTGAAAAAAATAGAAAATTAAGGGTGCATTCAGACCCGTGAAAAAAAACTTTCTGGAGCCCGAAAAGTTTTTTTTATCGTAATTCAGTCAGTGCCCTGTGGTGGCATGCCCGGTTGTTCCAGGACTTCCGTATTTGTTCTACAGTGAAACCACTGTTTAAGAACCCACTGCATTAAGAACCTCAGGGGCTGGATTGCTGGATTCAACTCTGTCTACCAGCTAATTGAAATAAGAACCCTAGGGAACCCTGAAATTTTGGTCAATAGTTCTTATTCACCTTTCCCAGGTAGCGCGACTAGATTCTAAAATTGCTAAAGCTTGAGGTGTAGCGGGGTATCTTGGTGCTGCTGCTGCAGCTTCTCTTCTCTGGGGTCGAATTTGGGGGGAATCGAGCCCCTGCAAATCCGCTTGTAAAAGAGGCATCTCGGAAACGGGAAAAAACTTTTTAGGCCCTGAAAAGTTTTTTCAGCATCCCCAAGCCTCTGGAGCCCAGAGCGTTGCTGCAACGACGACAAAGATAATTCAAAAAAGTTCAACCCAAAAGGAAGCAGAGGACTAGTTCGAATGGCTTGCGGTCGAGAAAGAAATGGGACGAGGGCTGAAATCCGTTTTGAATGTAACGAGGCGAGGACTGAAGATTTAATCAGAGGGGAAAAGTAGATTTAAGACGAGGAAACCGTTTTGAATTTAAAGTAAATTTTGCAGATTATATACTTCCCTCTACTTCCCTCATAATTGCGAGGTGTCCACCGGTTCCATCTATATTGGAGTTGAATATTTGGACAGATAGATATGTATATGTATATATACTATATATGTCTATAAATATAAATATAAATATAAATATGATATAGGTATATAGCAAAACAGGAGATAGACAATAGACAGGTAGGTTAAACAACATCGATAGGCACACTAGTTAAAACAAACGAACATGTCAGAATTGTCGCATATATTTTCGAGAGCTACGTTTGTTTCCTTCAGTCCAAGGTCTAAGTTAGTTTCTGGAATGTACCTGACCACATCGTGTATACTGTATTTCCCCGGGGTATGATTTGGTCCGAAAACTCAAAAGATTTATGTTATTTATGTTATGTTAAGTTAGTTATCGTCTTGAAACTTCCAGATACCTTTGAGAGCGTGATGTCTGAGTTGCTAATTCCACTTTGCATGTTTTTCTAGCTGTTCAATTGTTGACTCTTGTCGAACATTATCTCCATAATGTTCTCAACAATTTGATTCTCAACATCCTCGTTTGTTAAGGGTATAATTAATATATGAAATGATATGATGTTTTTAATGACTCCATTGAAAATTCAGCAAACTGAATATTTATTCAAATTCCAGCAGTTGTGTTTGTATGCCGTGCTTTTGATTCAGAGAATATCGATTTTCATATCATATCTATGTTAGTTTGCTGCAGAGTACCTGGTTCCCAACGCTTTGCAAACAGTTGCGCGGCCCTACTTGTTTACTACAATGTGGCCACGACCGTTTGTAAGTTAGTTCTTAAACCAATCCAACCATAGAGATAGAGATATCTATGCACCATAAACCCCAGTAAGTCATAGTAAGTCTATTATCAACCAACTTACCTATCTTGGAGACCCGTGACACCGATACACCGTAACGTCCCATCATCATGCGCGGAAAACCGGAAAGGTGGCTTTTGAACCGGGTGACGAAGGTGTCCCGAAAATAATGGATGGGTCTGAAAATGGGGAAGACCCAAAATGGCAACTTTCATGGCGATAGTGTGTGTATAAATATAAATATATATATATATATCTGGTTGGTGGTTTGGAGCATTGTTTATTTTCCATAATATGTGCGATAATCCTTCCCATTGACGAACTCATATTTTCAAGATGGTTATTGCACCACCAACCAGATATTGCAAGATACATATATATATATATATTATGTTATATGTACATTTCAGGATTTTATATATATATATATAATGTTATATTGATATTTTCCAGGCTTCCAGTCGGTTTCTGGAGGGGGTGCAGTCGACAGTCGGTTATGGATTTTAAGCCATGGGAGTCATGGGATTTCGAGCATTGGAGGAAAATGGCCACTTTCTGAATGATTGGGATATAGATCTACCATAACCCACATGTTCCCCTCTGATTATTTAAGGGTTACTTAACATAGCCATGGTATAGATGGCCCATAGAAATAGATGGTTTACCTATTAAAAATGGTGATTTTCCATGGCTATGTCAAATAAACCACATGGTAACCCCCAAAAAAACAACAACTTAGCTGCTAAACTGAAAGGAACTCGGGAAAAACCTTGTGCTGAAATGATTTAGTGCTTTTTTTGCAGTATCCAACATGAGAAAAAAACATCCACGGGTTGCCAGCAATCTAACTGTACTCTTAGGTAAATCGTTGCACGTGTGATCACTTAAGGATAACGTTGGTCATGTTCCTCGTTTCCGTTTGCCAGTTACCTGAGGTTTTTCTAAATGGTGAGCCGAGAACTTAAACATGTGAATTTGAACCCAAACAATCATTCGGACATGCAAGCAAGTCTCGACAACTTGTTGCAACTTCACAGCGGCGCAGCGCCAAAAGGAATCATGCTTCGTTACGCTGGCTTTCATCGCTTATTTTTTGGGTTCATTTCAGGTTTGTGAATCGTGATGATTTGCAAGTGGTTTATTCAATATTTCACTGGTTGGTGGTTTGGAACATTTCCTCTTGTTCCATATATTGGGAAGAAAAATCCCAACTGACTTTCATATTTTTCAGAGGGCCTCTGAAAAATATGAAACCAGGGGTTGAAACCACCAACCAGGTTATCTAAGACTTTAAAAGTCATACTTAGTCATGAGAACACATCGACCTGGTCAAGGGCATTGCAGCCAATGATTGCAAGGAGAGACGGGTCTCAGATCCCGGCCATTCCTGGCATTGAATCCTCGGGTACTTTTGGACATTTGTACTTTAATATGTCAAAAATCTGGAGATATTGCTTAGATATCACCCCATTGAATATTTATCGATTTTTTTCCCATCAAAACCTCCATTTCAAGGGGGATTTCCCAGCTAGCCACGTTTGATGACACCAGAAGGTATAATATAACCAAGCCATGATTTGTTGCAGGGTATCTCAGATTGGCTTTACAAAATACCTTTAAGTTTGAGCGATCCTGATGCAAGACACAACCCCCTGCGGGTCCGTACTTGTAGCAGTTCCTGAGACACTGCTGGGTCTCTAGATTTGAACAGAGCTTCCCGCCACACACTAGACAAGAACTGGATCATTAGAGTGATCCGCCGGGATCTGAATCCCATAACGTGCAATTAGACAAGATAGACAGATACATATATATATATATATATTTGAGAGAGAGAGATATATATATATATATATTTGTAAATAAATAAATCTATATATATATATAAATAATGACCAGAAAAAAACAAAATATGGGCTATGGTGGCCACCAGCTGCGACTTAAATGCGCCCAGGTGCACCACCAAAGGCCAGCAGGTACGTTTACACGGGTCGCGGGAGGTGTCTTCGTTGATCACCGAGCCCCCCGGGACCCCCGTGATCCCTTGCTGTAATAAAATATATCATATATGAAATTGAGCTGCCAGCGAAGTTTTACGTCTGTTCAGACGTTCCACACACACACACACCCTGCCTTAGGAAGGGTGGTCTCCTTGCAAATGAAGTGAAGGAGAGGATGAAGAGGGAATGAAGATGATATGAAAGTGAAGATGAAATGAAAAATTACCCAACCGGGACACGAGGAGGGGAACGCAAAAGAAGAGGGAGGGGGCAAACACCGACACCAACACACCTGGCCCGGAGCGGGCAAACCCTGAAAGGGCAAGGGAAAAGAAAAGCGGAGGCCGACGGACACGGAAAAAGACCAGCGGAGGGGGGAAGGACGGAAGTGCCTGAACCAACCTACCACAGCGAAACCTACGCCTACCTAGGCACGCACAGGACCCAACCTACCTGGGGAGGGAAGAACGCATGAAATAGGGGACCAAATGGGGAACTAGTTGGTGAAGAGGAGTGAAGCAACAAAAAAGTTAAATGGGATTCAGTTCAAAGTTCAAACCTAAGGAGTCGTGCGTTACTCCCTCGAAGGGACGGTAGTCGGTCACACCGCATGGGCATTAAACGGCTGTCCGAGTTCAGATGAATTTGATGCACAACATGTTTGACCTCACCAGACAGCAAAAAGACATAAAAAGACTATACCTGCAGGAAGAGGACATGCTGTAGCCTTAAATTAAATGCCAAATGATATGATCTCATTCAGTCATGCGCACTCTTAGTCGTAAAAGGCCAGCTTTGACTGTTTCGTCAGTCTCTCTTGAGCAACATTGGAAGATAGCGGAAGGTTCAAATGGACGACTTGAGCAGCGGGACATCGCAAAAAATGGTCAGGAACGTAATGGCCAACTGTTTCACAATACTTTGACGAGTCACCAAAATTCAATGTGTAAATCCAGACGTCAAATCGGTCCGCAATCATCTTAAAAAAGGTTCCCTCAATTGGGTCCATGGCACCATGTCGGAGCCACCATGGAAATCACACTATAGACAAGAACTGGATCATTAGAGTGATCCGCCGGGATCTGAATCCCATAACGTGCAATTAGACAAGACATACATATATATATATATAAATTGACCAGAAAAAAACAAAATATGGACTATGGTGGCCACCAGCTGCGACTTAAATGTGCCCAGGTGCACCACCAAAGCCCAGCAGGTACGTTTACACGGGTCCCGGGAGGTGTCTTCGTTGATCACCGATCCCCCCGGGACCCCCGTGATCCCTTGCTGTAATAAAATATATCATATATGAAATTGAGCTGCCAGCGAAGTTTTACGTCTGTTCAGACATTCCACACACACACACACACTGGATTGGTTCCATTCCGTTCCTGTCGAGACGAGGGGAGGAAACCGGATCCCTGCTGCAGAAACAGAGCAGTAAAAAACTTGTTCAACAGTTTGCAACCTAAATGTGCAGGTACACGTCAAAGCGTCCTTTGATGCTTCCCCTATCACATCCCAGCTTCGTTGGCCAGGTTGGATGTGACAGGCCTGGCCCCCCTGCAAATCTAAGCCATCTGTGGTTTGTACAAATGACACCAAACACAATGCCTGTGTAAGAAGGGTGTATACACACACACACACACGCCCCACGAAAGGGGCATGTCTTTTTTCAAAAAAGGGGCATAACCCGAAGAGAACACCCAGTCCCCACCAAACATGGGAGAAAAATTGCAATGAACAACAAAAAACAACCCCCAACCTTTGAGGGTGTTGAGGGAAAAAGAAAACGTTGCCAAACAATCCTAGGTCCCAGAATTTGGGGGCAGACAGAAAAACGTACACAACAAATTCAAACCAGCCCCATTTTATTTTTGCGTGGGAAACAGAACACGTTGACCAAATGAAGGAGCGGACAGCGGACGCGTTGTGAATGCGTGCGAGCTGTGCGCGTGTGTGTTTGTAAGAACTTTCCACCTTGTCTTTGACTGCGTGTGGCATTGCCTAGTTTGGTGCTCCCTTCTAGGGTAACCTGGCTTCTACCTGTACCAACCCTTGTTTGCATGCCTCTCAGCTGTTGGCACTGCGAGACTGAACTGGGTCTCTGACCTGTCCTGTTTGCACACTACCCCTGCAACACAGAGGTATGGACCCCCCCGGACTATGTAAGCAAGAGCGATATAAACACACCGGACTGGCTTTGAAAATTGAAACTGGGTCCACTTTGGCCCTGTCGAAACGATGAGAGGAGGAAACACAGCAGTACAAAAGCTTGTTCAACAGTTTGCAACCTCAATGTGCAGGTACACGTCAAAGCTTCCTTTCATGCCTCCCCTATCACATCCCAGCTTCGTTGGCCAGGTTGGATGTGACAGGCCTGGCCCCCTGCAAATCTAAGGCCACGTGTGGTTTGTCAAGTTTGTATAAATGACAGTAAACACCATGCCCTGTGTAAGAGGGGTGTACACACACATACACCTGCTCCGGACAGGTACTGTACAGCGAGCTTGTCAGCTCTCTGGGGCTTGCCAGACCCGAACCCTATGGCGAGCTCATGAGCTCTGTGGGGCGAGCCGGACCCGAACCGTATGTCAGATAGAATGGCAGACAGAATGCTAGATAACCTTCAGAATATACGAAAATATGTCAGAGTGAATGTCAGGTGGAATTCCAAGTAAAATGCCAGATACAAAGTCATAGAAGATTTCAGATAGTATGTCAGAATATTTTGTCAAATAAAATGTCAGATAGTATGATAGAATGTAATTGGCAGGATATTTGCCACTGTGGGGATCACACGAGGTAAAGTGATTTTAAAATGAAAGCCGCTGCAAGGATGCAAAAGCAGGTTGCGGATGATCCCGAATGCCGCGTGTTGACGGGGTGAAGCCACTAACCAGTACAGTATAATGTATATACATGTGTACATACACAATCATACACACACACACACACATGATATTTTGCAAAAGATTGGCTCTGTGATTAAGGCTAGTTAATGCTGTCCATGAAGTGATTTCACCAATAGTACACGCTGTTTCCCCCATCAACGATGATTCTAAGGGTCTGCTTCTGAATTCTGGGCAAATCCAAATGGGCCAACAGATACCAGATATGCGCAAGGGGTTTTCACTTCCATGTTCCTACGTTTCGCCATAGATTGTGATATAGTATTTACACACACACACACGAACCATGTATCTATCTAAATAATTAACTTATACCATCGCAAAGTGGTTTTATATGATAATGTTTGCGATATATACTGACCAGTGTATGCTAACCAACCATAAACGTGTGTATAGATAATTTTCATATATATTTTTATATAATTATATGTAAACAAATATTTAGTCATATCTATAATCACATATATGCATTATAATATATATATATATATATACACGTATTTATTTATATATATATATATTTTTATATTTATATGTATGTGTATATATATATATATATTCATGTTTTAAAAATAAATAAATATATGCACATATATGTACATATACACGTATACATATATATATATATATTTACATGCATATACACATACGTGTACACATACTGTGCTTGGTGCCAAATACACTACGTACCCAGCAAAAATAAAAGAGGTGTCTCTTTGAAAGACCTGTCTCTCACACCTTTCAACCAGTCTGACTCCACACAGATCCTGCTGCAAACGATCAAACGTTATTTTAAGCGAGTCCGGTGGTTGCGGGTAAACCACAAAATGTAATTAAACCAGGAAAATGCTTATTAACCCCTGGACTTAGGGGTACCCTATTAAGACCAATTCGTATTACTTGGACGTCTATTCCATTGTTTGGGGTATATTTTTGTGGGCCTTTCCCATATGCTTGACCTCCGGACCAATTATTTCTCTGTTTTGGTCATTTTGGTCATTGCAAATTCATCGCTGCCCTGTTTAAGGCCGGGCGCGCCAAGACCATGTGCCAATGTACAGTTCTCTGGGGTCTTTTGGCGCGAGAACCGGGGTCGTGCCAGCTTCGTTACGCAATTTCGTTGCGTGGTTCATATTGGGATATATTGGGTAATTTTGATCTTACTGGGGGTTTGAACCAATCATTAAGTAGGATGTCAGCATGGGGATAACATGGGATGTAAATAATCAACTATAAATCAATCGGTGGATTTAAAGGTACCCAATGATATGCTACAATGCGGGCCCCTCCAAGTTAAAAAATGGTTTATAAGTCCAATAGCGAACTAGGATCTATGGTGAATATTATCTACAAACATATTTGTTTGGAGGATCATTCCACTTATTTTTTTGTTCAGTAAGTGGGGTTTGTTCACTCACTTATAATTTTATAGGATAACCCCAGAAATCGAGGACTTAAGAACTTGGGTTATTTTTTAAAGTTACGATCCATGGCATGCCAAGTGGGGTGGGGAGCCAAAGTTGTATGGGTGAATAAATGAAATTAAATTAAATTAAGGGATTTGCTGTGAAACCACAGTTATGGCCCTTAACAGTTTTAATTGGGATTATAATGATAGATAACCAAATAGAACCTTAGTTAGCAGTTATAATCCCAGTTATAACTGTTATGGGCCATAAGTGCAAGAGACGCTCTTTTTCACCTGGCTACCTGGTTGGTTGATTGTACCACACGGAGTTTTTACAACCGCTAGATGATTCAGTGTGGACCATGGGGTTTAAACGGGGTGTTCGGTTCGATGGGGCACTTGAAATGGTCCAAACTGTTGCTGCGCTGATTTTTAAATGGTGGAATTCGGGGATGGTGACCGAAATCATGAAAATGGGATTCAAATCACTTGAGAGCGGAATTCAAATCTGTTGGCATTCTGTTGGCCTTGTTTCAAGCTGGCCATGCGCAATCCTCTGCAAAAGCATTGATACTTAGATGGGCCGTGGGATTAGCTAACTAGTTAGTAAGTGGGTTATAAACTACTTATATCCCATTTTTCATCCATTTACTAACTACTCAACTACCTCCATGGCCCATCTAAGTAGGTTTATGTTTTCCCCGTGAGACATCATCCATATGCCAAGAAATTGGGAAATTGGGAAATTCTTCCACCAGGCACGGCCCTTTTCCATCCTTTTCCACTGATCGGAGGACGTTGGTGGATTGTGCCAGCCAGATGGACTTCATATGGACCAAAGAAGTGTCGTATGATTCGAACGGCTCAAGCTTGGATAATTTTATAGTTCAATATTTAGCAACAAATGGGTACAAATGGTGATATTATATATATATTTACATATATGCATATATATACATATATACATATATATATATACATATATATATGCATGTATATGTATGCATGTATGTATGTATGTACGTATGTATGTATGTATGCATGCATGCATGTATGTATGTATGTATGTATGTATGCATTAATGTAATGTAATGTAATGTAATGTAATGTATGTATGTAGGTAGGTAGGTATGTATGTATGTATGTGTGTGTAATGTATGTATGTATGTATGTATGTATGTATGTATGTATGTATTTATGTATGTATGTAATGTATGTATGTAATGTATGTATGTAATGTATGTATGTATGTATGTATGTAATGTAATGTATGTATGCATGTATGTATGCATGCATGCGTGGATGTATGTATGTATGTATATATGTGTGTATGTATGTATGTATGTATGTATGTATGTTTGCATGTATGTATGTATGCATGTATGTATGTATGTATGTGTGTATGTAATGTATGTATGTAATGTATGTATGTATGTATGTATGTATGTATGTATGTATGTATGTATGTATGTATGTATGTATGTATGTGTGTATGCATGCATGTATGCATGCATGCATGGATGCACGTATGTATGTATGTATGTATGTATGTAATGTATGTAATGTATGTAATGTATGTAATGTATGTAATGTGTGTAATGTGTGTATGTAATGTATGTTAAGTATGCTATGTATGTAATGTATGTAATGTATGTAATGTATGTATGTATGTATGTATGCATGTATGTATTAATGTATGTATGTATGCATGCATGTATGTATGTATGTATGCATTAATGTAATGTAATGTAATGTAATGTAATGTATGTATGTAAGTAATGTATGTATGTATGTATGTATGCATGCATGCATGCATGTATGTATGTATGTATGTATGTAATGTATGTATGTATGTAATGTATGTATGTATGTATGTATGTAATGTATGTAATGTATGTAATGTATGTATGTAATGTATGTATGTAATGTATGTAATGTATGTATGTAATGTATGTTACGTATGCTATGTATGTAATGTATGTAATGTATGTAATGTATGTATGTATGTATGTATGTATGTATGTATGTATGTGTGTATGCATGCATGTATGCATGCATGCATGGATGCACGTATGTATGTATGTATGTATGTATGTATGTATGTAATGTATGTAATGTATGTATGTAATGTATGTTACGTATGCTATGTATGTAATGTATGTAATGTATGTAATGTATGTATGTATGTATGTATGCATGCATGTATGTATGTATGTATGTATGTAATGTATGTATGTATGTATGTAATGTATGTATGTATGTATGTATGTAATGTATGTAATGTATGTAATGTATGTATGTAATGTATGTATGTAATGTATTTAATGTATGTATGTAATGTATGTTACGTATGCTATGTATGTAATGTATGTAATGTATGTAATGTATGTATGTATGTATGTATGTATGCATGCATGCATGTATGTATGTATGTATGTATGTAATGGTGTATGTATGTATGTATGCATGCATGCATGCATGCATGTATGTATGTATGTATGTATGTATGTATGTATGTATGTATGTATGTAATGTATGTGTGTATGTATGTATGTAGGTAGGTATGTATGTATGTATGTAGGTAGGTATGTATGTATGTGTGTGTGTAATGTATGTATTTAATGTATGTATGTATTTATGTATGTATGTAATGTATGTATGTAATGTATGTATGTAATGTATGTATGTATGTATGTATGTATGTATGTAATGTAATGTATGTATGTATGCATGTATGTATGTATGCATGTATGTATGTATGTATTGTATGTAATGTATGTAATGTATGTAATGTATGTATGTATGTATGTATGGATGCATGTATGTATTAATGTATGTATGCATGCATGTATGTATGCATGCATGCATGCGTGCATGTATGTATGTATATAATCGTAACGCACAAAAATGCCCTAGTTTGCAGGGTATCGAAGCTTGGGATATTGCCTGGGAGTGCATGAAACAAGCCAATTATAAGTGATTATATATAAATATATGTATATAGAATATATAGAATGCTTTATTTACATATATATATATATAGAATAATATCTACACTTATATGTTTTTGTATTTTCTCAAAAATAGGGCATCCGTTTTCACACATAGTTACCCAATAATAAGTCGATTATTTGGGGTTTCCCATTTTTTTTTAGGAAACCACCAAAAATTGTGGCTGGTAAATCAAATGTCTGCAGAAACAGAGGTGGGTTAAGTTAAGGAAGCGGAACATGGCGATAATTCATGATTTACTGTAATATACTGTACCCAATACTACTCGCGATATAACAGGTTGGTTTATGTTTTATCTCCACATGGATTTGGAGCGTTGATATATATATATATATAATGTTGGCTACTGATTAGTGTAGGGCCACGCCCCCTCAACGATTTTGGTCTACTCAATAACTCGGCATTTTCTTAGGAACCAGGATCAACTCACGTAAGGATTTCAATTGACATCAATCTATGTTCAATGGATTTTTCTTTTAAACTTCAAACAATATATTGATAAGAAAGAGTTTCAATTGAAATCAATCTACATTCAATTGCTTTTTCTTTTAAACCTCAAATAAATCTATTGATAAGAAATGATTTCAATTGAAATCAATTTACTTTTACTTCGTTTGAATCTACTTTCAATTGATTTTACTTTTAAACCTCAAAGAAATATATTTATAAGAAATGATTTCAATGACATCAGTTTACTTTCAATTCATGTGAAGCTACTTTGAAATGATTTTCCTTTTAAACCTCGGAGAAATCTATTGATAAGAAAGGATTTCAATTGAAACCAATGTACTTTCAATTCATTTCAACCTACTTTCAATTGATTCTCCTTTTAAGCCCCAAAAAAACACCCAAAAGTTTTTGTGCACAATAGGATACGATCGAAACAAGTACATTATTGTGAGGATCTGGGTCACTCATGGGATACCCCCTTGAAAAATTGTTTGTGTGCCTTTTTCTAATAAGGGTTTAATAAGGCATCTAATTATTCGGGAACTTCGCATTTTCAAGGCTCTGACATGGATATGGCTTTCAAAAGCAAATGGACCAGCTTTACCCAAAGAAAGGTGGATAAAACGTTTTGTGTTTTTTTCACCCCAAAACTTTTTGTGCACAATAGGGTACCATCGAAACAGTTATACTATTGAGGATCTGGGTCTCTCATGGGGTAACCCTTTGAAAAATTGTTTGGGTGCCATTTTTTTATAAGGGTTTTATAAGGCATTTGATTATTTGGGAAACCTTGCATTTTCAAAGCTTTAACATGGATATGGCTTTCTAAAGTAAATGGACCAGCTTTACCCAAAGAAAGGTGGATCAAGCTCCTCCTGAAAAAAATGGACCTGAGAAAAAAGCTTCTTACAATAGAGGTCCCCCCCCTCTCGGAAGATACTCAATAATCTTACAAGTTTTAAGTCAGTAAGTCAACCCTATTTAAAGGTGCCATGTTTCGGCATGCCTTGGGAATGGGATCTACGTTGACTGCCATGCTCCGCCACCGCGCCTTGTGTGACTTTTTCGTAAGGCTCAGCTTCACTGCATTTTAAGTCGAATCCATCTTGAAACTCTTATTAAGCAGAACGTGCGGCCAGCGTTGATTCATGATTCTGATTCTGCATCTTTGCCCAGCCCAACATTCGGAAAATTTTTAAACAAAAATGGTCACTACAGTAGCCCTTAAGGAATTTCATACCACGACGGGGTGATCTTTAACCCCAAGGTGCTTGAAGATATGTCAATATATTTACCATGATTTTCCCCAGAATCACCCATTATTGTAAGTAAAGATACCGAAAGTTTATCAGATAAAGCATATTAAACCAAGGCTATCGTTGGTGAACATTTTCACGCCATAGATCACACGGCCCGTTCATCATGTCCCGTTTCCCATAGCCTGGATTAAAAAATCACCGAATCATGTTATCCGAAGGCCACGCAGGCTGCTTGCTCGTTGCTTGAGCTGTGGGTCTAGATCCGGGTCAACATGACCAACCAGTGATTTGGAATATATAGTCAGATTGTACAAGTCTTTGTTTAACAGAATAAACAGCTAAGTCGAAGTTGTTCTTGTTGTTCTTTTGTTGTTGTTGTTGTTGTTGTTGCTGTTGTTGCTGTTGCTGTTGCTGTTGTTGCTGCTGTTGTTGTTGTTGTTGCTGTTGCTGTTGCTGTTGCTGTTGTTGTTGTTGTTGTTGTTGTTGTTGTTGTTGTTGTTGTTGTTGTTGTTGTTGTTGTTGTTGTTGTTGTTGTTGTTGTTTGTGTTGTTGTTGTTGTTTGTTGTTGTTGTTTGTTGTTGTTTGTTTGTTGTTGTTTGTTTGTTGTTGTTTGTTTGTTGTTGTTTGTTTGTTGTTG
>CAMXCT020002491.1:445585-510317 GCA_947184155.2 Cladocopium goreaui | reverse complement strand
TTGGTGTTGTTGGTGTGTTGGTGTTGTTGGTGTTGTTGGTGTTGTTGGTGTTGTTGGTGTTGTTGGTGTTGTTGGTGTTGTTGGTGTTGTTGGTGTTGTTGGTGTTGTTGGTGTTGTTGGTGTTGTTGGTGTTGTTGGTGTTGTTGGTGCTGTTGGTGCTGTTGGTGCTGTTGGTGTTGTTGGTGTTGTTGGTGTTGTTGGTGTTGTTGGTGTTGTTGGTGTTGTTGGTGTTGTTGGTGTTGTTGGCGTTGTTGGTGTTGTTGGCGTTGTTGGTGTTGTTGGTGTTGTTGGTGTTGTTGGTGTTGTTGGTGTTGTTGGTGTTGTTGGTGTTGTTGGTGTTGTTGGTGTTGTTGTTGTTGTGGTGTTTGTGTTGCATGATACCTACATTTGTCCATGAAATATCACGAAATGTCAATCATTGGATTATTTGTAAATATGTCCAGCCACCAGAGATGTTAAACCCGTGTGTTTGTTTCAAAATAGGGTCCTCGGAAATCCAGCGGTTTATCCCATGTTTTCCCCTTGAGAATTTTCAGACAAACCCATACATGGAAATGCCTTGAAATGCCTCACATGATACAAAGTGGTGCTCGATAGTTGGCTAAGTCGGTTTATATTTGTTTATAAGTAGATTGAGTGTTGCGTTTCTGGTGGATACATCGAACTAGTGGGATTTTACCAGCTTATAAATCAAGGAACTTAACTGGCGGGGAGGGGCATCACCTTGTTAGTCGGACTTAGGTATCACAAATCAGCCTGGTTGGTAGTTTGGACCATTTTTTCCATACTAATTATACGGGATAATCCTTCCCATTGACTAATATTTTTCAAGATGGTTAAAACCACCAACCAGCAGCTATAAGTCTCCATTTGCGTTGGTTCTATCCATATGTTTTGTTTGGGTTTTCCAGAGCTATCAACTGGGGAACATAACCGAGGGGTCTCACCTTCAATATGGTGCCCCCTAGATCATCAAGTTTAGTATGCTCCAATCACTATGGTTTATAGATGTTGACAGGGGATATAACTACACTTAGTTCAGTTTGTAACGCAACTTGTACCCTCAGGTTATTTACAGTAACATAGCCATGAAAAATGGACCATTATAGATGATGTCTGATGATTTACCTATAAACATGTTCATTTTCCATAGCTATGTTTTAAACCATAGGCTAACCGGAGGGTCACGACTTTGTTGTAGTTTGGTTCTTCCCTGCCCTGACCCTACCCATGGCTTCAACGCTTATATGAGCCGCTCTGACTGTGGAAAGGAAGCGTTTGAATTGTTATTTTCCTATTGGTTCATCCAGAATTTGGGGAATATGCTGTGAATGAGCTCATATTCGATCCAGCTTTTTATGGGTTTGAGACGTGCACCCCTTGCCTCACGGAAAATCTGGGAGATGATCAGGAAATGGGTCAAGAAATTCTCTGGCAATATTCTTGTTGCTTATTGAACACGGGGAATATCCAACAATGCACTGTAAGGGTGTGGAACCTCGAAGAAAGGGCGCCCGAAACGATAGTTATATAAGTTGGTTTTTAATTACGAATACCTAGGCGAAGGATTGAAGTTGTAGTGGATATGCTGCATTTATAGGGTGAGTGAACATAAACACTGTATAGCAAAATTGTAACTTTATAAGTGTGGGAACCTGCATTAATACTGTTTGTACCACATACAGGTTAAACCAAATCTTAACGGAATGCACGAATGCCGGGTCGCTGGAGTGAACCAGAATTGATGTGGTGAACCCGGAGTAGTTTTTACAGCGAAAATTTAGGACATATATAAATATTGGGATTGGTTTATTGTCGGGGAAATATCATGAAATTTATATATATATATATATATATATATACACATGTGTATATATATATATATATGTATGAGTTTCCAGGAGCCTTGAATTCAAATTGTACGAAATGTTTGGCAAAACCTCCGTGGTTGTGATTTGCATTCAAGAAGGTTCCCCCAGTTGCAAAGTCAATGACCAAGAGTATAATTATGTGGTAAACTCAACAATAAAGAGAGCAGGGGGCTGTGAGAGTGCACTTTTCCATGGTTTATTCAAAACTGTAATCACTTGTTGAAGCTTAAGCTACAAATGAAGATGTGTTCATGTCCACTAGAGAGTATGTTTTGCTTGAAGAAGTGTCCAGGTGTTCACTCAACCTTAGATAAATGCTACAGTGTCCCTTTCACTAAACACAATTTCCTGCAGAATATGCTAGATGCTGCTAGATATCTTCAACATGCAGTAATTACAACATTCCCATACCTGTCAACAAATGCAGTATGCAAAAAAAACGTGCAGCATATCGTTCTTAACAAGTGTAATCTCCGTTTGGAGCAATGCAGTGTGATTTTGCAAGAACAATATCCCTACAAAATATGAAGCATTCCTTTAGAAGATACACCATGCCCTTTGAAGCAGTGCAGCGTGCATTCCCACATGTCTCCTTTTAAAGGAGCAGTGCCCATTTTACAAAAGGACATATGTTCACAGTATGCAGTATTTTTGACATAGAGCATCCCTCTCAAAAGTTCAATGAGCTTGAACGTGTGAGCATTATCAAAGAATGCTCTTCGCTTGTTACAACATTGTCTTGTATGGCGACACAATCTACCTATGAAGAAGCCGCATTCTTGCAAAACTGGATGATTTTTGCTTGACATATGTACTATTCCCTTCGATCAGCCCCTTCATTTACGGTTTAAAGAGACAAGCCTCACCTGAAGAAATGTTTTCTACATTTTTCTACTATCCAACGATAGTAACGATAATGTCGTGGAAAATCAGCTATATCTCACTCGTGTTGTTCGGAGAAGATCAAAGAGCGGATTCTTCAAGGACGCCGATAAAAGCTTTTCAGAGTGCCTCATGCATACAATGAATACATCAATCATCTTACAATATACTATTATAATGTTTGTCTGACTCAAAGATGCATGTCCAGATAATACTTTCCAGAGCTGCCTAGTGTTATTCTCAACATAAGCTTTCGCTGTCTTGGAACCATATAACATCATGTATTCAAAGAAACAATGTACACATTTGAAGGACATATTTTTACATGCGTTTCATTTCAACAATACCAAATATTGTGAAAAGGGCATTGCATGCGCAATAGGATTCATTTTTGACATGGAAGCAAACATGTGCTACTTAAATGGAATGCTCTACCATTTCAAAAGAAGTGCACGTGGGGGTTTGGCTGGACAATGTCAACATCAAACTCAGTCCTACAAACTCACTGGCTGCCTAAGCCTATGTTTTGGCACAGTCTTTTGGCATATTTTGAGACATAAATCAATGACAAGATTGCCAAATCCATGCCCCAAGCCCCTGAACTTCCCCCAAGATTACCTGCATTTGTTCATGTTTTTACGAGGTTTTGAATCGAAACCACAGACCCAAAAAAGTTTGCTAACCCTCCGGGGGAAGCAGTGGCAACGAGTTAGGTCCTGCTATGTTTTTTTGTTTTGCCAGCCAACAAATCAAGAAACAAAAAAAAGAAACCAAAAACAACAAAAGAAAAACAAGATTGCACACCCCAAGGGGGGAGTAGTGGCACAGAGTTGGGTCTTGTCATTTCTTTCTTTTCATTCTTTTTGTTTTGTATAGCCATTGCAGAGATGCCAGGCAGAAATTGTCAATGGTTTCAGAGTAGTGACATAGCCACATAGCCACTGCAGATGTGCGAAGCAGAAAACTGTCAGTGCATGTGTAAGAGAACAGTGAAAAATCCGCACTCTGGGGTGCCCCCTTCTGATAATAAACCATCACCAAAATCGCAATGTTTATGGGTTGTATAAAACATCCCTACGCGACAGTTGTTTACGGCATTTGGTTTACCACATTTTTTGAATGGCAACGTCGGGCTATTGCACCTACGTATAAAATGTATAGCCTTTATTAATTGGATTTCAAACAATGCATTGCCAGAGGTGCGATTGGTGCATACGAGGGCAATTTGGCAATGTTGTTGATGAATTACTATGTAAAGTGGGTTTTACTGCCTGGTTGATTAAAGGTTCTTATAGTTTTTGGGAACCCTGTCAATCAACCACTATGAAGGAATGTTACATTCGCAGGGTTCAAGTTCCCTGCTCACTTATCCAATTTCACCAGCAACAAAGCTAATGACTGGATGCACATAAAGGTAATACTCAGCCAGATCCCATGTTTTTGCATTTTTGAGGATTAGGGTACTTTAAGTTTTTGTTGTGGTGATAGTGGGGACGTGTTTTTTCCTTTTCCGGCTAGGAATCGCTATGAACCATCTACAAAGCTATAGTGAAAAACCCATGGAAGTCACTGGGAACTGGGATTGGTCAGACGGACGATTCTCACGGCTGGGATGTTTTTGTTGGGGATTGATCTCAATGAAATCCAATCTGAGAATGGTAACTGGTTGGTGGTTTGGGACATGAAATTTATGACTTCCCAGAAAAATTGGGAATGTCATCATTCCAACTGACGAACTCCATCATTTTTCAGAAGGGTGGCTCAACCACCAACCAGGTAAACTCCACCTTGTCTGAAACTTCCTTCCCCCAGAGCCCACTATGACTTAGCCTCCTTAATGAAGCATGGCTTGCTGGAAAATCCAACATCTATGGATGATATTCATGATATTCCCATTTAAAAATATATTATATTATATTATATTTTATTTTATTTTATTATATTATATTATATTATGTTATATTATATTATATTATAGTATATTACATTATATCATCTGTAGTACATTATATTATATTTTATTATATATTTTAAATTGTATTCTATTTTATGTTTGAATTATAATGTATGTCTATATATAATAATTATTATTATATTATATTATATTATTTTATTATATTGTATTATATTATTCTATATTTTATTATAGTATATTATATTTTATTATCTGTAGTACACTATATTTTTTATTATATACTATATATTGTATTGTATTTTATATTTTATTTATAATGTATGTCTATATATATATAATATTATTATATTATATTATATTTTTTTTTAATATTATACTATATTAAAATATATTTTATAATATTATAGTATATTATTTTCTATATTATAAATTATAAGATATTATATTATATTTTATTTTATTCTATATTATATATTATATTGTATTATATTATAGTATATTAAATTTAAAGTTTATTATATTATATTATGGTTTATTATCCTATATTATACTATATTTTATTGAATTTTATCATATTATATTTTATTATTTTCTTTTTTAAACTATATTTTATTATATTTTTTTATTATATATTATATATTATATTGTATTCTAGTCTATTCTATTATATTATATTATATTTTATTATATTCTATTATATTAAATTATATTGTATTCTATTCCAATTTATTTTATTAAATTTTATTAAATTATTTATAGTTTTATTTTTTATGTTATATAAAAATACATTTTATTAAATTATAATATGTTATATTGCAATAAATTTAGTTATTGTATTATTATACTGTATTATATTCAATTATATTATATTATATTTTATTATACTAAATTATATTTTATTATATTATATTTTTCAAATTATATTCTATTATTTTTTATTCTATTCTATTATATTTTTTAATTAAATGATATTATATTTTATTATATTATATTTTTTATGCAAATTATATTCTATTATTTTTTATTCTATTCTTTTATATTATGTTTTTTAATCAAATTATATTATATTATATTGTATTTTATTTTATTATACTTTATTATATTATATTAAATTATATTTTATTATATTATAAGATATCCTATTTTATTTAATTTTACTTTATTATATTATATTTCATTTTATTATACTAAATAATATTCTATTCTATTATTTTATTTTATATATATTATAATATAAAATATTTTATATTATAATATATTATATTATATTATATATTATTATTATATTTTATTGTATTATACTTTATAATATTATATTTTATTTTATTATATTATATTTTATTTTTTTAAAAAAAAATATATCAAATTATTTTATAGTATATCATATTAGATTATCTTAAATTGTATTTTATTCAATTCTATTTTATTTTATTATATTTTATATTCTATTATTTTCTTTTATATTAAATTATATTATATTCTATTTTATTTTTTTACAATATATTAAATTATATTATATTATATTTTATTATATTATATTATATTAAATAATAATATATTACTTTATCTCAATATTATATCAAATTATGTTATATTTTGTTTTATTAAATTATATTTTATTTTATTAAATTATATTATATTTTATTATATTATATTAAATTAAATTATATTTTATTATATTAAATTATATTATATTTTATATTCTATTATATTCTATTATATTCTATTTTATTACATTATATATTTTTTTTATGGTTTTTATTTATTTAATATATTTTCATATGGAGGTGTTGTTCCTTGGCTCATTTGGTTGGAGGATTTCCCAGCCATGTATTCTCACTCGGATGAGATTGTTCGGTGTCATTCCTTGGCCGTGGGAAGACAACCCCCATGAAAGGTATCGGGAAACTAACATAGCTATTGAAAATGACCATTTATAGTGGATTTTCCCATTGAAAATGGTGATTTTCCATAGTTATGTTAGTTTACCAGAGGGTATCGGGAAACCAGACAAGCTGGGAAATTGGCCAAGAAACAAAGTAACTTGGCCTCCATGGATTCTGGAGTACCACTAGTTTTGAGACAGATCAACGGACGGTGACCTTTTTTCAAAGCGCGGACTGCGGATTTGAGTTGCACCCCCACTCACGTGTGTGCTGACTTTCCTTTCCACAGCTGCGCTTGGCAGCATGTCACGAGCTATCTATTTGAAGTTTCAATCTACCATCGGACCATGGTTTCTCGAAGCGAAAAACATGTCAATCTGCAATTGCAGACCTTTATCAGCTATAAATCGCTATACATGGGGTTATGATTCCATTTTTTTTTGTTATTTCACGGCTTAGTAAGTTGTGACCTAAAAAACAATAGTTGTTTCTTCCAAAATTCGCTCACATTTTTTTTCACCTTTTGGGAAACCATCCGAAGTTTCAAGCCACGTGGCCACGCTCTTGGCGCCATGAAGACCGGTCGTGGCAACTGCACGACCACCATGGGTCGTGGGTTCGTGGGTCTTGGCACTAATTCAAGTGAAGCAGTGCGACGCTGACATGGCTGGTGTTTGTTTAATGGAAATTTAAAGACTAAAAAAAATGACAAGGTTTTTGTCTTAATGTTTAAGACACTGACATGGGTTTTTGTCTTAAAACCAGTAAAAACCATGGATTTGCGAATTGATTTCCCTTGACATTTATGGCAGCTGTTCTTTCCTCACGGTACAAACCATGTTGGTTGAGGGACGTGCTAGCTTCAAAGACCCATCGGTTTTGTTCATGACCAGCGTGAAAAAGGGACAATGCTGCCATTTCCCAGATCCATCTTGGATTTCCAAGACCTAGATTTGGTGATTTGGTGGTTTGGAACATGTTTATTTTTCCATATATTGAGAATCATAATCCCAACTGACGAACTCATATTTTTCAGAAGGGTAGGTCAACCACCAACCAGTTTGGTGATTTGGGGCCTCAACATGAAAACCACATTATTCCCTATAGGTTCCTCGGTGGATTTCCCATTGGGACCAATCTTTTCTTGTCTGAATATCTTGCTCTGATGGGCTGATGGCAATTTTGAGGACTTCAAAACAACAACATGGTACAGGTCATTTATGTGTGTGATTATTTTAGCGCAAAATGGGGACGGGTCAAAATTCAGTCAAAAATGGGTGGTTGACCAAGATATGGTCAGCAAAATAACAATCAATCTCTGTGGCATTCAAGATCTCCCCAGACCACAAACCCATACCCAAACCAATATCATCAATACAAAGGGTCGTTTCCCGATAAGAATGAGTGGTTTGTTTTTGTCCGTGAATATGTTTTTTTACCCCACCAGTTTGCGCTTTTGACCCATCTTAATTGGTACTTTGAGTGTCTAGGCAACACCATTTCAAGACGTTTTCCGTGGTTTTCCCCGTAGAAACACAAGCAGAATAAATCCTGCCAGCTGTGGGCTGTGGGTATTATTCCGCGGTTTGAAGACCAACATGTTTTATTTCCAATAATAGTTAAAGTTTGTGCATTAATATATATTTATATATATAATTATATATATATAAATTTATGCATATACATATGTGTATATATTGTATCTGTGTATATAATTATATATAATATACAGGATATGTAATAATGAATGTATATATTTTACATATACATTGATACATATAATCCAGATGAACGGCCTGACTTCTGGGTCGTTCTTCTAGTACATAATTGGTGAATAGTTGTATTATAGTCATAAGGTATATATATATACACATTATGTTTACTGATATTAGATGATTGTATGGTATTTTTTTCAGGTATTCACCAGGTATGCAGGTGACATTCAAGTATATGATTTGCACACACATATACTTTTCCTGGGGGAGTTGCACCCATTTGAATACCAGATAACTGGTTTAAAGACAGAGATTTCTTCAGTTACGGTATATCCCAGGAAGTCTATGGTTTGTAATTTACCATATCATATCATTAACATATATTTTTCATACGTTCTTCGTCTGTGATGTTTGAAGCACTTGATTTTTTTTCCGGTTGTCTATTAACTTCTGCCCAGAAGTTCCAGAAGGTAACGCTTTGCGACTGGAGAATTTGTGAGTGGTAAATCACCAATGACATCAATCATCTGGTTGGTGGTTTGGAACATTTTTTCCCCATATATTGGGAATATTCATCCCAACTGACGAACTCAGATTTTTAAGAGGGGTAGGTCAACCACCAACTCATTTTTCAGTTCTGAATCCTTCTCATTTTCCCAAACACATCCAGAGCAATGAGGTATCTAGAAGGGGGTACTCTCAGATGTCCATGATTTGATAAAGCGAATATGTTTTGGCATATCCCATGTATTCCTACTTTATGTGGGTGCCCGAATTGATAAGTTGGTGAATTAAAACTCATCTATGTACTACAGATATTAATATGCTATAAACACATAGCAAGTCTAGATACAGCAACATCAATCACCAACTTGCCCTTCATAAATCTCATAAATAATCTGAACAATCCATGGCTATTGGTTGGCTTAAACCTGGTTTAACCTGGTTTCTGCTTCTTAAGAAGCCCTTCTTTCGTTGTTTGCCTCAACGGCAGGCGTTGTGTCGAGAGCACCAGCAGTTGCGACTGGTACTCAACGTGCCAGAAGACACGGCGCCTCAGGGTGTCGACTTTGATGACTGTTGGTTGATGGTTGATATGGAAAATGGCTCATTTATAGTTGATTTACCTATAAACAATGGTGATTTTTCATAGCTACTGTGGGTGGAAGAAATCCTGCACCAGCTGATAGATTGTTTATCCCATTATTTGTAGGCTTTCAACCATCTAAGGTGGTGCAGGATTTCTTCCATCCACAGTATGTTAGTTTACCAGAGGGTATTACTATGGGGTGTCCGTGGGGAATCCCAAAAAGCCAGTTGGTTTATTTCATGGAAAATTCCATCTATAAATCGATGATTTAGGAGTACCCCTATTTTTGGAAACCTCCATTTAACTAACATAATATAGCTATGGAAAAGCATTATTTTTAATGGGTAAATCAACTATTCTATAGCCATGTTCAATGGCGTTAAATTACCAGAGGGTAGTTATTTCATGGGCATTTGACCATTTTCCTCATGAACTAGTCAGAATGATGATTACAATAGATAATTACTATGATTACTATAATTACCATTGATGATTACAACAATTACTCTCATGATTCATAGATGACTACTATGATTAGTATAATTAATCATCATATACGGGTGATTTGAAGGGGATTTAACTTAACTATCATTCCCAAGGGGGTGGTTAACCACTAAACATATGGGACTTTAGCCATGAGCCATGTGGTGATTTTGTAACTGGATGATTTTGTAGTGGGATGTATATAGTTGATCAGTGATGGTTGGTTAATGATAGGGGATTTTACTACCCTTTACATATCTGGGACTATCATGATCCTTATATATAGACACCCAGAGAGAGCACTTTGGAGGTGATAGCAAGCCTGTCAGCCCACAGCGGAGAGAAGGTGACTCTTGATGGGTCTTACAATTCAACGTGGGTTGATGGCGAACTGATCCTCACTGAACCGACAGGAATTGGTGGAGGACCGGCCAGCTGCTAGTGACAGAGATTGCCAATGATGTGCTGCCAGGAGGTTCTCTGCAGTACCATGAGCTGGAGATCAGGCGTGGCAGTTCAAAGGCCAGTGACAGGCTTGCGGCTGGTCAGCCTTGCGCGCTGAGAGATTTGTCGTATTGGTGCAGCTTCCGGAACCCGAGGCTGAGGCCCAGAAGGAATTTCCAAGCGCTCCGGAAGCTATATATACCGTCTACAATCGGACGATTTTTCCAGCCAGAGAGCTGAAGTGGTCTCTTGAGCCATATGCATGCAGTTGAATTGCGTCGTATCTTGGCTCGTCGTGAAGGCCAGCGACCGCTTCTTGGATGCACCATTCTGACCAGCGATGTGGTGGCCAAGCCTTTGATTTTGGCTTCAGCTGATGAGGTGGTCGCGAGGGTCAGGGTGTCAAGGAGAAATCCTGGTCCTGTGGAGGTGGATTCGGCGGCGGCAAGGAAGAGGAAGCTCGACTTCTTGGGAGAGGATCCTGCGACGCCAGCCGGCGGAGTACCTGAAACCGGAGACCCATCTCAGGTGGCAGCCGCGAAGCCGGAAGGAATGGCCCCCGTGAAAACCAACCAGGATCAAATGGAAAGACATAGGGTTTTGAATGCTGTTCAACTTGGTGTGTCTGGAAATGAGCGAGTTGCCTGTCTTGATTGAAAATGGGGAACATGGTGCTGTGGTTTATTTTCAGAGACACCCACCTGTTGCAAAATGGGGATTTACCAGTGAAAATGACACTGATTGCTGGTTTCATCATACTGTCATAGCCAAATTTGAAATATTCGCCTTGATAGCTGGGCCCACCAGATACTGTATGTTTGTTGGCTTCTAAATCCATTTAACTGTAGATCCACCATAAATCCAATAGTTGTTCTACTTTTAACGAAATTTATCTCTCTTGAACCCCCCACATTGCATGCTTCTGCAACATATCATACTACATCCCTGAATTGTTGAAAAGCCAGTCCCCAAGAAGTGCTGAATTTCACACCGTTTCTACATGAATGTTGGTTGTATTAGCAGAATCTCAGGCCATAAATTGAAGACATTGAAGTTCTTCAGCTCATGAATCCGAAATGATCCATACTGGTTGGTGGTTTGGAACATTTTTATTTTTCCATATATTAGGAATGTCATAATCCCAACTGACTTTCATATTTTTCAGAGGGGTAGGTCAACCACCAACCAGCATAAAATCCTCATGGAAGTTGCACATCTGCAAAGTCATCCAGGTCGCAAAGAGCCTCCGCCCGGGGCATCCACAATTGGCCTTGCCGAAGATGTCGCCGGAGGTGGGTTCACCTCCCAGGGAAATGAAGGGAGGAGTTCTCCAATATGGAGTGGTCATGTTTACGAAAATTTTGGGGATTGTAACCATGCAGAAAATTCAGAGTGGAAATGGGGTTCAAACATGTTCAAACATGTTCAAACATGTTCAAACATGTTCAAGTAAGCTGTGAAGAGAGGACCAAATCAATTAAACCACTATAGTGGAAAGGAGGTTTAACCTTCAAAAAATCATGGATTCCATCACCAAATCATGGGTCCAGATGGTCAATGGATTTCGGAAACCATACATGTTTGAGCATTAAAGTATGTATATATATATATATATTATTGTATATACTATATATATATACACAGTATATTATTATATTCTATTATGTATATACTATTATGTATATACTATATATATAATACTCTTATATTAGTAGTCTATGGGTCAAGGTAGCTACAGTCCACTGTTCCACTGTCACCGCCGTGATCTGCCCCAGTGGCACTTGCCGCCGTGATTTGTTTTATTTTCCCAATGGAAAACCCACCATGACTGGAGAATCTGTATTGAATATGTTTAATTTTTTGGGGGACCAAAAGAAATATATATATATATAAACAATGTCCTATTAATTGGTAAGCATACTCATTAATTGTTTGTTTTGAATATTGGTTAAGCAAAACAAAGTGTATATATATATAACCAAAACAAACACTGTCTGCTAGTTGGGACTGTCTGAAAATTAGGTATACCCAAAGAATAACCATGTTCATGGGAAAGGGCAGAATTGTTGTTTTTGCCGAAAGCTATGTTAATGGGTCTTGATGGGAAATATGCTGAGGTGACATCAAAGTTGGGGATTTTTTGACAACCCTCATTGTTTCTAGCTTCGGGGTCCAAGCATGCGATCCCCTTACCCAACTGCTGAAAAATGTGGCTCCTCAAATGACGAAACTAGAAGTTGCTGAAGCACATAGATGGGGGGAACCATACAAGGTGGAGCCCCCCAGACAAAAGTTGTTCTTTACACCCCACAAAGTATAGCATTATAAACCAACTTAGGTAGGGGGGGCCCACCTTTTTACCCTCCATTCATCACACATCGCAATCGGAAATTCACTAGATTTCTCAATTGCCCATCACAGCTGGTATGTAAGCAACAATCAATATATTTATGTCCACTATATAATTAAACTTTTGATGTTTGATTTACGGAAAAAACAACCTCTTTCTGAATTTGGTGAATATGCAAGCAAAAGCACCATGTTGCAGTTTTCATTTCCAAATTGTTGATGTTTTATATACCAATGTGTCCCGCAAAACACCACTTGTAAGATCATCGTATATAGTCAGTTACATGTGGGTTTGTCCATAAATGGCATTCCCAGAAGTCAAATGATATCAAATGATTTAGAGGTTTTCGAAACTCATATCTTGAAATTGCAATGACATAGAGTAATACCCCAAATCGAGTTCCATCATTCTTGGGTTAAAACACAATATTAAGGTAAAAGAAGAAACACATGCTGGCTGCTTAAAATTCGTACTTTTTGCACACATCAATACCCACATGCTCCATGTTTACCTCAAAAATCACCTACTCGTACAAGGTGGTGCCCTCTCAGTGATGTTTTTTTGTTTTTTTTGGTTTATCTTCACCCCATGAAGTATATAGTTCGATATATCTACCATAAACCATAGTTAACCAAGGCAAATATAGAAAACAACCCAAGCAGTTCAAGCTGGGTTCTTTTGGTCCTCCCAGCATGCTACGCGCCTTCAGCCGCGTTTTCCGCATGGTGACCAGGCCGCCAGCTGCGGTGTAGCGGTTTCCGCGCCGCGGAAAGCACTGGAACTGCCAAAGAGCTGTTGGATGCTTGGGAACTTAGCGACACAGCGGGAGAGTCAACAGTTATGGCCCTGGCCTAATAGTTATAATTGGGATTATGTCATGATATGAAAAACCGACTAGTTAGAGGAGGTATAGTCCCAGTTATAACTCTTAAGGGCCATAACGGAACAGAGTCAACGGTGGTAACACAGCGTTTAAGCCACCAATATGGGGATTATAACATCTTATCACCAACTAGAATGGACTGTAAATCAAACATTATTATGTTAGTAAAGCAATAAGATCCACCATCCCCAAGTTTAATCAATTTTACAACGTGTGGTATGGGCCAGCAAAATATGGATGGTTGATGACATTGCGTTTCTCACATTATTTGTAACATGATAATCATTTAAAAAAAGGTAGCCAGCTATACCCAGCCAAATAAACTGGTCAATGACATTATAGTAAACTTAATATTATTAATTTAATATACCTATTTAGTTTGTTCACCAGTAGTTTACCCGTTCGATCACGGTCTTCGGGTTCTTCACCACGATTTCTGGGATGATCCTCCAGGAAAAAAACAATGGAGATTCAACGAGTCAAACCACGTACACCAAATGCGTTGAAGTTTGCCGGTGAGATGCGTTGGAAATCTACACCATAAACACTACATGACATTAATATTGGTTAATATTGGTTAATATTGGTTAATATTGGTTGATGATAGTTATCCTCTGGTAATGACTAACATAGCTATGGAAAATGGATGATTGAGAGTGGATTTATATACCCATTGAAAATGGTGTTTGTCCATAGTTTTTTGTATGTTTACCAGAGGGTACATTGCATTAACATGACTATTGGTTAAATATAAACATTGTATAAACATTATACAGATTACGTAAACATTACCGTTGGTATGCTGGTGCATTATTCCAAAACCACACTACATAACCCGTATGACTAAAACTGTGGGGTTTTGGGTATGACTGAAAATATTAGTACCATGAGGCCCTCAAAAGTGCTCACTGTTAGTCTTAAACTATCATGCAGTATATAAATAAATAGCACATGGAAAACTAACCAGACATGTGGAGGATGTTCTGGAGGGAAACAACAATGGGTTTCCATATGTGTTTTTAATGTTAAGATAGAACTAAGATACGTAAATCCATAGGTTTCGGACAAATATGGATGGATATCTCATAATCTTGACTTACCATAAATATGCCATATATGTATCAGTTTCCACCTTAAATATGATTGACCATTTTGGGCACCTTAAAGGTGCTATGGGTGATATCACCACCTGGGACCTCCAGGAAAAGAACCGTTAAAAGTACCTAGCTTGGGAGCTGCTGAAATTTTGTCGAAAAGGGATCGAAAAATAGCATGGTTTTCCATTGTTCGGAACCCATAATAGATAAACACAAAGTCAAGTACAGTTCTATATTTATATGTACAGTTCTACCATAAAAACTTGATTAAGTGTGGTTAGGCCTTTCCTGAATATGTTTGGGTGTTCCTGGGAAAAACCTATTACAACCAAAAGGTCTGTGGTCTATGCCCTTCCAACCGAGCCACTCTCCCAGGTGCGTCACCTGGCATCTCTTTACCCATGAACTCTTGGGAAAGTTTGCGTGCCTTGGCTGTCGAAGGGGCATATCTTTTTGATTTGAAATGTTGTTTGGACAATAACAGACTACCCTCAAGTAAGCTAACTAACATAGCTGCTGTAGCTATGTAACCGACTCATTGTTGATAGGTAAATCATCTGTAAACGGGCCATTTCCTATGTTTTTAGCTATGTTAGATGAAATTACCAGAGTGTCACTAGAGTTGATAGCCTAAACCAAAATTGGGAAAACACAGTAGTTTTGAGGTTGGTGATACTTTCGCTGCTGAGTTGACCGTTCCGAAATTCATTGTGCAGTGAGTGATATTATGATATACTATACAAACAAAAATCATGCATTGTTCATTTTGTTTCTCACCTCTATGTTAATGTATACATCCAGAATTGGATATCTTATTTTTTCAAATAAACATATATAAATTATGTATCCAGAAAATTGGATATCTTCTGAATTCAAAGTACACAGGGAGATCCCCACAACGAAGAGCGGGAAATCCTAGGCTTCCCATCAGATTATTCCCATGGTCCTTCGGCGGCCTGATCAACTGGTTACTGTGAAGGTCTGTGAAGTCAACCACTTTCTTCGCCGCTGGTTGTAACCCTATACCCTCTGGTAATGACTAACAGTTTGCTATGGAAAATGGATGATTTAGAATATTTAGAGTGGATTTACCCATTGATAGCATGGTGATTTTTCAATATTTTTCATTTCCTTTAGCCGGCTCGATCTCGATGGAAGTCGAACTGGTGAGACAACTGGAGATCTTGAAATCGGCTGATCAGTTTACCGGTCATCAGCCGTTGGGGACGACGCTGTTTCTAATAAATCGATCCATGTCCAAACCAGCTGAACCAGCTACCCCAGACTCCATGAGTGAAGGGATGACAACTTGGTTTGTGAGCGTCCTTGCATGATCTTGCATGTTCGATGCCAGATGTATTGAAGAACAAATCAATGATTTGAGACCAGTTGAAGTTTCAATCAAAGATTGCAACTACAAGGTGGGCCCCCCCAAACCATAGCTAAGTTGGCTTATAAAACACCCTTAACTATAATATAGATATATCTACCATTAACCATGATTATCGGAGTTATTTGCGCGAACTTAGCTTTGATAAATCAGCTTAAGACATCCCATTCCAGCTATTTTTCTTGGTGAAATCACCAATAAATCACCATTTTCCTATGGTTTTCCCACGGTTTCCCTATGGTTTTCACCAAAATTTCCCCATGATTTCGATCTGGAGGCGAATCAGCAGCGCTTTCGCTGCGTTGCTGGGAGACGCTTGGGGAACAGTTACAGTAATGTATTAATCTCTGGTTGGTGATGGTTAATCTATGGTTAATCTATGGTTAATAATGGTTAATAATTGGAATAACAATATATCTGGTTGGTGGTTTGGAACATGGCTTTTATTAAAACTTTCCATTCAGTTGGGAATGGAATAATCATCCCAACTGACTTTAACTCCATCATTTTTCAGAGGGGTAGGTATACCACCAGCCGGTATATATAGTGTATTAATCTGATCTGACCAGGATTAATGATGGATTTATGATCAATGGAGATATCTAAAGATACTGTAAATGATTAAATACAAACATTTAGCATATAGAAATGATGATGATTATTAGTCTCATTATGGCCCTGCCTAACAGTTATAACTGGGATGAGTTATAACTCCTATAACTAGTTGGTTATATATCATGACATACTCCCAATTATAACTGTTAGGCCAGGGCCATAACTGAAGTCTTGCGTCCCAGAAATGTGATGGGTTAAAACCTATGAAATTGCCATAGGACTGGGGGACTGAGGGACTGGGGAGAAGAATCATCGATTCACCAGCTATTTATGGGGAAAATTCAATGGTTTACCAAGGTTCTGACCCATAACCAAACGTGCGTGGACATGATGGGAACATGTGCCGGAAGCCATCGGAAATCCCATTAAATTTGATGGTGTTTACCCATCAGGAACCACCATAAATTCTGATGGTAAAACAACTAAAATGTCTATATTCACCATTTTACCATCAATTTTAATGGGATTTTACCATCAATTTACCCATCAATTCCTCTGTTTCCTGCAGATTTTCCCGGGTTCCAATTGATGCCTTTTGTAGGTTCAGACTGGACGACAATCACACTTGGATGGCACCTCTGGGGCACACAGCGGAATAGGTCACAGATTTTCTCAGTTTAGTAAGGGATGATATCTTGATTTAAAGTGGTAAAATACCACTGAAAAATCATCATTATGGATAATTTTTTGGGTCACATCTGATTTGAGGTAGGTTATTTTGACTATATTATATCCCTGATTCTACAGTTTTGGGTGGGTAAATTCATACCACTTGCTCAACAGTTACGAGTTACTTGACAATTCAACTCCGATTAATTTGCGATGGGGATATCCCAACTGATGCAGTGCAATCACCGTGAATATGCCCAGTTAATTTCCCACAACATGGTTATATAATGCACCCGAAAAATAGAGAGCGGCAGGCTGTGGGAGTGCGCTGTTTCATAAGTTTTGATACCAAACCCTGTTCTTTCCAAAACCAAACATTGTTGCTTCTGTAACAAAAGCAACCACTGTGCATTCTCAACAGCTCTCCCAATGTCCTACATAGATACATAGTTTCAGCCAAAACAAACATGAAAAATAAATAAAAACAGCAAAACAAACAAGTGCAAATGCCTTTCCAAAGAGTGCAGCATTGCTTTAAGAATGTATAGACCCTACATCTCTACAGGAGTTTCCCTCAACATATGCAATAGTTTTTTTGGGCATGTGCATTCTAAACAGGTATCAATTGATGCAATATGTTCTCTATAAACAATGAAGGCAAAATAATTTTGCAAACTGCACTTGTAAAATGATTTTGCATAAAAAAAATACAATTCCTCAATGTAACAATGGCATTGTTTGAAAGATAAGTAGCATTTAAAAAATGTGCGTTTGAAACAGGCACCAATTTATGCAATATGTTCTCTATAAATAATCATGGTAAACAAACATGCAAAGATCACTTGTAAAATGACTTTGCATAAAGAACACCATTCCTCCATGTATGCCACAACCTTTTGCAAACGTTGTTGCATTCTTTCAAACATGTGTAGCATTACTTCCCAATTTCAAGGGGGACCCTCCTATGTATGTACTGAATGATTTCAGAAATCATAGCATTCCTGTAGGAAAATGTAACATGCTGTGTTGCAAGATTGAATCTATTCTTGAATTACTACAGCATGGCTTTGGAAAGAGTGCCATCTTACTGGCACATTCATTGAACCATGTGTTTTACCTTTGAAAGTGCAGATTCTTGTTTGCAAAGTGCGCAGCATTATTGTAAGGAAGTGTAGCAAGAGCCTACTGTAAACTTTATTGATGATGCAAAAGCCTGTTAAAAAAATACGTGTTTTTTGTTGTAAAGCAAGTATTGCACCACCTTCTGCAAGTAATGCCTTTCCAAAGAGTGCAGCATATCTTATCTTTGTAATCAAAGTAGAATATGGCTTCAAACAATGCAAAACACATTGTAATTATAAATCATAAATCTTAACGCAATCTTATTCAAATATAATTATTGCCGGCAATGTAAACAAGTGCTACCTGCCTATGCAAAGAGTGCAGTAGCACAATTACCTACAATATCTCTTTCAAACTAGTGCAGCATTTGCTCGCAAAAAATATATATTTTTTTTACTGCACTGCAAACTGTGCAAAATCTGTGTCAATCAAGGAAAGCCTTCCTTTGAAGATGCACACACTGTGTGTATATTATATATATATGTGTATGTATATCTACTTTTAAAAGTGAATAGTTTCTTGGCAAATCTGTGTAGCATCCCTCCAAGAAAGTGTAACATGAGTCTACAGCAGATTCCATCGATGATGCAATAATGCTTGAGAAGATGGTCGTATTACTTCAGCAAAGTGTGCTACCAATTTATGCAACATGTTTTTCAAAAAAATATAGCATAAAACTAAGGTTATTATGTAGGACATGTCCGAACATTTCAAAATTGGAACACACGGTCTTGATCCTCAGACCCAGTATGTTCATAGCTGCAGTGGTTAAACGATAGGTTCCTGCAAGCTTGAACGCATGAAGACACCGAACGGCAAATGTACAACAAGGTGCAAATGGCTGAAAGTGACCAAAACCAAAAAAAACGTGGAAAAAACAAAAAAACACAGAGAGTCTTGGCTGGGCCCCCCCTTCCAAAGAGTCTAGAAATATGGTTTTTGTTTGTTTTTTTTGTTTTGTTCTGTTTTTCCAAGGTTTTTGACAAGTGTGGGGTACTTCAATGAAACTGGCATGAATCACAGGCAAAGCTGTCAAAGTGCCTTTGGGAGTGCAGTAAAACATCAGTAAAAACATCTCAAAACATCATCTTAAATCATGGGAAAACTGCACTCCCTGGGGCTGCCGTTCTGAAAAAATACTTCCTCCACTGCACCCCCAGATACATTACAATCCATTGTCATCCGCATTATATCCCAGTGGTATCCCCTTTATACCATCACTATATCCTAAGTATATCCTAAGTATATCCTAAGTATATCCTAAGTATATCCTAAGTATATCCATTATATCCACATTATATTCCCAATATATTCCTGATTTTTCAACCATTCATAGACCTTTTTTCACGACCCATTCCTGAGGACGAACGCTGCTGGCGAACCTTGGCGGAACCCAAGAGACCTGCCATCACGGAGCGGTTGCTGCAGCTGAAGCTCGGTTGAGAACTCGGACCATGGGTTACTTAGGTTAACCATAGGTTACCATAGGTAACCATATAGGTTACCATAGGACCATCGTATAACACTTCGCCATGGAAAGATCCACCATTTCGAATGGCTAAATTCACTATTTCGACATATTTCGACTGGGCCATGTTCAATAGCTTTTTCTAGGTTTACCAGAGAGGGTACTTAATGGTTCCAGCGGTACCTCAGGAATCTTCCAGCGAGTTCGCCGGAGCATGGTATGCCACGTTGTGAAAACACCATCCCCGCAACACCATAAATTATATACTTTGAATACGTATACATACGTATACTCAAATCATATAAAGTCTCAATCTGCAGGCTAAATCCACAGTTTCCTGAGTTAAGCCATGCTGAATCATATACTAAATCCAGATTTCTTCTATAAATTGCCGCCGAGGATGTTGGTGGAGGAGCAGGACCACCACATCCTGGTGGAAGCTTGAGGTGGCTGAAGTGGTGCAGCAGAAATCATGGCTAAACCAACAAGGTAGGGGAATCAAAAGGATGATCATCCAACAGCCATGATATATATTTCTGCTGCTTATTTATCATATCAACCAGATGAAATATAAACCAACAATATTATTTTCATATCAAAAGGATGATCATCCAACTCCACGAGCTCTCGAGAATCAAGCTACCCTGCATCACAAGCTGTTGTGAAAATAGGAGAATCCATGTGCCATTTGTGGCTTATTTATGATTGGGGCATCAAGCTTCTCCATTTGCCATTTAAATGGCTTATGATTGGGGTATACTGGGAATAACTGACAAGCATACCCTACCAGGCCTACGTTCAACTGGGTATACAAAGCCTGGACAAAGGGCAAAACATATGTAGCAGAGGCAACACTTTTCTTTTCAGTGCGGGCACTTAGATGGAACGGGGGGATGGAGATGGGTATGTCTTACAAGATGGTACCTGGGTATTAGCCCATTCTCAGACTCACCCAAACATCTAATATAGTTGGATACAGTTGGTTCGTTATAGTATACAAGCTGGTGCCCAGTACTTAGCTAAGTTGGTTTAATATACAAGTAGGTGAACTAATTATGGTTTATGGATGTTTGTGGTAGATGTATCTAATTTTACTGGGGTTCACAAACCAACTTATAGCCGGGCACCACCTTGTAAGTCATATTCCACATTAAAGAAATATCCATATAGAAATATTCCATATCATATTGTTGGAAGTCATATTATTGTAGAATATCCATATAGAATATTATTGTAAGTCAATTCCAATTTTTGGAAATATAATACTGGTTGGTGGTTTGGAACATGAATTTTATTTTTCCACATATTGGGAATGTCATCATCCCAACTGACGAACTCATATTTTTCAGAGGGGTAGGTCAACCAATTAGTGATGCGTTACCCATGATATCCCCACAGAAAGCCTCGGTCCGTCTCAGTCGCAGGACTTGTGGGCATGGCCTCTGTGCCAAGTACGGAATGTGGATTTGGATCTGTCGTCTCTCGGCAATCTCGCCATTGACCCTGAAAATAGCAGGTGTTTCATGGAAATGAAAATCTTCCAGCCTCCTATTTGGCAGGGTCTATGTTGAGTTACTGGATTATTTTTGGCGGATTCATTTGGGAAAATGACAAAACCAGCAAAATACGGGGATATCATGGAGATATGATGGAGATAGCAATGTGTTATGCTAGAATTGAAATTGGATAAGACATTACGTATGGGATCGTATGGGGGGATCCATATGACAGCCTTCATTCGTGGGTATGCAACCAGACCCCCAGTTCGGTCCCTCTGATGCTTGGGCTTGTTAAGGGCCAATGAACGCCAATATTTAACCATCTAGCATTAGGAAAGTCACCCGGATTGTTTGAATCACCATGATATGTGTTCTTGGTGATAGAGTCCATATCTTTTCCACCTGAACCACCTTTGTATGGCGGCTACCCTTATTTTTGTTGGTAAGCACTGGTGTGCGCACGGCAGTGCATGGGGCACAACTGAGGTGTGCAGAGCACAGTACCATCCAACATGTGCGAACTCTGCTCATGAAAAAATTGGACGTGGAGGATGCCCGTGAGACGGTTGCAATGGAGAATTCGGTCATCACTGGGATGGTGAATTTCCGGAATCATCCGCCGAAAAAAGAAGTCAGCTATTTTCAGGTTGTAGTAGCTTATCTATTTGGTGGTTTTGGAACATGAATTTTATTTTTCCATATATATATATAGGGAATTTCATCATCCCAACTGACGAACTCATATTTTTCAGAGGGGTGGCTCAACCACCAACCAGTTTTTGTAATTCAGCCAGATTGGTGATAGAGCCCCCACTTGGGGAAACGTATACTCTCTGGTAATCAATCATCGCTTGCTGGAAAACCCTACATCTATAGACTATGGTCCTAGTATGTCTTAGTTCGACGTCCATTTACGTGGGAGATGACCCGAGGGTCACTAATCTTTGAGGGTATCTAAAAGATGCCAGTTGACTAACTAACCATTCAGTAGGGGTAAAGCGCGTGGTGCGTCGTAGAGGGTTTGTTTATTTCTGCGCACATCTTTTTGAGATAGCAAAAAAGATCAAAAAAGAGCAAAAGGGAGCCAAACAGATCAAAAAGAGACAAACAAAATCAACAGAGGCATAATATAAAGGAAACCAAAAAATAAACCTAATGAAACCTACTGAGCTGGTTTGTGAAAAGAACAAATCCACATGAGTGCAAACACGGCGAGCACAAAGGTTTCCAATGGTTTCCTGTCCCTTCTTATTGCACCACAGCTGACAGCGATGAACATCAGGTTCACAGAACTTCAGCTTACAGTAAAGGGTCATGCTTTGAAGTAAAACAAAAATTAACCCTGCTTGGTGGTTTGGAACATGAATTTTATGTTTCCATTCAGTTGGGAATTTCATCATCCCAACTGACTTTCACTCCATCATTTTTCAGAGGTGTGGCTCAACCACCAAACAGATATATTGTTGACCATCATTAACCATATAATAAGCATCATATTACCCTCAGGTTTTTTAACATAGCCATGGGAAATGGCACATTTATAGATGATTTTCCCATGAAAACCTCCATTTATTAGGGATTATCCATGGCTATGTTAAATAACCATCATATTAACAATATATTAAACCACCAACCAGAACCCCACACACCACAGCAGCTAAGATTACAGCAGTGTCATCCAGTGGCTTGGCCACATGCAACTGACAGCCGAGTAGCGCCCTGGACTTGCGCCCTGGGAAAACACAACTCATTTCATACAATGGCATATATTTACATTTATATATGTCCATGAAAACAACAACAACTATATTATATATATATATATACAAAATCTGCAAAAAAGAACCAACGAGCTACACAGAGCAAAATTGGGCAAACAAGAGCAGACATGAGCATCAATATGCAAAATTGAGCGAACACAAAGGCAAATAAATACAAAAAAAAGAAAGACTAAGAGCAGAAATGAACATGAACAAAAATATTCAAAAGGCAAGAATAAGCCCGGAAGAGGCAAAAAACAAACATGAGCCAAAAAGAGCCAACGCAGGCAAACATGAGCAGAAAAATGAACCAAAAAGAACCAAAAGGAGCGAACAATAGTCAAAAAGAAACAGAAAAGATCAGACAAAAAGAACAAACAAGAACCAACAAGAGCACAAATGGGCAGGAATGATCAGTTTTTTTGTTTTTTGTTCTTGTTTTTCTTTTTTAGTTTTTTTTACATCCCTGGGAACCAATACATATCCGCAACCCCCCACCACACACCACACACACACATTTCCCTTGGTGAACCATGGCCCTTTCTTCCAACACAGGGTGAACTCCCATGAGGGATATAAAAAGGGCACCAGCAGAATCGTGAATGGTTCCATGTTGGGAGATATATGTTTTATGTATTTTTATGTATCCCATTCCCTTCCCACAGTTTTAAAAATTCTCCCAGATAATCATCTTATCCGGGGGATGGGATTCTCATTACCGGCTCCGGATCCGGATCCAGGAGACTTTGCAGCAGGTGCGTTTGCGCAATATCCCCATGGCGGCCAAGCCTCGTGAAGATTCCTACACCGAGTTTGACCAAGATTTGATCAGAGCTTTGAATCCAAACAAAATGTTGCTGAAATGCTACAGTTATGGCCCTGGCCTAACAGTTATAACTGGGAGTATGTCATGATATATAACCAACTAGTTATAGGATTTAGAATCCCAGTTATAACTGTTAAGGGCCATAACTTTAGTTTTTTTTTCCTGTTTTTTTTGGGGGGGGCACATGGTATGGCGACTTGAATGGGGACAATGATGAACTGCTAGATTTTGCAGCATTCCATGGTTTTTGAAACACATTCGGAGGGGGATGAGGGGGCTGGGGGTGGAAGATAGTCACCAACTGGCACGCAAATCATCCATGGCATGAACGAGCATGAATGAGTATTGAAACCCATGGTGACTTTGGGGATGCACCATTTTAGGTGATCCCCCATATAACTATCTATAATCTATCATATTATATATATATATTATATATATTATATATATATATATAGTTGAGCTATGTTGAGCTAGTCTTTCCGGTGTTGTTCTCAAAAATATATACATCCAAAACATCCCCACCTGGGATTGATCATTCCCTGTTTGGCTTCGGAAATAGCCAACAAAAATGATTGCTTGATGGAATGGCTTAATAAACTAATATTACTGGTTGGTGGTTTGGAACGTGGCTTTTATTTTCCCATATATTGGGAATCATCATCCCAACTGACTAGTATTTTTCAGAGGGGTGGCTCAACCACCAACCAGATTAGGTCTATATTAAAATTAAGTACTTGTGCTAGGTCTATTTTAGGTCTAGACTAGATTTGTTGGCTGGAGCAAGAAGAATCCCATAGGCTCCACAGTTGATATAAACTGCACCTTGACCCATGGGTAGTACCCATGAGGGTCTACCTTCAAACCATAGTCTGAAACAATGACGTACCCCCTAAATCCGCAACAAACATGGTCATTTCTCATGATGGTCCTTTTCAAACTTGAATTTTCATATTTGATCAATTTGATCGCCCTTTTTTCAGGATCCAAATTAAGATTAGATCTTGTAAATGATATTAGTAGCTCCATATTTTTTCAGAGATTCACGAGAAATTCAATTCCGTTGTGTTTCTGGGCCTCAGGATTGGTGAACCCGGTACATCCGTGGCTTGAAGAAACGGAGGGACCCCAGATTGGAATCACTAAGTTGGTGACCTACACTAGGGCAATCTTAGATGGATAATTTAATCCTTTAGTCTTTTGGTATCAATGAGAATATCTACTAACCAGCAAAGATTTTTTTGCAAGGTATCTAAGATTGGCAATGTACATTGGATTTGTGGTAGATGCATGGTATATGCATCAGAATCTATATGCTCTAGTGGGGTTTATAACCATTTAGCTGGTCAAAAGGTTAGTTCTGTTTGCTTGTTATAAGTTGTCATATATGTACTTCTTTACTTATCTATTATCTATAGTTAATGAGGTGAACATAAACCAACAAACATTTATCTGTGGGGCGCCACCGAAATCATGTTTGCTGTTTCAGAGTCGTGGGGAAACCCCGAGCTACAAATAGAGTTTCCCAACCACATAACATTCCAATTTTGGGTTTCAATCATTCTGTGTGTGCAAGGCAGAGCAGCGCGCCTTTTGATCCTAAAAGAGCCTAGCAGTCAAGCTAGTTGAGTTGTGGTGCACACTGATAAGAACAGATACTTCACCTGTCCAGCATGTCACAGTCATGTACATGAACCCTTTTGCACTCCCCCCACGACTTCGTCGTGTATAAAAAGGGAGTTTTCGTGCCTTGTGTTTGGAAGGCTCTTTACAGGGCTCAAGGCTCTAAAAGAAATTGGATTTGCCAGTGACGCCAGGTGGTTGTTAGGCCCCACTGGTCTTAAAGAGTGAAAAACTACAGTGCGTATAAAGACTCGCACCTTTTGGAATCAACCTCGGCACGTAAAGACTCATGCCTCAGCTGACTTGTTGGCAGTAAAGACCCTGCCAAAGAAAAAATGTCCGGCCCTCAAAAGAGCATCTTGTCAAAATTGCGCTCCACCTGGATCATGCCGTAGAGCTCAAAGTCACTGACAGGGCCGGTGAATCGGATCTCACCGTAACCCTATCGGCAGCCTCTTCACGGCGCTCCACATAAACATTTGTGGAACTCGCTGCAGCTTTCGATGTTGTCGTTGGCGGACGCAACACCGGTCGCAGACCCAAGTCTGCTGCAGCTTTGGCTGGTTGAACTCCTCGTTCTGCTCGAAGTTCGCCAGTCATCCGCAACATATGGGACAACGTCGCCCTCTGACCAGGGTTTCCCATCATCTGCTGTTGTGGTGGCTGCAGACTGCCACCTTGATTACCACCATATCCTGCCGGACCTTGTGGTCTTTGCTGCATCGGCGCAGCCATTGGTGGTTGCCCTTGTGGAGGTCCAGGCACATAGTTCGGAGCTGCCCTCGCCATCGCCTTGGCCGGAGGTGGACCCATTGGAGGTGGTCCCGCTCTCACCTGAGGTGGTGGGCCCGCTGGTGGTGGACCTGGCATTGCATGTTGTACTGGAACTGCTGGTGGTTTGGCCATGCGGTTCATCCACTCCTGCATGTTCTGTTGTTGAAACCAAGCCTGAGGTGGCGGTTTCTTTCCAGGTTGAACCATCCCGTGCTCAAACGGAACCCCTGGGTCAGCCTCCTCCTCTGTGCTTTCTCTGGTCAGCCCATTCTTCGGCACAGCCACCACATTTCCTTGGAGCGCAAGCGAATGCGTCACCCCAGGAACCACTGGCCGGCGAAGCATCAAGCCCACCTGCGCAAAGTCCATCTCCACCTGCAAGCCATTGAGCACACCATATCTGTAGGTCTGCATGGATCCAACCCAACTGGTTTGATCCCACTGGACCCAACGTCCATACGTCAAAGGGATTGTTTGGCCCTGCATCAGCGCTGTCATCACCTGCTGTACATGCTGCGCTGGCGGTGCTGGTGCCATGCCAAAACTTGCCTTTGCCCGCATCTGTTGCCCCAAACTTCCTGGGACCATCGGCGCCATCTCATGCTCCGGGTCGTTGCGCACCACCCTTGAAGGGCGCGCATTTCCAACCTCTGTGTCCTGCTCCACATTGACCTCTTCTTCAACGTTCTCTGGCTCTGCGTTGACCTCTTCCTCAACATTCGCTGGGTCACCCGCAGTGGTCGAAGTGATTGCCACCTCGGTTGCTGTGGTAGCTGTTGGTGGGTCTGTTGCAGGCCCTTCGGCTCCACCATCATCACCTCCATCATCATCGCCATCGCCCTCGTCCTCTTCAGGGATGACCTCCATGTCATTCTCAGAGGCCTCTTCCTCCGCAGTCTCGCTGCCATCTTCATGCAAACCATCTGCCACAGGCTCCAAGGCTTCACTGCCCTTTGCCTTGCCCTTCGCTGCGTAGTGGGCCTGCAGCTCGCCAGTAGTGGCTGGTTTGCCTTTTCCAAGTCGTGCGACAGAGGTGCGACTTTTGCTGCTGCTGCTGCCAGCTTGGCCTGGGGTGGTGCCGCTTTCCGTCATCTCCTGAACATCCGCAGCGTAGTCCACCGCTGCTGTAGCTGCCCCCACCGCCAGAGCCACCTCATTGGAGTCCTCGCTGGTGACATTCACCTGGTCGGCTGTGCGCAACGCCTGGACCGCCTTTGCATTGGCCGTCGCCAGGAGGATGCTTCTCCTCTGTTCAGCCGGCGTATCGCCACGCCCCATCAGCACCGGGGCTGCCTGCGCTGAACCTTTTCCTCCTTGGTCATGTGTGAAGAGCTGGCGGGGTCGACAGCCCTTGGCGAAGATCCTTTGCCAGGACAGGTTTGGACTGAGCGCCCCATGGATGATCGTTGACCCATCCTTGCCCGTCTCCACATCCTGCTTGGTGCCTCTGCCACGTCCCCGAAACCAGTATCCAGGGGGTCGCGCCCAAGCCATTCTTTGCCTCTTGACATCCAGGGTTGTGCATGTCCTACGTGGACTTTCTTCTTCATCTTCATCTTCATCATCCGCTGGAGCGTCCGGCCCATGGTCTCGTTCTGGTTCTCGTCGATTTCGACGATCTCGGCCAGGATCATCTCCATCTCCACCTGGTGGGGGCATAGCCATTGCACCGTGCTTGCCCTCCAACTGCACTTGCCTTTCAGTCTGTGGGGGCTGCTCCTCATCCACAGCCTCTGAAACCAACTCATAGCTCCCATCAGACTGCGTTTCATCCACCTGTTGCGCTGGTGGTCTTGGAGGTCGCTCTTGTGGTTCTGGTTCTCGAAGACGTGGATCATAGTTGCGGATCGGCACGTACTCAAACCCAAAGCGACTGCCCCTCATCACTCTTGTTCCCATTGCTGCTTGCCCACGTTGTTGAACTGGTCCAAGCTGTTGGGGTTCTGCTCCAGCCCAAATGGCTGAGGTTGTAGGGCTCAGCATTGCCACCCTACCACGTTCAGACACCTTGCCAGTGCCCTTTCCTTTCTGGTCAGGCTGACCATCCATCTGGCCTTGTTGGCCTTTGTAGTGACCTCCTTGGCCCTTTCCATGGCCAGGCTGGCCATCATCTTGGCCATTGTGGCCTTTTCCCTCGGTTGCCCTCGAAGCCGGCAGTGAAGAAGTTCCTGTTGCCGAACTCCCTGACGACCTCGCCGTGCTCTCCATGGCGTGTCGCCCGGCACCCAAAACCTCAGTTGGCGGCTCGAGCCCAAGGTCCTCAACAGAGAAGTCCTCAATCGGATCTCCTTCAAGTCCATGCCATTGCTCAGCACGACCAACCAAGTTGCAGTTGAAACCATGCCCATCCCCTTGGCGCCTCTTCGAAAGACCTTGTTGTTGACGTCTCTTCCCATGGCTGACTTTGAGCGCCCGAAGTTGCGGCCCGTGGCAGCCCGAAGGGCAGTTGTCAAGGTTTTGAGATGATCTTTGTGGGGAGGAAACTTGATCCCTTTGAGGATAGTACTCAGCACTAAGACTACGCTCCATGTTTGAAACCCTAAAGTTTCTTTTCCCCTCCACATCGATCATCCCTTTTGGGAAAGGTTGCATGGCCTCCTTTTGGCTCTTGTTGGGCGGTTCATTTTCCCTGCCCTCTTCTCGCATGGTGGGTTCATTTGGGGCCCTCACCATGGTTTTCATCAACCTACGGGGTGGTTCATCTTCCCTACCCTCATGTCTCAACGCCGGTTCATTTGGTGCCCTGACGTTGGCCTCTTCCATGTCAGTTGGTTCATTTTCCCTAACTGACCATGGTGGGGAAGGTTCATTTTCCCTTTCCCTCTTTTTCATCATCCAACATGCAGCAACGATGAGGCCCAGACCAGTTTCTTGACACTGAGAGTCATCTGTCTCCATCAGCGTCTGGCCAGTTGAGAGAAGCCTCACTACTATCTCTTCCTCAGCTCTCAGCTCATCTTCTGCACGTCGTAGATCATTGAGATCGTCCAGGTAGATGGAGTCCACAAAGTTGTCCATGTTTGGTCCTTGAAGCGGTTTCGTCGCTCCATCAGCTGGAAGCACCAAACCACTGACATGCCTCGCACACCATCGCGAGAGCTCATCTTGAAACGCTTCTCGAAGTCGAGCATACCTGATCCTCAGATGTCTTGTTCTCCAACTACCTGTGTCATTGGTGCACAAGTGAAGTGCACTTTTGGAATCGCAGTTGAGGGTCTTGTTGATGTCCCCAACGCCCATCACCTCCAGGAGTGCTGCAAGGCTTTCTCCACACTGGAAACCTTCTCCACAGCTCACCAGTTCGCTTTCGGCTGTTGAAGTGGTAACAAACGGCTGTCTGCCACTTGCCCATGCGATGGGAGAACCCCCAACACATAGTATCACCCCAGTCACCGACTTGTAGTTCTCATGCTCCAGGGCGTGCGAAGCATCCACAAACACCTCCAAGTTGTTGATCGACACCTGCGTGGCCAGCTCATCATTGCGACCATACGGTTTTTGTGCTGAGGTCTTCATGTAGTGCAAACCCTTTGAGCTCGTTGCACTCAAATACTTCAGTAACTCATCTCCAAGCTTGACCACATGTCTTGCTCATCGGTGCGCAAGACGTGCCATGACACCAACATGATACACCATGTCAGGTCGTGTTCGGGTAACCAACCACTGCAGTTCCCCAATGACTTGTTGAGCTTGACGAAGATCTCCTGTTTGCACCTCCTCAGTGTCGTCTTCGCCCAAGTTGGCAAACAAGTTCTTGACTGGTGCCATGCCAGCCTCCATGCCATGTCGTTTCAGGACGTCCTTGAGGTATCCACATTGATGTAGAAAGAACCCGTCCTTGACCTTGGCAATCTCGTATCCACAAAACTTCATTTGGTGGTCTTCAGTGACCGTTTCTGGTGGGCTGCATGTCCACCTCCTTTGTACAGCTTCCAACATCGCATTGGCTTGTTCTTGTGGAGCTCCAACTAGAAAGTCATCAACGTAGGTTGCCAAGAAGCCTTGTGAACCTGGCTTCCAAGAGCTTGTCTTCTCCACTGGGGTCACCATCCATAGGTGTAGCTCTTCCGTTTGCACGAGCTTGTACTGTACCCCATCAACGCTCCACCTCAACAGCGGCAGCTCCTGGTCTCTATGCACTGACCAATCCTTCGGAGACTCTACAAGGCCGTACAAAGCTCCCTGCACTGACCACCACTCGCCTTGTTGTGCCAGACCAAGCTCTACCAGTAGCCTTGGCGGCTGCACCAGTGTTGTTCTGGTCTTGACTGACCTCTTTGGTGCTTGTAAGAATGCTGCTTTGACGTCAATGGACTTGAGGCACCATTCGCGTTCTGCAGCCAACTTCACCAAAAGTCGAATTGCTATCCCGTCCACTCCTCCAGCAGCCACATCTGAGTCTGCATCAAGTGGATCACCATGAACAAAATTTCCGCAAGCAACTATTCTGGCTCGTCTTCTTCCAAGTGGTGCTTTTCTTGTCGCCACCAACTTGCCAGGTATTTTCTCAAGGGCCATCCCTGAGCTCTCCAAGGATGCCACTTCTTCCTTGCTCATCTTGATGATGGTGTTGGTAGACAGTAGGTTGTCTATCTCCTCCTTGATGGCCGGCTTCCACTTGTCTGCCTCTGCACGAACCTCTTTTGCCGCCACCGTGTAGGTCTGGAGAACCTTTTCCTCCTCCCCAAGCACCATCTTGTCGATCTCTTTCGTCAACTGTTGCTGTTGGTTCTGTAGCATCATCAACTGGCTATGGATGCTGTTGGCATATTTTGCCAATTCGCTGACATCTTGATCTTCTTCTGCTTGTGCCAACATGTACCTCTCTTCATTCCAGAGATCGCACATCCCTTTGACCAGATGATTGACTGCCATCTCATCCTTGCATAGTTGTTGTAGTTGATGAACATCTTCATCTTGAGCTTGTCCATCTTGTTGATCTTGAACTTCATCATCATCCATCTCTGTCCACTCCCCCCCAGCTGGTACAGCTGGTTCATTGCAGAAGTGACACTTGCTAAGTCTGGGCTGTTGCAACCCGCATCCATTGCATTGTTGGTACGCGGAGCTCATCAAACCGCGCACAGCTGGTGGTTGTTTGCCTCGCACTCGTCGTGGTGGTTGTGGTAATGGTGGTAAAGGCCATGGAAGATCTGTTGCATGTTCTTCCATCTCTTGTAATTCCACCTCCATTGTACCATCCACCAATCTTTGCATGTCCTCAAACTCCAAGTCCCCCGGTGCATCATCTTCAAGGATGCTCGGTTCATACCCAGGGCTTTCAGGAAGTTGCTCATGAAGTTGTTCTCCATCTGGTTGTTGACCATCATCTGGTAGTGGAGCTTGTCCAGGGTTGAAATCTTGAAGATTGCCCATCTCAGCTGACTTGGTTGGCACCGACACCACTGTAGTGCGAAAACCATTGCCACGTTCATCCACCACCCAGTACCCTCCTGATGTTGGTGACATGTCCGCCGAAGGACCAAGAATCCTCACACGTTGCTTCGGATACTTCAGAGGAACTCCTCTGTTGGCCCACGTCTTTTTGCGAACCACACCCCAAACACCAAATGGTAGTAGAGCTCGTAGTTGAAGTCCAAGCACTGAGAGTTGTCTTCGGCATCTTTGTTCAGCTGCTTGTCTCAACGCTAATGGCCAGAAACTCACATCCAAGCCTGATGACTGCAGCAACGTTCTTGTCACATTCTTGAGAATTTGGATCTCGATCTCCGCAGTGGAGTTCTGAGTAGGTTCATCTCCTGGAGAAACTCGAACTTCCAGATTTCTTGCTGATGCCCATGTTCGAAATCGTTGTGACACAAGTTCTTTGGCGCGGTCAACTCTCACCCTGTAGATTGGCACTTGAAGAGCTCGAAATCTGGTATAGAGAGAAGCCACTGCATTGATTACCGTCGTTTCACGTCGATCACTCACAGGAACAGCAAAGGTGATGGGTTTGACATTGACATCCTGAAGTTCTGCCATCTTATTTTGGAACGCCTGCTTTGCCACGTCCTCCGCATTCACATCCACCTCTGGCGGATTCTTCTCCAAAACTTGCAAAGGAACTTCAGGCAATGGACATGACTCCAGTTGTTTGACAAGCTCATCATCCTGAGCTCCCCCGTCTCTGCAATCTTGTACATGAACATCACCACGTTGAACTCCATTTTGAGGAACTTCAACAACTTCAACTTGTGCTCCCTCCTTCGAGGAATCTGGAGCTCCCCCCTTCGAGGGATCTGAGACTTGAACATCAGCCTTCTCCTCCACCTTTTTCTTGGGACGGCCCGGTCCACGAATCACATCCTCCACCTCCTTGAACGGATCTGGGTCCAGAGTCACCTCCGGCAGCAAAGCCTCAAGGTCAGGAAAACCTTCTGGCCGTGGTTTCGGCTTCCAACCCTCCACCAACGCACCAATCTCTGCTAACCATGGGACCTTGACAGTGGCCACCATGAAGTATCTTGCTTTTGCTCTTCCTTGATCTGGTGCTCGTTCAAAAGGTCCTGCCAAATCCACACTCATCTCATAAGTGGATTGAAACTTCTGCCTCCGTCGTGGTCGATCTCGTCCCGCTCCAACTTGACATTGAAGGCAATCCTTCCTGTAAGGAATATGATCCGACATGAGGTGCAAGTACCATGATTCCTCCTCCGTCAGGTTCAACGTTCGCAGTTGTGGTAGTGGAATTGCGTGGATCTCCCTGATCATCAGATCCTTCAAAGTTGGAGCCCATGCTGCTGTTGACTTGGACAACTCCATAGCCCTTGACAAACTGTCTGGCCATGCTGCATACTTGGTGTCATCCTTCAGGCCATCCAGCGCCTTGATGACTTCCATATTGCTCCACAAACATGTTGGTTTTCGTCGTTGATGTCCAAGAGCTCCTTGATCCACTGTCAACCTTTTCAATCCCACCGCCTTTTCCAACACTGACTTCACTTCGGGCCACACAGTGAAAGAGGCATATTCGACTTCGTCTTGCCTGTACGTCATTGGATCCTCTGGAGTCCCCACTACGGCCTTGACGTCGGGGTTGTAGAGCTTGGCCTCATACATCAAGAGCAACGTTCTCAGCCAAAGCTGGCTTTCAGTGTCTGCCAACTGTTGCTCCATCATCGTGTTGGTATCCAGGCCAAACCTCTGTAAACCATGTCTCGATCTCACAGGCCGCGGTCCTCCATCAGACCGGTAACGTGCAGCTGATACTGTTCTGCACGGTGGGCCAGCAAGTACTGCAACCACTCGACCCGACCTCACAAACTGCAGTAAAAAGTGCCAAACTGCTGAATCCAAAAGATCTTGTCCTCGAAGTAGATCCACATTCACCACTTCAATGTCGTGTGGCATTCTTTTTGACCACCACGCTTGATCTGGACCTGAAAACAAATTCAGCACAATGCCCTTGGCCTTCTTGAAGCGTCGCCGTTGATGGCGATTCCATGGCAATCGAGCCTCATCACCAGCTTTACTCACCATAGGTTGCAACAACTCCACAGGTGTCTCAGGAAACAACTTGTTGAGCTTGTCGACCATGTCCTTGTCTTCCTGTTTCCAACCTGTGACTTCCAAACTTCGCAACATCAACTGCTTGTTCTTCTCAGCAGTTTCCAGCTCTCGAATGAGCTTCATCCCCACATCATTGGTCACGTAGGGACAATTGTCACGAACTGTGACTTTCACTTCACCCAGCTTGCCATGTGTGAGAGCGCACCCATCGCGATGCCACCTCATCTTGCATCCATGCTGAGTCAACATTCCCAAAGGCACAATTGGCTGCAGATCATCCTTTGTCAACAACGATCTGCTCATCTTCGACATTCTCAACTGTGTTTTTCCAGTTGCCGTTTGTACCTCTGTTGGGATCGCCTGCATCCACTCAGTCTCATCATAGGGTCCTCTAAGGATATGCGTGGCCCCTGAGTCCAGTAGCACACCCTGATTGCTGTCAGTCACCACCGCCAACACCCTTGGAGTCGTTGACGTTGTTCGCATTGTTTTCAAAAGACTGGCAACTTCACCCATGACTGAGGGCTGAACTTGTTGTTGTACTTGAGCAACTTGAGGCTGCTGTTGTACCTGAGCAACTTGAGGTTGCTGTTGTATCTGAGCAACTTGAGGTTGCTGTTGTATCTGAGCAACTTGAGGTTGCTGTTGTATCTGAGCAACTTGAGGTTGCTGTTGTATCTGGGCAACTTGAGGCTGTGAATCCTTTGAAGACTGATCCACTCCCCCGACCGGCTTGTCCCGGTCCTTGCCTTTGCCCTTGTCGTTCTTGCCATCCTTTGTCTTTCCCTTGCCTTTAGGGCTTCCTTTGGAGCTTTTGTCGCCCGGACTTGTCGTAAGCTTGTCACCAGCGGTGCAGTCTTTGGCAATGTGTTCCAAACTGGAACACTTCCAACATCTCTTCTCCTTGTCGTTGAGATTGTTCCACTCATGGGCATAGGTGCATTTGTCACCCTTGAGGCATCCGTAAGGTTTACCCCAATGCTTGCATGCTCCAGCTCCTGCACCATAAGCATTGCCTTCTGCATTGTTGCCATAGCCTTTCTTACCAGGAGATCCCTTCTTGCCACCACCCTTGTCACCAGCAGCATTGACCACGTTGATCTTGGGGTTGCCAGAAGTCGGACTTGCCTTTGTCATTGTTCCATGATGCAAGTGATCCGCTTCGGCAATCAACATCTGCAGATAGTTCTCCGCTGTGAGCTGTGTAGGCGCCACATCCACCATATGGGTCATGCGGAAGTTGCTGATGCGAAAGCTCGCTTGATGCTCCTTCACAATCACTGTCCGCATCACTTCAGAAAGTGCACTCACCTGCAGCAAGGGATCTGGAACCTGTAGTCCAAGTTCACGAGCTCGCAGGAGTTGACGTCGCCATTGGCGTAGCATCTCACCAGCTTCAGCTGCAGATTTGGCTGCTGTGGTTTGAGTCAAGTTGTTGAGGATGGTGCTTTTCTCGTTGAGACCACCAGGTTGGTACAGCTTCAAGATGCGAAACACCAGCTGCACGCATGTCATCTCTCGCAAAGAGATTGCTTCTTGTTTGACCGTCTGTGGCACTGCAGCTAACAACATTCAACATTGACAGCACGCGAGACTCCAACCTGACATACTTGTTCTCCACTTGAAGGTCAGGTTGCACAGCCATGCGATCCATTGGACCCGCTGTCAGCCATGTGGCATAGGCATCTTGAGCTCGTTGTACTAGTCCGGTCCACCACACTCTTGCGCCTTCTGAGACATCTGAGATCAGCGGCATCAACTCACTTAACCAATCTCCTGCACGAAGGGCAGCTTGAGGCTCTGACACGTCCTTCAAAATTGGCAGTGTAATCGGCACATTTCTCAGCACCTCAGAAGCTTCGCCATCAGGACCTTTTGCTTGTGGTTGAGGTTGTTGCCATTGCAGTGGCATTGAACCATATTGCATTGGTGCTGCATACATTGGTACACCAGAAGGTCCAACTCCATGTCCTTGAGGCGGTTGTGGTGGTGGTTGCGGAACATAACCAAAATCCGCTGGTGGACCACCATGTCTGTGCACCGGTTGCTCCCAGTACTCACCTGTCAACCTTGGTCTTTCGCCATGCATCATCCTGACCTCTCTGTCCAACCATGCAAAACGATCTGCTCCAGGTTGAAGATGATGCTGCTGTTGTGACTGTTGATCCACTGGAGTCCAAAAATCCTCCAAACCGTCAAAACCTGTTCCACCACCCACGTGCTCATCAACTGCAAATGGGTCAAACTGCCATGGTGGAAGTTCTGGAAGATCTGCTACCTCCAATGGTGGTTGTCCCGGCGGAACTTGAGTTCCACCAGGTGTTGTTCTTGGTGACAGCGAGTAGTACTGAGGTCGGCGCGGTGGTGTCCTTGGTGGTTCCACGCTTGAACTCTTCTTCTTGAGCTCCTTCTGCAACTCCTCATTCTTCTTTTCAAACTCATCACGCTGGCGTTGCAAGTCCTCAGCATACTTCTTCATCTCTTCCTTTTGTTTCTCCATCTCAAGCTTCTGTCTGTGAAGCTCTTCAACCATTGATTGCTCCAAAGCCCGCTTGAGCTCATCACGCTCATCTCTTCCTTGTTGATTGACATCGTCCACAAAGGTAGTTGTACTACAACCTTGTACTCCACCTTGTGGTTGCCGACTTGCCTCACGTGGCATCTGTCGTCTCATCTCATACTGTTGCACTCCCATTGGAACTCTTTCCAAGGGTGATCCATCATCTTGCCGATGACCTCGTCTTTGAGATTGATCTCGCAGACCACTTGGTACTGTTCGATGACCTTGAACTTGACGTCGTTCAGGTCCATAACCATGACTGACTCCTCGGTGGCGTCCAGTCTCTTGCACATTTCCTTCAGACCTTGAGGGTCCATGACGGCTGACTCCTCGATGGTGTCCAGCCTCTTGCACATTAACTTCAGACCTTGAGGGTCCACGGCTGACTCCTCGATGGTGTCCAGCCTCTTGCATGATGTCAGACCTTTGAACTGGTATCTCACCTCCCAGTCCTCCAGTCTTCCCACCTTGTCTTGCAACCCCATGAGATGGTATCTCACCTCCCATCCCATTGGGCTGCACAACTCTTCCTTGACCATGCCCCTTGCCAGAACGTTGCACTTCTCCAGCAAGTAGCCCTGCTGCGACACCTCGATGGTGCCCAACTTGTTCAACACCTTGAGGGTGTTCATCTTGATCGACACCTTGAGGGTGCCTAACTTGATCGACACCTTGAGGGTGCCTAACTTGCTCGACACCTTGAGGGTGCCCATCACGTCTAACACCTTGAGGGTGTCCACATTGTTCGACACCTTGAGGGTGTCCAGCACGTTGACCTTGTCCAGCATCTTGAGGATACCGAAGGTCCACACCTTGAGAGTGTGCAAATTGATCGACACCTTGAGGGTGTCCTGCATGTTGACCTTGTCCAACATCTTGAGGATGTCGAAGGTCCACACCTTGAGGGTGTACTTCACGGCGACCTTGTCCAGCATCTTGAGGATACCGAAGGCCTTGACCTTGTCCAGCATCTTGAGGATACCGAAGGTCTTCATCATCATTTGATGGCATAGCCCCTTGAGTCTGCAAGGCCACACCTCGTCTTGTACTCCAACTTGACGGAGCACTCATTCGTCCCATTGCTAGCGGCTCCAACTCTCGCGACGCGTCTGCATCTTCTATCTCCGGAAGGTCCTCCTTGACTGAGACCTCTTCCCTTGGCGTCCACATCGGCTGCTCCATGGCCAACTGACGTGCTTCTCGTAGGTGTTCTTGCTGAACCCCTGCTGACCACCACGGATTCGGCTCGGTGCCTAAGTCCAACAGGTCAGTGCTCACATCCAGTTCTTGCCGTAGAGCCCCTCCATGTTCGCCTCGTAGTAGAGCTCGTCCTCCACCTTGACCATCACTGCCATTGGGTAGAGCTCTTTCATCTCCACGCCGAAGGTCTCTGCCATCATGTCCAGCTCGGTCTCTTCCATGCCCTTCTTGGCCTTCTTGATCCAGCCGTAGAGCACGAGGTCCACTTCTACCAAGTGGCACCGAACATGACCTAGTCCACGACATGGCAGGCGCCCCTCAGCTGAGCGTTGGGCTCATAACCTGTGCAAGGCAGAGCAGCGCGCCTTTTGATCCTAAAAGAGCCTAGCAGTCAAGCTAGTTGAGTTGTGGTGCACACTGATAAGAACAGATACTTCACCTGTCCAGCATGTCACAGTCATGTACATGAACCCTTTTGCACTGTGAAATAATGGTTGTTTAAAACTACTAGAGAGTCAACGACCTGCATGAATGGATGTGCCAAAGAGTACTTAGACAATTTATCCAAATTCTGTCGGATAGCTGATTACATGATGTTCTTAAACTTACGGACTGTTGTTTGGGTCTGCATGTGTTGTACAGGGAGCATCCGATTGGGACCCCATACCATCAGATCTCTCACAGGTCATTGGAAGAATGGTGGGATTTTCTGGCTGTGTCTTACGATGGTGTATAATGGTGTATACCGTATATCCCCACATGGTAATCGGATTTGGTGGTACCCTATTTCAGACAAACCATTATCAACCAAGTGCTGCAAGTTGGCTGTCGCCCAGCGGTGTATCCAACATATTTGCTTGCTGATCGAGCGACGGGTGGTTAAACACTTCACTATTATTGCAATCGTCATGGCGGGAATAAATACTATACAGCGTACACTTAACATACATATTGCTGGAGTATTTAAGATTAGCAATGAATCATTGAAATAATTCAACCAGCAATATTGTGGAGTATTTCCAATGATTAACATACATATTGTGGAGTATTTCCAGAGATTCAACGCCCCCCTTCTTTTTTGGTGGACAGAGACTCCCTGCCCGAGGAAATATCCTGCGGGCTTTTGCACCAGTTTCCTGATCACAGACCAGCCATTTGGTCCTGGAGACCGGGGGACCTGAGGGAATGGTGATATTTGTTCATCACGTGGATAGGGATATGTACAGTCATATATATATATACACACATACACGTTGCATGATGTAATATTTTATAAACATCTATAAACAATATATATATATATTATGTTTATATATATTATATAAATTATGTTTATATATATATATATATTATTTATATATATATACATATGACGATCATATGATAATATATACACATGTTATACAATAGTGTTTGTTTTTCCATGTATGGATGAGTTACCTAAATGATAGAGGGATAGAGGATTTGACCAATCAATAGGTGTTGTGGACATGAGGTGAATGATAGCCACAAGGGGTACATCAATTCGCAGCGAGTTCTGGCCTGGAACTAAATGGGCCATGGCTTCCAGTTCGCAAACCGTTTTTATGTTCACAGAAGCTGTAGATTTATGGCCCGAAATACCAGTTGTAAGTCAGCTATAACCCCAGTTATGGAATGAGGGGAGCTCATTTATATCCAGAACAGATAACTGGTAGATAAAGGGCTTTAAGTGTATATATGATGGTTTGTTTCTTCTAGTTAACGCAGCTGCTGCGATCACTATATATTTTTTCTCAAACTAACCAAGGCTTAACTCCATGGCTGTGTACAGCAGTGGGAATATGGTTTATAACAGCCACATATGACTAGAAGGTGGTTTCCCAGTTAGATATTTTATTTGAAGTTTTATGGTACCAACAAAAATCAGGGTATAACTGGTACACCCAACAGAAAAGTTGAGATTTATAGTATTTGAATATAGCTAAGATGGTTTATGACTAACATTTCAATAGCGTTGGCAGATATGTCGATCAACTCAATGGCGGCCCAGGCTGGGTTCGCTGCGTCAGCACTTTCACAACTTCCGCTTTGAGATGTTTCCTTCGCGGTGCCGCCGTTTGGGACGGGCACAATCTGCTGGCGCATGGGTGAAAGGTCAGAGACAAAGACTCGCAAAAATCACTGGATTAGGCGGGCAAGTCTACAGGAAACCATGCTTTTCCCCACAACATATATAGGGGTTCCGATAAGAATTAAAATGTTTGAACATGTTTGAACAAACCGGAAGTTTCGCCAAGCAACAATGAAGATTTGAGCCGGCAAATATGAAGGTTTATCCAGCCAAAAGCAGATACTTAAGTAAGTTGGATTTGTTGCTAATCAAAACTGAGATTGGTTTGAAATGAGGTTTCTACTTGGATGTGCCTGCAACTGGATGGCTGCAAAGTCTGCTGGGGTCTGGAATAGCCGTCCAATTCAGATTTTTAGTCCCTAGGAAAACCAATGGGATTTCCATTTATGAGCTATCGTATAATTGATGTATAGTTGACTTGAAGGTTGTAATTAGTATTGAAGATTTATATCCAAAAGTTGATTTTCGTGCTGGGCACGGAATATTTGTCCTTGGTCTTTCTAAGTGCTGATCACAGTCCAGGCATTTGCCGGTACTCACTGGGCGCCGCGACCACCATGAGAAACTGATAGAGGTCAGAGCAAGTTGTAAATCACTACAGAACTGGCGCCACTGGCTGGTGGTTTCATTGCGAATCGCATTTTCAATCTATCTATCTATCTATCTTTCTATCTATCTATCTATCTATCTATTTATATATATATATTATATCAAGGGATACTATGATATTCAACCGCTTCCATATTTGGATGGGCCCAAAAAAAACCCTAGCTGCAGTAGCCAAGTTACGCCATAGGCCACGGCCACTTGCACATCTACAATTCAGGGTGGTGCCCCATCCTTAGCTAAGTTGGTGCCAGTAACTCCAATTTCACTATGGTTTATGGTAGATATATCCATACTATGGTGCTCTGGCCAGAGTTTGTAAAATAATAGAAGACAGGTCAGATACAGCAGATTGGGTAGCAGTGTGGTTGATAACAAAGAAAGTTTTGGCCTTCGTCGACAAGCAAGATCCAACGCGAGAGTGTAAGCGGCGGCGTCAGGGAAGATCCCACAAACCCAATTTGAATCAAGGATCGCAGGAAGCAAGCAAGACGGCAGAGTGTCTTACTGTCACCGTCGGACAGTCAGGATAAATGTTGCTCAAACAGCTTCCCCCGCAGGATCTGTGCCTACGCGCACTAGAACCGGCGTTGAATGGGTGGCAGGTTGATGGATTACCTCCCTGCACGAGGGCACCGTCGGGGCACCGCTGCTCTTTGCACAGACACTTCTTTAGACTTGATCTGCAAGTCGATTCTGTGGGCTGAGTCGAGAGGTTCTATGATTGATGCTGGATATATCCAGAGTTAGATGAGATCAAACCAATCAACATGTCACTGCAGTTAAAGCCCTAAAGCATCCTAAAGCCAGTTAATTATTTATTTTTATGGTCATAAATGTGGTGATCATTCCATAAATATATAACTGGGGTGACAAAAACTGATTTCTACCTGCGATTTCGTGCCTTGTTTCGGACCTTGTTGTGAGCCGAGCCTTCGACATCCTTAGAGCGACCTGCCCCAGAGAGGTCTGCGGCCGGGGAGCCACTTTCTGCTCTGGAGGTGCGGTTGATGTCCTGGGTTTTTCATGGGAATATTCACCTTGGAGCGGGCAGTTGAGGAACTGTTTTAACAATTATATGGGAGTGGGTCAACATACATTATTAACATATATTATTAATATTATTATCAATTTTAGTGGGATGCACATCCATGACTAACATTTACCAGCTATTTTGGGCTTCACTAGGTGCCAGGGTTTTTACCCATTGCCCATTGCCATATAACATTTATGTTTTTATGTGTTTCCAACCGATGTGCTTCGGGTATCATAGGCCGAGATATAATAGGAAATACGACCAACTATAGTATGGATAGGCCATTTGGATCTAGCCGTTCTTTCGAGCAGTAAGTATGACCGGCGTAGTGATTCGAGGGTTGTACTAAGTGATTCGAGGGTTGTACTAAGTACCTTCCAGAAGTATTCGGATCCATATGTCATGTTTATATACTTATTGAATTGATGGTCAGTATTGGTCAGTACATGCTTTTATTCCCGTTTTTTTCCCGAGTTGAGAAAGCGTTGAGATGGTTCGATGGTTGCATGCTGGTTCTCTCCAGCTTTGATACGACGAATGGGGGCATTCATCCATTCATTTGGACTCAGAAAAAGCACCGGTATCGCTTGCCAATAACATGAGTATCGTGCCTTTGTTGTGTCTGTGTGTGTGTGTTCGGACATTTACACGTTTGACTGAGTCCTTGTAGGTGGGTGATCAATCTAATTACTTCTTAATGCAGTCATTCTAGTCTTTTCTTCTCATCTATGGAATGTAGACATTCCCAACTGTTCTCCCCGATTTAGTCCTAGATAATCTCAAAATCGGGAGCCCCAAGTACCGTATATGTATTCATTCCTTTTCTTCGTCATCCTTTCATTTTTGCAGCACCATCACCTGAATCTGGTAGGTCGTTGCCGTGCGGGGTCTCGAGGGAACGCCCTGGCTCGAAAAGAAACAGTTTGAGGACGCAGCGGACGGGCGGTCCCTGGAAGACGATGTGAAAATTCGCCTGGAGTCCACTGGAGTCTGTGTGGTAAGAAAGCTATGCATACCACTATGAAGTGGGGAGCAAGCTACTAAGAGTTTCCTAAGCACATGATAGTTGATGATAGGGGATTATACTAAGCCATGCCAATCTGGTTGGTGGTTTGGAACATGTTTTTTATTGTCCATAGTATATGGGATAATCCTTCCCATTGACTAATATTTTTCAAGATGGTTAAAAGGAGCAACCAGCAATATATTGGGGAATATCACAATCCTCTGGGGGAATCCTTATCAAGCAACGAGTAAAAATGTGGGTTGATTAGACATCAGAGGGGCCCACAGTGGTTTCACTTGCTAAACGACCCAGGGGTTGAAAGAACATCTAGGGTGCACATTAGCAGAGGAACTGAACCAAGAAAATGTGGGTATACAACATTATACAACCAATTGTCAAAAAGTGGAATCTAATTAAATCTAAGTTTCCCAAATGGGTGATTTATTATTGTTCTACTCACACTAATGGGCTATATAAGCGACCGGATATGATGTGGCTGTGTCTGGAAATGGTGGGGATTTACTCTGGGCCTGTAGATATACCTAGGGCCTCCTCAGACTTAAATTTCAGCCCGAGCTCAAAAAGGCTGTTTTTCTGCCCGAGTTCTTAAAATCCGCCGGAGTCCCAAAAATCTGCCTGAAGCCTTTTTGAGTGTGGTGTTTTAACTACGAGGCAGCTTCATTCAAGAAACATCAAGAGCATGCAGTTTGGGAAAATCCGCCTGAATAGTGGGAGAATCCGCCTGAATAGTGGGTAAATCCGCCCGACTATCGTCTTTCAAAATCAAAAAAACAATGGGAATAATCCTTGAGCCTGCCCTGGTTATAATGGCAAAATCTGACTGAATGGCAAAATCCGCCCGAGGTCTAATTTTCAGCCCGAGGATCTAAAAGGATCCTTTTAGGAAAAGGTTTTAATTTTAGCCCGAAAGGTGGTGCTAGGTATGGGGGTTTCCAGAAATGGGGGTACCCCCAAAGGGATGGTTTATAAGGGAAAATCCTATTAAAGTGGATGATGAGGAGTAGCCCCATTTTAGGAAACCTCCATATCATGATATATCTATAATCATACTGAAGTAGATCAAATATGGGCTTCTAAGAGCTATTCCCATATCAAATATGGGAGGATTTTGAAATGTGAATATATTCTATCCACTCCAGAATCACTATACCATGAAGCTGTTAAACGTTACTTATGAAATCTGATCGAACTTCGTCGATGGCTAGCATTGTCGCGGAGAGGATCTCTCCACGAAGGCTGCTGAACTGGTGGTGCCTCGCTGATAGAACCAAGGATTGCTTGTGGAAATGGAATGAAATGGATCCTGACTTGGCTCCAATGATAGTAACAGACCTAAAAGAAGGGACTAGTTTTTTTTTTGGGAGTGCTGTAGTTTTTTTTACCCTCGGGCATGTTAAACATTGATTTTGTTTTGGTTGGAGAACCACACAGACAAGCTGTTAAGCTATCAACATGTTTAATCAACAGATCCAAACATGACTTGGCTGTCATCCTTGTTTTTGCTGTAGGTCAACCCCATGCGAATAAAGCCTGGTTGATGAGCCCTGGCCCTAGTGATGTCATTTGCTATCCTAGTGATCAACTGGCCAACGGTTGATCCAGGGTCCATGCTTCTGTTTACGCCGTGGTGCTCCACAGTCAACTAGTTGTTGATTTATAACTTGAATAAGTAGGATTTATGGTTATGGTCAATATATCGAACCAACTAGTTAAGTGGAGTTACAAACCAACATAATCCAACAAATGTGTCACTGGGGGGCACCACTTTGCTGATATCCCATCACTCTGCAGGGTAATATTGGCTGTTGGCTAATGTGCACCCTCCCCTTTCCGCACTATAAAAAATACGAATCAGTATAATAAACCCTGGCTGACCAAGTGGGTGCCCCCCCCAGCCCAGTGATATCAGTGATATCCTTGGAAAATTGCTCCTAAAGGCGGCGCCTCCAACGGTAAACATTCCAGGTCTTTCTGAATCCTTGCTTGTCATTGGATGAATATGATACTCTCTGGTTATTTGTTACATAGCCATGGTATAGATGGTCCATTTATAGATGGTTTACCTATTAAAAATGGGGATTTTCCATGGCAAACTGTTAGTCATAACCAGATGTTTATAATTTTACAGACCTCGTGGGGATGGATCAAAGATGATCAAAGACCTATGATTCATACCTCTCCATTGACAGGATGAACATCAAAAAAATCATCCATAAATCCAGCAAATGACGAACTCATATTTTTCAGAGGGGTAGGTATACCACCAACCAGCTATTCAAATGGATGATTTGGAGCTACCCACCGAGGAGTTTGAGCTGGGACAACTGCGGCAGCTGCCGCCTTCCCAAATCCTGGTCACGGACCACCACAATGCGGACGATCATGGATACCCTCCGGTAAACATACAAAAAACTGTGGAAAATCACCATGTTTTATGTGTAATTCAACTATTTCAATGGCAATTTTCAATAGCAAACTGCTAGTTTACCAGAGGGTATTGCCAACAGACTTCGATTGGGGGAATTTTGCGGACACAATGTTATGGATTTTCATGGTAATGTGGTCCAAGTACTCACTGCCTCATGCTTCACATTTTTTTCCTGAAAACTATATATAAAACATATATATTGAATAGTGAATATATGTGAATATTATGAAATCATCTGAAATCAAATGTCATGTTGTTTCTCCGAATCTGAAGTGCTCCCATGTACCGGTCATCCGTGGACAGCTGGAACATCTCCATGGCTAGTTCGATGACTTTCCCATTGAAGCTTCCATTTATCCTCTGGTAATACAAAAAAAATATGCAAAATCACCATTTTTAATGGGTAAATCCATGTAAATCCACTATTTCGACTGGGTCATTTTCAATAGCGAACTGTTCAATTACCAGAGGGTACGTGATTTTCATTGATTTTGCCATATTCGTTTGATTTTCCCATTGTTGATAGGGGATTGTCCAGCCATGTTTGATGACACGGTTGCGGGTACATCCAGTCACCCGGTTTTTCACATTGCTCCAGGATCGCTTTGAAGATTGGAAAGACCGGTTGGCCAAAGCTTACAGGCGCCCCCGTTACCCCCATTCAATAGTGGCCAATTTGCTATCTAAAGTTGGTACCCCAAACTTGCCCTCCAGTATAGACCCTGGCAGATAGGGTTTGGAAGATTTGTTTCTACGATTTTCAGCGTTAATTTTCCAGAGTGTACATTGAAAACTGGGAGGGTTACGAATCATGGCTTAACATTACGCCAGCATCACCGAATTGGAAGTTACCATGGGAGTCCATCTTTAGGAGTTTGCGAACGGTTAAGAAAAGGATTGATAGCATGTTATAGTACTCCTTTCAGAACATGTTATAAAACTGTTATAATTGTTAAACCAGTTTTACAGCAGGTAAAAACAGTAGTTAATGTTATAACAATAAGTACTGTTATAACCATAATCATTTACTTATGACTGTCGTAATCCTATTTGCGATGGGATATGTTGAAGTATTGTGGGTCTCAATGGTAGGAGCATGTCATCATGGATGAACGTACCCGCATCGTCTGTTTTGTTCTTTTTGGTTGCATTTTCATCAGGATGGATTTAACATGATCTGTGATCATTGACTTTTAGGTTAAAACACCAGTTGGTAGGATTAGTTCACCCCAGTGAAACATCTGGACCAACCCTACTTACATCTACCCTACTTTTTACTGGGATTACTTGTGAACCAGCAAGGATACGGTACAGTAGATGCACAGGTGAATATTGACTCTGAATTACCTTGGACTTCCTGGTTGTTGAACTTCCAAAACACTTGGCTGGGAAATTGAGAAATTGCTGATTTTAGGACGGAAGGTTCACACATTGCTTACCATAAGCGATTTGAGATGTTGAAACTCACGGCCATCTTGGCTCTGGAAATCCGCTGCCTAGTGAGCCATGAAGGCCACCAAACAGCAAACAACCATGAAGTCCAAGGCCACCCAGTCCAAGAAGTACGCCATGCTTCCCAAGACCATGCACCACAGGCCTCCCATGCCATTTCTGGCATTGCAGTGTACCAATGAAGGATACCCAAGCTGGATGTGGCTATGGAAACTCCATTCCATGCCAGCATGTTCCATGTGGCAAGAGTGGTGCAAGTCCATCCATGGCCATGGCTTCTGGAGGATGTAGCCAGTAACACCACCAAAGGGCCCAGCAATATACTTCATCATGTTTTAATGTTGTATTTCTAACTTGCTGTTGGTTACATTGCTGTCTTTTAGGCCACACCTTCAATTTGCGTTCGTCAAATCCTGTATATAAATCCTCGGGTTTTATTGATTGAATCGCCAATGAATTGTTGGTTATATACAAGCTTTCCTACGTTGCTGTTGAAATCAAATCCATGCATATGTGCGTTACACCTATGCTTATGAACCTGTTTTTTCTTGTTTTTTCAAGCCAAACCCAAATGTTTTTCTTTTTAAAAAAACATCTCATTTTTAGTGATAAAACACCATTAAACAGATCAACACCATGAACTTTTGTTTGTATTTGGTAACCTTTTTTCATGTGAAATCCCCAGTTTTTCAGTGGAAATGACGACTCGCTTGGCCAGGCGGATGTTGGCGCTGCACGGATGACGCTCCTCAGAACCTGGGTATTGAGAGGGTGTACCCCCATGACTATGGAAACATCAATGAAACGCTAGACCCTCTAACCCCCCAAAATTCTGGGTTTGTTTAAGGTGATTGAAAAAACACATCCACCATGACTGGGGAATCTATAGTGAAATATAGTGAAAATGATTACCCTCTGGTAAACATACAAAAAAAAACTGTGAAAAATCACCATTTTCAATGGGGTAAATCAACTATGTCTATGAAATCATGTTCAATAGCTATTATGTTAGTTTTACCAGAGGGTAATCTTTTGGGGACCCCTTAAGCAAATTCAAGAAATGGTAAAGTACTAAAATGACGGATGATGAGATTGGGATCTTTTGGGTATATGTAACGGGTATATCATGCGGATTTTCATAGATCCAAAACATGGCCATTTCGGAAGGGGACAATGATGATAATAAGATATGATAAGCATCAAATTTTTGGAGGTACCCAATTTTCAGACAAACCCAAAGTACCCCCCATTACCCCACCTTTGTTCTTGTGGTAAAATCCATGGTTTGTTGATGTTCCCTCAAACCAATCCGTAGAAAACCCATCGAAAGTGGTTGATAAGCCAGGAAAGTGTCAAGTTTTGCAGGGGTGAATTGAGCCAGTCTTGTAAAAAGGTTTTTCTAGTCAGGTGGTTTATTATCGTCATTTTTTGTGAGATGTTCAACCCAAAGACAGGGGGGTTTTGCATGGTTTTTCCCAATTTAGCAAACGAAAGTTGCAAATTACTCTCCAGCAATCAAACTCAAAGAGGAAAATCCTCCATTCAGTTCGATGATTTTTCCAGCTGGCCCTGCTGCATTTTAGGGGATTTCCAAGCCATGTTTGATCAGTGAAGGGTCAGACGGAAGCACTATCACCTTGATCAAATGTCTTTTGTTTCTTAATACCAGATATAACTTGGATGATCCTTGGAGAATGGTCCGTGCTTGGCTCGATATTGATCTATTTTATAGATACATCCGGATACCTTTGGGGCCATCAAACCTTGCAGAATCTTCGCAGAGGTCAGTGATCAAAGCCAGATACCGAAAAAGGGTCCAATCTCAGATTCTAATCGGCATAGGACCAGAAGAAATTGCAGATTTGGGACATATGAATGGTAGTTGAAACATCCACACTGTTTGTGTACAAACTTTTGACAAATTTGGTGGATGTCGCCTGGCTGGGTTGGATCTGAGCCGAAAATTGCCCTACTGAACCACTGGGGAGGTATGGTACGGCCCCACGTTCATCGTTTCTTGATGTTTCTTGTGTAACCCCCAAAATCCTCAGTATGGATATGCTAGTAAGTTATATTTATTATACAACTATATAATTATATAATATGTATTTATATAAATATATACAAACAACAATAAAAGTTTTATAACTATGGAGCAGCACCTGGTTGCAATCGATCTCTCACCCGGACTCTGCCTTCAGCCCTTCCCCAGCCCCAGCCCTTCCCCTGGAGTTCGCTGAGGAGCGCGAGAAGTAGAGTATCTTCTGCCGTGCGCAAAAAGACGTGGAGATACGACGTGAGAATTTGCTGCTTACCACTATGGTCACTACAGTAGTAATACTCGTAATACTCCATATGGTTCCCGCCGTGCCGTATCGAGAAGGTAGTGGCTGGATCTTAGTGAATAATTTGTTAATATGATTCAATATGGGATGGTTGCTTTATTAGGCTTACTTTTTTCCAAAAGCATTCATGTTTTCAATGGCTACACAGGTACAGAAAATGTTCATGTTCATGATGGGATCTATAGTGACAGCCAATGGCAGCCACATGTTCACCGAGGTAGGGCCTCATGGCAATGGCAGCAGCCAATTGTGTTTGGCTCCCGAGGGGGGTCACTGGCAGTGGAATCCCATAGTTGCTACGTCAGAGCGAGCTATGAGTTGTTTGCCGTTTGTTTGGGAGGCTAGTGTTTTCTAATCCCCCAACATGTACCCTTTTCTTGCAAGAATGGTGCTTCTTATTGAAGGGAAACATTTTGTCTTCTAGGCAAATTGTAACCTGCAAGCAGCATTTCTCTGAAACATTGTTTTTGTTCAAAGAATGCTGTAATGTGCATTGACTATTACACTTGTTGACAGCAATACTGAATGTTAATCACACACTGCATTGTGTAGGAATCTAGTGTTTTGAAAAGATACTGTATGATTATGTATGATTGATGATTGGCCTAGCAGCCTAGCATTACTCTTAAAGGAAGACTGCCCTTCAGAAAGGATCACTGCATGTTTAGAGGGATGCTCCATATTTTGTAGGTTTACTGCTTCTTGAAAGAAGGAAACAGTCAACGTCTTGAAGGAAAACTGCAGCTGAATGAAAGGTGCTTTTGTACAACGAAAGGAACGCTGCAATTTACAAAATATTGCTTCCTTCAAGAAATGTTGTGATTTTTGACCTGAGTATGCGCTTGTCCTTTTTGAGAGTAATAGTTTGTATTCACTTTGTTTATGCAAAAGGTTCTTAACAAATGCTACATCCTTGAGATTAGCAAAAGGCTAAAAAGATAATCTTTTGGTGGGAAGTAGCATTTATAGACATATACACACATAAGTAGTGCGATATATCTACCATAAACCTTAGTTGCCGCGACCTACTTAGTGTCACCAACTTAGCTGTATAACTATGAGCCAACGCCCTGTACCAAATCGGTATAACAGTGTCCCAGCAAACTTTAGGAGACCCCAACTCAGATTCCAGTTGCAAAATAGTCTGTGAAACATTCCAAACACGAATTGATTCTTTGGGTCGAAGACATGTTCTTCGGATTTGTTTTCCCGAAGAATGCTGCATGGTGACCAATTTCATGGCTCACCATGGATCTTCGGGTGAGCCAAAGAAACAAAGACTTCACGAGCCAGCCCAATTGAGCATTGTTCAACCTCCCTTCCTGATTGTGGTTTACAGTATCCGAATCTATCCAATACCCTCTGGTAAACAACACAACTATGGAAAATCACCATTTTTAATGGGAAAATCCACTATAAATGGCAATTTTCAATAGCTATGTTAGTTTACCAGAGGGTCTATTGGGGAGTATCAGAAAAATCATTCACAAAAAATGGGAAATCCGATCCGTGCACGTGACGCATGTGGCAGGTCACCGTTTAGCGGAGATGTACAACGTCCCAGCCCTGGTCGTGGAAGAGCTCATTGAGGCACCACAATATCTACACTAATAACTCCAATAGCTCCAATTACTCCAATAACTACGTTTTTTTTAATAAACCCCAATAACTATGGTTTATTGTGGTTTACTGGTTTGTGGTTTGGAACATTTTATATGTTTCCATATATTGGGAAACATAATCCGCCATTTGACTTTCACATTTTTCAGAGGGGTAGGTCAACCACCAGCCAGGTTTATTATGGTTTTTATTATGTAACTTAAACATAATCTTACGCATAATAATAATAAAAATAATATATATATATATATATTATGTAAGTTTTTATTATGTAAGTTAAACATGTTATGGTAACAATAATCTTACCATACATAGTTTAATGTTAACAATTATACCCATTAAATGGCGCATATATTAATAAACATACCAAAAAAGGCAATGAATGGCGCATTCCCCCAAGCCGCCACTTAACCGAGAGATGGGTCCCGACTTCGCCAGGATATGGCTGGCCGTGAGAGTCCATTGGCTTTGCAGATCAAAGAACAGCCCAGTTCTTAGCGCTGCTGGGTGCCTCCCAGTACGGGACCCTCTGGTAAACACACAAAAAGCTATTGAAAATTGCCATTTATAGTGGATTTTCCCATTAAACATGGTGATTTTCCATAGTTATGTTAGTTTACCAGAGGGTAAGTTATGGTGAGTGAACGGTGGTGAAAGCTGTGAAAGTATGGAAGTTTGAAGAGAAAGTTGTGGCAAAACACTGGTTGTACCATGCTTTGATAGCAAAAGATGAGGGGCTATTGTCAGGCAGATGTTAGCTACTTACTAAATAGGTCCAAGTATGAACAGCCAGGTGAGTTCTCAGTGGGGCTATTTTGGGTACGGGATGGTAGTGGTCAACATGGAAGACACATGAAGACGCACAGGTTTTGGCTGGGGCGGTACTGAAAGATCATCTAAGCATATCGAAGTTCCTGCTACCTCTATGCTTTCACTTGATGCATCTGCAACTGGATGCTATTATATAATAATTGATATTAATGGTATATTAATGGTATGTATATGAATGGGATTGGGCAACAGTTTACAACATGTGTTACTTTTAAACTTTTAGTGTTACTAAGTGTTTACTAGGTGTTTGCATGATCAATCGGACACACATCATTAATGTCCATCATGTTTACCAACAGTTTGGCTACATGATGTGTTACTAAGTGTTGCAATCTCCATCATGTCCCCACCATGGCTTGAGCAAGCTCAAGAAGCTTGTCAGGCAGCCTGGTTGCCGACCAACCATAAGTAAGCCATCTATTGTGGCTGGGCGCATAGATCATCATAGAATATCATTCATATACTTCAAGATAGAATTCATAGATATGCAAAGACTTGGAGTAGCCGCTTGGAGTAGCCGCTCGAATAAGCTCAGCAACCAGCTCAAATGGATGCCAAATATAGATGTCCCCAGAAAGGGCCAAGATCACTGTTTGTCACTTTTTTTGGTGTTTTTTTTAACACAACAACCACCATCCCCCAATCAAACATCATATTGTAACAAGTGCAAATGCGGACTTGGGGATGCAGCTCCACTTGACAAGTCGACAAGATGAGTATACTTATGACTTATGGACTTCATGGACGATATTTCACCTTAACCATGGTGTTATATATATATATATATATATATGTGTGTGTGTGTATCCGTGTGCAGAACCGTGATAACCCCAACTGCCCCCCCCAATAGCTGAATTGCCAACCAGGACGTAACTCCTGGATTTATGGATCTTCTCCATTTCTTTGCTATATCAGCTATATCCAGCTATCATGCTTAATATTTAATATCAACGTTGGAATCACCATGAAATCACCACTTTTCAACACACTTTTCAAATCCGCCGGTGCAGCCGGACCTTCCAACGATGCCGTGGCGAGCAGCGCTGCTCGCGCTGCTCGCGAGCCGCGCCCGCGGCTGCCGCTTCCTGGCGGAGCTGAGCGGTGCCACGGCGCCGGAGCCGCGGGCGCTGCAGCGCCACAGCTGCGAGGGCCGCGGAGGGCGTTACATCGACGTGGCCGTGACGCCGTGCCCGGGATCGACACGATCCGATGGAAGTTGGGGATGGGGTAAAGCCAAGCCATTTTTCGTATTTTTTTCTAGAGATCATTAGAGATTTTGGAGGATTTTATTGGGATGAAAGGTCAGTTGTTGTTTATATAGTCTAACTTTACCAACGGCCAGGTTTAACCTGGTTGTTGGAAGATGCTCCTATATATGTATATATATATATATATAGATAGATAGCTATGTTTATAACCATTGCATACTTTGTCCAGGAAGCTCACATCTCATGTTGGGAAATAATGGTCAATATATGTGAATAAAAAGGCCATTTGGTTCAATTCGATGCAAGTAAAATGCGCCTGGGAGCGCGGGCTCTGCGCAAACGTCTGCATCTTAGATCATGATGTCACCAAATACAAAACAGAATATAACCTGCAGGGTGAAAGTACCTACCTGAAATTTCCCACAAAATCTGGACCGTGAAAAGTCCGTGAAACGACCGTGAAAAGGAAACGGCCGTGAAAAACGCGTAAAAAAACACAAAAAACTGCGCCTCATTTTTACTCATTGTTTGGGTATGTTATAGTATTTTCATGGATTTTTCATTGAAATCTTTGGAACCATTGGTCATTTCAAGCAGTCTTGGCACTTATAGACTTGAATTGGTTGATGAGCAGTTGTTGTTGCTGAGGCTGTGGAGTGTATGTGGGGTTTGGTGGGTTTCCCCTTATATATATATATATATATTAATGTCAACATACATCCCAAGATTCCCAAGATCAACAAAACCCTTATATAAATTTAGGTAAATAAATACCATGGGTTTTCGATGGTCTTTAGATAGCGGCCGGCTGTGTAACGGCCAAGTTTCACCAGATCCATCCTGGATGGATTTTGAGGGTAAACAGCCTCCCAAACTGTCATGGATCCCAGAGGGTTGGACGATTGCGGGAACAAACAACTGGCTATTCCCAGGCCCCAGGGTCTATCTTGATTTACTGGAGGGATTTTTTTAAGCTCAAGAGAAATGGCAAGGTTTTTTTTGTAAGATGTGGGAATTCGTGTCCCAAGAACGAGGGTCCATTGTATTCCATTGTTCTGGCAACATTTTTTTTTTTTTCGGGACCCAATCCCAAAATGTGCAAATCTTCCGATTATTAGATGGTTGTATAGAGATATGTACAGTATGTGTTGCACACCCTTTAATTGGTAAAATAGTTTGTTTATGTGTGTTTAAGATACAGGTATTAGGCACAGGAATTGCTGATCACTTTGTTACGTTTGATCAATTTCATCATTGTGATTTCATGACTCATGCTGAACATCCGCATCTCCTGACCACCATCTCCCATTGTTGCTGGGTAACAAGTAAAATGCTGCTGGATTATCATAGGCTATTATACATACAGTATATAATATAATGAATCATAATTGTTACTGTAGTTGATTTGACTCATTTGGGATTGCTTTATTTCAAACAAGCTTAGTGGCTTAGTGGTTTAATGCATTACCTGATGAACTGTTTGTATGTTTTACCCTTCAGCAAATGAACATAGACTCTGAAAGATAGGGATGGGATGATTTTTTTCGTTTCCACTCAAAAAAGTGGTTGATTTTTTTGTTCAGTCTCACCTTAAGTTCATTTACATGAACCATTTATGTATAACAATTTACAATAAATTGGGTATTGGGTATATAAGAAACGAATTCACCATAAATCGGGTAACTCAGCATGAAACCTGAGCCGATCCTCAGGGCATCCACCGGCAGCGTGGTGCAACGCTTTCCCGCGGCGGGCGCCCTGGCGGGCGCCTGCGTGGAGGGTGACGATGCGGGCTGCGCAGAGGATGCCGAGCTCAAACACCACGTGGAAACTGGGCAGATGGATCCGTTGGATCAGTGGGGGATGGATGATCTTAAAATGCTGAGAAAAAACCATCGTCAACCACGAAAAATGGAGGTTTACATATGGGTTTATGATCTTAAAATGTTGATTTTACTACGACAAATGGAGGGTAACTCTATGGAAGATGGAGATTTAACCAGGAAAACATATGGAGGTTTCGTGCAGTTTTCATTATGGCATTATGGTTTCGGTAAAGCAACTGGATGGTACTTGATTCTTAGGGAAATTACCATTAAAACATGGTGATACAATGGAGAGGGATACTGTATAGCCTAATAACAATCTGGTTGTTACAGCTACAAAAAGACACTGATTAAGTGCTTGTAATCCCAAGATAGCCACCAACTTGGCTCTTGGTTTTTATATAGTTGAATTGTTGAAAGGGGATCAAGACGCCAGGAGTTGTTTTTTTCGTGGATCCTCGTAGGTTCGTGCCATGATCCACATGATCCAAGCGTTTGAATCGTATGAAACTGCTTTGGGTCAAATTATTTTTGGTCAATAATTATCCCCTGTATGTCCGTATGGCTCACAACTGCTGGAAAATCGTCCTTCCCCTTTTCTGAACCATCTGATATAAACAGTAACTATGTATAATTCACCAAAACTCCCGGCAGTCATGGGGTGCACCTTGAAACCACCGGCCGAAAAACAGTGAGTTCTCTGCGGATTCTCGTGGTTTTCAAAGCCCCATTTCTTGGGACCGAAGGACACGTCCTTCGCGAACGGCTGTCGCGATGGCCACCCAACGCTCAGCCTGCTTTGGATGCAGTGGCTCCATGAGGCAGTGCCGCAGCCGTGGCAGCCGGAGGGTGTCTTGGAACGAAGAACATGGCAAACATGATGCTCTCTGTGGTGCCCCAGTTCGTGCTAAGTTGGTGCCAAGAACTTAACAATTTCACTATGCTTTTTTATGGTACATATATCTATAGTATTCGCAAACATGAATCCCAGATGCTCCATGGTGCTGGAATATTTGCCTACAAAACTGGGCCATAAAAATGGGGTAAATGTAGGTAAATGTTCCATACAGCATCTGGGAATGAACATGATGGGAGATTTCTCAGAGATTTTTTATGGGGTGAAAGTCGAGGCAACCAGTTTTTGATAGTTTGAGAGGCTGCAGACCTCCCCTGGATTTCCATTGAAAAGAGTTTCTGTCATGGTATGTTCGCCTTTACCGTAGATATTGAAATCTATCGGTTGCGGACAAATACGCTGGGGAAAGCTTGGGTGGCTAGTTTAGTACTTCAAGATCATGAGCCTTAAAGCCCATATGCTCCATGGTGCTGGAATATTCACCAACATTTGCCCGAACCAAATCATCCAGTTTTGTAGGTAAATTTGTCATACATGGAGCATATGGGAAGGGGAATATAGAATTACTTTGAAACATATGAATTGATCTAAGACTGTCCACGTAAGCAGTCGGGCACCTCCAACATTGGCAGTGAGATCCAGCTGCTTAGAACATTGGCGACAACCGGGAGGGTCTGTTCATACCTGGGATTGATGAAACACTTGACATTTTGTGCCATTTTTGGGACCCGAGCTGTGGATTTTAAAAACTTCCCGGGATGAACTTTACAGCGGATATCCCGGATATCCCATGAATTTTCCTTGAGAAGCTGCAGGATTTATCAGCAGTGAGGCTACTTCATTTTCATGGAGAAGTTGAACGAGAGAAAAGCTCCTCAGATGCCGTTGGTTCATTAAACGCCAACCATGTTGCCGTGACATGGTTGAAATCTGGATCTCTGGCAGAGCTGGAATTAGCTGGATATTTGGTCGACCCATGTTAACTCCAAATGAACACAATTCAGGGATGCTCACATTCGTACCTCAGTATGTGTATTTTATCTCGGGATGACAATTGTTTCAGGATTTGATCATGACTTCCATGATTTTCCATGATTTTCCATGTTCAGTATGGCTGGAAAATGGTGGAACATGTATGTATCCCATGACAGTCATACTTTTTTTTTCGAGAGGTGAGCGATCTGAGGTCGCTCACTATCCGATGGATCCTGTTCAGATGAGGAAATCCTCTGCTTGATTTCATGGTCTTTGGATGTCTTTGGTATATTATTAGCCATTATATATACTGCTTGGTGGTTTGGAACATGGCTTTGATTTTTCCATTCAGTTGGGAATTTCATCATCCCAACTGATGAATATTTTTCAGAGGGGTTGAAACCACCAACCAGGATAGTAAATCCCACTTTTTGACGGTCAAATCCGATGACGCGGAAGTGGATTTTTTTTGGCGTAGTTGGCCCACATGTTTCGCTCTTAATTCCAATCGTATTTGAATCTGCAATTTTGGTTGGTTTTCCTACAATCGGTTTCCAATGCTTTTCCTTTGTGGTTTTCCTTACTGACAGGTTAACTAGGTGAACTATGGTATCATAAGCCATCACGTAGAGTTATTGATCTTGTTGGCCCCACTATTTTCCTTTCTGTTTGTCCTAAAACATCCCCAAGATTATCGATATCTCACAGTTGGCGGCAACTTCCCCCATGGTTTTTGCTCCATCAAATCCCATTAAGCTATCAGTGAAATAAAAAAAACATGAAATTCCGCGAAATCACCATTAAATCCCCCTCCAAAAAAACATCATTTTTGTTTCTTAGTCAATCCCATGAAATCCCATGAAAGCACCATTTTTCCTTTCTGCTTTTCCCATGGTCAGTTAGGCGGTTTTCGGGGCGAAGAAGTTCCCCGCTGGTGAAATCGGAACTATGATGAAAAGCAGATTAACATTTGATCTCAGATCATATTATCATCATAGTTCCTAATATCATTTGTTTTATCTGATTTTAGTAATATGACTAATATTTTTATATCAATAATAATTGATTGATAGTAATTATCATCATAATGTTCAATTTTCCTCAGAATTTTCCCAGACCATTTTGCTCCAGGTTCCCTTCGCGGAAATCGTCAGTTGGGGCGCGCTCTACGAATGCCCCGCCGCCAGCTGCGCGCTGCTGGCGCAGCTGACGCTGAGCTCCACTTCGCCGCAGCAGCACCTGGGCGCGGTGAAGGAAATGCATGGGATGTGCTCCAAAACCATGGGAAAATCCATGGGAAAACCAGACAACCATAGGAAAATGGTAGTTAATTGTAATCAGGAAAACTATATGACATGTTGATATCCCGAAAAGAAATATGAGCTTGAATGGGATTTATAGCCATTTATGATAGCTAAGTTGGTGCCAAGAACTCCAATAGCTATGGCTATGGTTTGTAGTCCTTATATAACCATAGTTCTCGGGGTTTCCAACTTGTACTTGGGGGCCCCACATTGTAATAATGGAGGAAATACAACAGCCAAACAATGGGATATAGTGGCCAGAAACTCTAATCAATTCGATCTGTAAGAAACGCATTTTATGGTTAGCATGAAGATTCAACCAACCTTCCCCATTTCGATACATTTGAATGCCCCTCCAATGAGTAGTTAAGATTCGTCGTTTATTGCTGTGGACAAGCTCTTAGCAAACAGATTGTTAGTGGGGGTGTCACCTTTGGGGGTGGGGGGGTAGCTGCATTCCCGTGATGGTAAACCTAAGATTTGAGATTGGGTCAGCCAAAGATTATGACCTAGAATGCTACGTAAGATATTTGGGACAATTTGGGAATTCAGATTCAGTAACCATGATTACTGTAGATATACCCGGCATTTACAGAAAGATTGATGGGGCCTAGGAAATATCATGATGAAGCATTGGAAGGAATGGGCTGGACAGACCTGTGTGGTGAGCCGTCACCAGCATTTTTTGGTGGAACCACTTGTCAATATTTGTAAATGGTGTTCCATGATTTTGTCGAAAGTAAGATAAGTCTTAAGGGTAATTGGAGAAGGAGACAGTATCCAAGTTACTGTACCAACCCAAACAAGTGAGACAATATTTAGGATAACTCGCAAGGTAACCCATTGTTACTGATTAAGCCCAAACAAACTCGGGTGATATTTATGTATAGGATACTCGTACCTTTTCTTTGCATAGGGATAATCTCACAAATTTGGGTCAATGTGATAATATGAGCTTCAAATTTCGGGCGTGTTTATTATAAATGGAAGAAGACTAGGCACAAGGATTGTATTTCAGAAAGACTAGGATGCTACTTGCAGGTGCAGAAACTAAGAATGAACCTCTCCTCAATAAAAGCTAGTCCCGGATAAGAATTGCCATTTTCTTATATGGTTTTCCCATGGTTTTCCTGGTTAAAACATGTTAAAACTACCATTTTCCTATGGTTTTCCTGGCTAATTAATATGGCCCAAAATCTCCCAAGCGGCCCCTGACATTCAGCTCCCGTGTTTGTGGAGTTTCATCCTAGCGTGTCGCTGAGGTTGCTGGCCACTTTGGGCCTTCCAGCCGATGACGACCTTTTCCTGGACTTGGCACAGCGAAACGCGGCACAGTATGATAGTTCGTACAGAGGTGGTGCCCAGTTGTGTTTGTTGGGTTGTAGATCCCATTTGGATCCATTAGGCATAGAGATAGATATTAATTTATATATATATGTACACATAGTATCATAAACTCCGGTTAACCTAAGATATAGAGACATCAATACCTATACCATAAAGTCTGGTAAAGCTAGTTAGGTGCAACCAACCTTAGCAAACATTTTGGGGTATCACCCTGTAGCTGGATTACGGCTACCCACAATCCAAAGGTTCTCAGAATTTTCTCCCATTCAAGTACCATTTGGGAGGTATACCGGAGTTTTCAGACACACCTTATATATATATACATACATCACAATCAATCATATCATAGCTATAGTTCCGCACATCTACCACAATCCTTATGTTATGAACCAACTCAAAGAACGTTCACTGGGGCGTCGGGGCTGCACCTTCTACCAGGGCCACGTTCAGGAATGCAGTTCTGCTACGATGAGATGTTGACCAATCCGCACCAGCAACAGTTGCTGCACCCTGCCATGCGGCACGGGAGATGTGGAAATTGGGAGTCAACCAGCAACCCTTTGATTTGATGATGAACGAACTTGCTTTGATATTTTTGTCAGGCTAACTCGGTTTTCGGTTTTCGCTAACTTTCAACATTCTTTAACTATGTTGGGTTCCAGTGGTAAGCGACTAAGCAATTGCAAATTTATATCCGAGCTTTTCATGGTCAAATCCTAAGTTTTCTTGGTTTAGTCACACAAAATTCATGTTTCAATGCCAATATTGGTGATTCAATCCTGTTGTTTCATGGTTTTACCATGTTGAATCCACCCTTTTCTAGTCGATTAACCCACCAATTTTTGTGGATTCATTTTCATTGTTTCTGTTTGGAGGATAGATACCTATAGTACTATATTGGAAATCAGTTACGTGTTTGGTCCCTGCAACTATGATGTTGGTTTGGTGGCTTTGTTTTGGAGCCCCGGACGTGAAAAACTGAAATTCCCCATGAAGATCTCACTAAGCCGCCATGCTGGTCGCTCAATCCCACTGTTTAATCGATAAATCGTCATTATTTGGTCTATAAGATAACTTATGAACACACCCATTATATATATATACATGTGTATATATATACACATGTGATATTCTAAGAGAACCCCATCCCATCTATTCCAAACATCCGCATCTTTTTTTTTGGCTGCTGATCCCCAGGACCTGGCTGGGCCTCATCGTCGCAGCCCTGGAACTGGCTTTGTCCAAGGTGCGCGCCTGGGCCAACGCACTGCGGCCGCGGAACCCGCACCACGAGGAGCACCGCCTGGTGTGGCATGACTACTACAGTGGCCACTCGGCGCCAGGCATTTTTTGAACCACGGATCTGGGAAGTCATGGGAAGTCAGAGAAAATTGAAATCAGTCCACGGATTTTGAAAAAGACTGGGACGGATGTATTGTGATTTAATATGATTTGCTACTGTGGCCACTTGGGGATGGCATGTTGAGATACTGTATATGTAAAATAGTTAGAGGTGAGCTATCATGTCTAAAAGTTAAACCATCGGTTATTCACATAATATATATATATATAGTTTAATTAGTTTGTTTAAACAGTGGCGACTTTGGGTTTGGGCAATCGTTGGGCAGTGATTCAATTTCTGGGTTGGAATTGTATATTGGACGAATTTGGTGGTTTCAATTTCAATGCAACTTAGCTAAGTGAATGATGATGCGCTTTGCAAGGTGGTGGAAAAAAGGCAGCGATGATGCGTTGATTACAATGTGCTGTGCCCCAGAGAAAAGTAACACTGGGTTGATTATATATAGATATATAAGTACAATGGGTTTACTCGGTTAACTATTGCTTTATTATATATAGGGTCAGTATTCATTCAATTTTTAAGCAATTGTCATAATTGATTGGAATTTGGAATTGATAAGTAATGTCAACCCCAAATGAACTGTCGACTTGGCAGGTGAACCGCGAGCGCGGTGATATGCTAATGGTAAGCAACTGTTGGCGATCTCCAAGACATCCCCAGACTGGCCCCAGTAAGTCCACGTTGCTAATCCGGCACCACCATGTACAAGGTGGTGCCCCCCCAGTGATATTTGCTGGTTTATAAACCCCAGAATACTAATAGATATATGTACCATAAACCATAGTTATTGAAGTTATTGGCACCAACTTAGCGTTCACGAACTGGGGCACCACCATGTAGGATATTTCACTTGTGAATCTGTGGCCAGGTTTGTACCAAGCAGTGAACTATTCCGAGCAGTTCGACCTGCAGTGGAAGCTGGCATTAGAAACTCGGATGTCGTGTTTGTTTGGAACCCTCATGAACTCATCATACCCTCTGGTAAAGGAACATAGCCATTGAAAATGACCATTTATAGTGGTTTTCCCTATTGAACATGGTGATGTTCCATAGTTGTGTTAATTTACCAGAGGGTAGATCATATATGTTGTCGAATATCAGAATACAGACACGGAATGTCCCTCTCATTATTTTAGCAACTAGGGTTTTGGTGTTTATCTTTGTTTTTATGTTCATCTATTTTCATCTATTCATATAAAAATATGATATAATATGTTGATTAAACATATGATTAGACAATCCTCTCATTAAAAAAACATCCCGGTGGCCAAACCGGCGCCTCGTCCTCCTATTCCCTGGGATGGTTTTCTTCACAGTGGCGGAGCCCAAACGTGAAATGTTTGTTACCCCCATATCTACCATAGACCCATAGTTAGGACCATAACAGCCATAACACTTAATTAAATGTTGACTTACTTACCAATGGGGAGATATTAATCCCCTATAAACTACCGTGAAAAAACGGAGCAACGACTCGCGAGACCTCGTGGCGAGACCTTATTGCAGCACCTTGCTGAACCTGATCCATCCATATCCATCCCATCATTTGTTGGATCTCCATTTACTTGGGATCAATGATGGATGTATTGCTGGAAATTATACAGTACTGGAAAGTTCAGTTTTACTGGAATTTACTTTGTTTTCAATGGATATACCCTCCAGTAAATTAACAGTTCGACCCTGGCAGAGGGGGTGGAAGATGAGTGAAACCACTAAAAATCGGTGATTTTCAGGGCCGAACTGTTGATTTACCGGAGGGTATCAAACTTTCGGTTAAACCCGCATTGTGGCATAGTTTCCATTTTTGTTGGTCATGTCCACATGTATGGATTGCAAGGACCTCACTGCGCAGTCACTGTCAATAGCAGTTCAGTAGGAGGATGTAGGAGGTAAGTATCCCCAAATATCAAATCGCCAAACTTTAAAACATTCTGAAGAGCAACTGGTTACCCTCCTTCTGGAAGCTCTTTCTTCAGCATTATCAGAAGCCGGGGGGATTGCTAGTTTCCTGGCTCGTGCGGATTTTGAGGGTTCAGGGATTGCTATGTGGATTGATGATGAGAAAGCTCGTATGAAACACATGAGGGAAAGTTTGTTGACGACGGCATTGCTCAAAGCGCTTCTTCATCTAAAAGTTGCTTAATAACCCATTCCAGTACCAGTTCACCCCGGGAACTTATTAGTTCACTGCATCAAAATCTACTTAGTTCTCATTGTTTATTCTTAAAATGTAGGACCCCCAAACTGTTGGTTTTCCTATTTGACATGGGCACAATGTTGGATGATTTTTAGGTTCAGCAGTGTAGGCACCCCATATTTTGATTGGTTGAATCATGCCAAATTCTCTCTTTTGTTGGATATGAGAAACCCATTCAATCCCACAACATCCATAGTCTCAATTAATATATATATATATATATATATATCACATACATATTTCAACGTCGCCTTGGTTGTTGCTCCATATACATTTCGTCGACCCAGGAACGGCCCGGCAGCGACTATGCCCTGGAGTCGTCGGTTCGCTTGGACAACTGCGCGTTGAACGATATGATCGCCAGCACCTTTGGGCAGCAGGACTATCTCAACTGCACGGAGACGCAACGGGAAGAGCACGAACGTTCCCTGGAGCAGTGAATCCCCAATTGATGGCCGAAATGATGATCAACCGTTGGGCTGCAATGTGGCAAGAACATGGTGGTTGATTCTTATGGGCAAGCAGCAGGGCTGTTCATTCTGCTGTCCAAATGTAGGGAAACATGTACAATTATATACAAATCCAATATGTATATATATCTATATACATGATTATATATACTCATGTATCTAGCTCTGAAGCCTTTTGCATTAAGTGATAAGTTTGATCTTGCCTCAAATGCCGAAGCTCTGGGCATTCTTCTGGTTGATCATTTTGTAAGCTGCTGAAAATGAACAACAAAACTAGCTGACTGTCACCTCATGGCCCACGCATGCGGGCCATGTGCAATTGGATGATCCTGGAAGTAGCAGATTGGGAATGGGAATCAGCATAACCCCAACAAAACTGGCAAATATGTGTCCCACGCTCAAAGCTGGGTTATTCTTCCATAAAGGGAAATCGACATCATTCTGATCAATAGATGTTAGTTTATATCCGTTTTATCCGTTAATCAAAAGAAGGAAATACATTAGTGGATGTGGGATGACCACCATCCATTTATCTAACGTAACTGGACCATAGCACATACTTGAATGTCCTTGGTTATCATGCGCTATCAGCAACCGTGCATCCGACCTCATGTTTGTATTACATGTTTTGGTGAATTCTGATGTTGCAGCCGCTTACTGTGGGTTTTCTGTTGGTTTTTACCATCGCCATACCATATATCTACACAGAAAGCCTTAATTAGTCCATCTCAATATTAGAAAAATGTCAAAACAAACACGAATAACGGACACAGGGATAGAGTACCCAGAATTCGAAGCACTGAAGAGCTTGTTTGGCCAAACTAAATCAAACAAACTTATTCGGTTGCTTACGATGCAATTGTTGTTGGCTTCCAACTTCCAACATGTTCCTTTGTTTTCGAAAAAAATGCCCTTGCCGTATCATGCCGGGTCATCACCAACAGTACCATCCTCGAATTTGTGCCGCCGGAAAACTTGCAGGAAACCTGCATATTTATAGTCGAGCAAAAGCAACGTGTATAACGTGTCCTGCAGAATTTACCAACAAAACCCATCCACTGAAACATATGTGGTATTTATTCTTATCTACCAAATCACTATTGTTTCATTTTTTCCACCCCTGGTTAAATGTTAAGGTCCTCTATATTTCTCCATACCCACCAACCCTTCAAATGTGTGGTAAGCACAATGATTTTGGCTTAAAGATGTTCCCACCAACTATTCATATTGATCATCATATTTGGTGACGAAATCTCAATATTTGCTGCTCAAATCCGTACTTTTCCCACCATTTCTCTCGCTATATCCCAGTACCCCACCATTTGTTCCCAGTTAAATCCCAATTTGTTTCATAATTTTCCAAGGAAAATCCATATCTTTCCTAAGAAAAGCCTTTTTTTTTCTTTGGAAAACCCGTTGTTTTTCATAGGAAAATCATAAAATCCAGATTTTTTCCCGGGAGGTCCTCCATCCCCCAGGTTTGGAGCGCGGCATCAGTCGTTCGAACTTCGTCACGCTGGACGTCTCGCGCTTCGTCGGGAGCGAGGCGCTGGACGTGGGCTGCGGCTTCGGGCGATGGACGGCGATGCTGCAGAGCATCGGGGCCAAGGCGGGGCCTGTTGGGCTAACCATAGTTCTAGAAATAGATAGATAGATAGATAGATAGATAGATAGATATAGATAGATATACGTAGATAGATAGATCGATAGATCGATAGATCGATAGATAGATCGATAGATAGATAGATAGATCGATCGATCGATAGATAGATACTCCCATAAATTCTATTTATACAATTTTTTCCCACCTGCCAGGTGAGGGTTGTTAGATTTTATCAGAGCTGTTCTCCTCCTCCTCCTCCTCCTCCTCCTCGGCTAGCTGTCCTCCTCCTCCTCCTCGTCCTCCTCCTCCTCCTCCCCCTCTAGTTTCTCCTCGACCATGTCTGCATCAACTTCCACCTCCACTTCCGCCTTGCCAACTCTTCGCCAAGCTCTTTGCCAACTTCCCAGCTCAGTGTGCACTGGGACCTCAACCTGGGACCTGCCCAGCTCAGTGTGCACCGCTGGACCTCAAGCTCAGTGTGCACCGCTGGACCTCAACCAGAGACCGTCTCAGCTCAGTGTGCACCCAGCGCAGTGGGCACCGCTGGACCT
>CAMXCT020002491.1:330585-440585 GCA_947184155.2 Cladocopium goreaui | reverse complement strand
ATCTAGTTATATAATTTGTTTGGTGGTGAGCATTTTTCCTTTGGAGCTGCATGTTGGATGGACAAGTTGGCGCAAAAAAAGGGGATCCACCGTGATCTGATCATGTATCAACTAGCAAACAGACTATGAAAGATTAGGTAACTTGTTTCATCTTAGTTCATTACATCAAAGTAGGACACATTCCACATTCCACATTCCACGTTCATTCCACATCTTAGTTCATCTTAGTTCATCTTAGTTCATTGATTCCTTCATTGTTCCTTGGGAATCACTTCGCCTGGCGCACGCACCGGGGATGGGGCCCCCATCTGTTGGTTGACCCTGTCCCAACGAAAAATGACACCCAGGATCCACGTGACAAACTGATGCTTTTTTACATGGTAACTTAAGGGTATTCTGAATATCTGTGAATAACTACCCGGAAGATCCCGACCCGCATGCTCCATGCTGCTGAAATTTGTATCAACATTGACCCCCCAAAGAAGACACAGTTACCGCATGTAAAGGTAGCTCTGACAGTATCGTGGTTTAATTACACATGGTAGCCATCAATCCCATCCAAGAAACAAACGACTAGGTATGTTGGGCTAAACACTTGGTTTGTTTGCAAATAATTGGGTGCAAGTTATAAGTTCTAATATTTCATAATACGTTTTAATAAGTCTTTATCATATATATATATATATATTTGTGCACATGACCAAGGTCCTCGATTCCATGAAGTAACGCTAAATACATGGGTGACATATATAAACGCTAATAGACTCAAGGAATTACTCACAATATATATATATATATATTTTTTTTATATCAATAGTAACTTGAGTCTGTAGTAATAGATATATATATATATACAGTATGTGTTAATTTATAGCCTGGTTGGTGGTTTGGAACTTTTTTATTTTCCATAATATACGGGATAATCCTCCCCATTGACTTTCATATTTTTCAAGATGGTTATTGTACCACCAACCAGATACAGTAAATTTATATATACATATAGTTGCTTGAGTTTAGAAATATATATATATATAGATATATAGATATTCCTATAAATGATATTTATATATATAAATATAAATAGTAAGTAATACATATACATACATACATACATACATACATACATACATACATACATACATACATACATACATACATACATACATATACATATACATACATACATATACATACATACATACATACATACATACATACATATACATACATACATACAGACATACATACATACAGTATATATCAACTGGTTGATGGTTTGGAACATTTTTTTTATTTTTCATATATTGGGAATAATCATCCCAACTTCATAATTTTCAGAGGGGTTGAAACCACCAATCAGATTAATATTAACCATCATAAACCATATATCAGAATATAATAACCATATGTTAACCATATATTAAACCATATATTAAATCATATATATATATCTAACATAACAATCCCTAATGGTTTTTCTTCAGAGGTGACCTCGGTGGACGCCTCGCCCCACGCGGTGAAGTCCACGCGGCGCTTCAATCCCAACACGCATCAGATGCGCGGCTTCGTTCGCCGGGGAAAACCATTGGAAAACCCTAGGAAAATTGTGATTTAAGCCACGAAACTGATGATTTCGTGAGATTTAATAAGGACAATGGTGACTTACTGACATATATATATATATAATAGATGTACGTATACATATCTATTTCGGGCCATAATTGTAGGAAAACCATTGGAAAACCATTGGAAAATTTTGATTTCACCAGACCAAATGGTGATTCAAATGGGATTTATAGCTGATTTATGATGGCTAATGTGGTGCAATAACTCCAATTTCACTATGGTTTATGGTTCCTGAAGCACTGTATATAGTTTAATTGTGGTGTATGACAATTGAGCCAATCAGGTAGGGGTTTGTACTACCTAGTTTATTGGGGATCAGGATAACCCATAGTATGGAAACCTATCAACCAACTAGTATAATGAGATTGGATAGGAATACTTTTAATGGCTCAATTATCTAATGATCAAATCAGCAGTAGTGATGTGGATATGTTGAACGGGTGACCATATATAACTCAACCTAACAAGCACAACTGCAAGTTATTTGAACCAAGTAGGTCAACTATAGCGGGTTTATGACGTATATATATATATATACTGTATATATTGACATATAGTCAATGGAGTTTATAACCAACTTATCACAAGAGGTAATCACCTTGTAATGACCATTAATATGTGAACAAAATTGAGGAAATAATCCCACAATGTATATGATCGTATTATCTAAATACATCTGAATATGACAAAAATGTACGAACCAAACCAAAAACCATGGGATGAAACCAACTATTTATAGTAATATCGGGTACAATGGTAATTGAGCAACAAATATGATCCAACGACTCATCGAAGTTGACAGTGCTCCACGTAACGTAACGACAGACGCCGCCGTAGGGAATAATTACTGCAGATACTGCAGCTGCGTCCTTCCGACGCATATAAGACTGAACGTGTCATGCCATTGTTCTATGTAGAGGCGAAGATGCTAGAGAAAGGAGTGAAAAGGGAGTTTGGAAAACGAGTTTTCGAAGACCCTTACAGCACTCTCGAATCGGAAAGCCTTTTTCGAACCTCAGAAACAACGATATGTTCCAACTGTCATTTTGCACAGAAATTGCAGTACCATGGTTTTAGCTCTTCGTCACGACGTCATGACTTGCATTCCGGGCAATTGGCACATCCCGGCCGTTAAATCACTGAAGGGATGACCGGTAAACTATGTGCAGGGGAATATACTTTGAAGAATGAGATCCAATAATATTTTGCCGTAACCAGAACTAGTTTTACTCGGTAACCAGCATCTTTTTCTCTCCACTGAATTCACATACATACAATTATATAGATACATATATATAAATGACACAATTTGGAAGATCAGCAGTAAACTATGGGGATATAGTGAGATAAGTGGATAACTTGGAATATATTAAGAGTATGTTTGGTTTTCAGCTTGGGTCATTTGGATTGCACATCCAAGGATGTCGCTCTTCGAGCTGCCATCCCTGGAACTACAGCAGCATTGGGTGGGGATAAGGGGAATTGTTTCTGGTAGGACCGAATGGAAACATATTGATGCCATCTGATGCCTAACAATTCATGGATGTGCATTCCACTTATAACCGACAACTGAAAGTTAGAATGCCGCTTTGGTGGCAAGATGTGGATTTCAAGAAAAGACCCGCGTACCGCGTGAAAAATCCGGGAGGCATTCTAACCTTATTTATTTAGTCCTGAAGGCATTCTAACCCTATTTATTTAGTCCTGAAACCCCTAAAACTCCAAAATTCTTAACGCATTCTCGACCGTCCCGTATCTTCCATGTATATGGCACTGCAAATATGCAGAATATGCATGTAAATAGCAAAACAAATACCCAAAAGACAATGAAAAATAATGAAACACATGTAACAACATTGAAAAATCAATGAAAAATAATTCAACACACCTTGAAAATAACGAAAAAAACACTGAAAAATAATGAACAACATCTTGAAAATAGTGAAAAATCACTGAATGCTGTCCCGGTTTTTTTAAGGGGGTTCAGGGCTAAATAAATAAGGTTAGAATGCCTCCCAGATTTCTCACGCGGTACGCGTTTTTTTTCTTGAAATCCATGTCTTTCCACCAAGGTGGCATTATAACTTTCGGTTGTACCATATAATATAATGAAAAAAACAATGAAAAATATTGAAAACCATCGTCAAAGTAATGAAAAACCAATGAAAACTAATGGATCTACCCATGATGAATAAAAAATGACAAAATATGCAAAAAAAAACGCAATATCGTCATCCGCCGATCCAAGAACACCTCGTTTATTCACATCTAATATGTATGTACATGGTTGTAGATGTACATGATTACAGCGCATATATACGTGTGTATAATGCCGTTTTTGGAGGTTACCATCCTGTTTAGTCAACATTTCATTATCGTGGAGAATATCGTGGGAAAATCCCTGACGGGCATTCTAAACCTATTTATTTAATCTTGAAACCCCTTGAAAAATCCGGCACGGCATTCTAACTCTATTTATTTAGCCCTGAAACCCCTAAAACTGAAAAATGTTTGGCGCATTTTCGACCGTCCCGTCTTTTCGATGTACTGCAAATATGCAGAATATGCATGTAAATTGCAAAAGAATCTACCCATGACCAATAAAACATATCATAATATGCAGAAAATAATGCAATATCGTATTTAGAATATGTAGAATATGCAGGTATTCGCCAAAAAAGCACGCTCATGATCAGCAAAAAACAAACATGATCAATAAAAAATGACAGAGTATTAGAAAAATGATGAAAATGCAATATCGTTTGTGTATAATGCCTTTTTGGAGGTTACCATCCTGTTTAATCAACATTTACATTATCGTGGGGAATACGGTGGGAAAACCTTTGACGGGCATTCTAAGCTTACTTATTCAGTCCTGAAACACCTAAAACTCCAAAATTATTGACACATTTTCAACCGTCCCGTGTCTTCCATGCACTGCAAATATGCAGAATATGCATGTAAATTGCAAACAAATCTTTCCATGAACAATAAGCGCTGTCATGATATGCAGAAAAATGCGACATCGTATTGTTATTTAAAAAAACAAAATGCAGAATGTACAGTATTCGCCAAAAAAACATGCTCATGACCAGCAAAAAAAAACATGATCAATAAACATGACAGAATATTGGAAAAAATGCAACATCGTCTGTGTGTAATGCCGTTTTTGGAGGCTACCATCCTGTTTAATCAACATTTCATTATCGGGGGAAGTACCGTGGGACAATCCCCGACGGGCATTCTAACCCTATTTATTTAGTCCTGAAACCCCTAAAACTCCTAAATTCTTAACCAATTTTCGACCGTCCCGTGTCTTCCATGTACTGCAAATATGCAGAATTTGATGTAACTTGCAAACAAATCTGTCCATGAACAACAAAACATGTCAGAATATGCAGAAAAATGCAATATCGTCATCCGCCGATCCAAGAACACCTCATTTACTCACATCTACTATGTATGTATGTACGTGATTGTCACTGTACATATATGTAATATATACAGTACATTATGTGTGTATAATGCCGTTTTCGGAGGTTACCATTCTGTTTAATCAACATTTACATTATCGCGGGGAATACCGTGGGAAAAATCCGACAGGCATTCTAACTTTATTTACTTAGCCCTGAAACCCCTAAAACTCCAAAATTCTTGACGAATTTTCGACCGTCCCGTGTCTTCCATATACTGCAAATATGCAGAATACGCATGTAAATTGCAAAAGAATCTACCCATGACCAATAAAACATATCATAATATGCAGAAAATAATGCAATATCGTATTTTGAATATGTAGAATATGCAGGCATTCGCCAAAAAAAACATGCTCATGATCAGCCAGAAAATACATAACCAATAAAAACATACAGAATATGCAGAAAAAATGCAGCATCGTCATCCGCCGATCCAAGAACACCCCGTTTACTCACATCTAATATGCATGTACATGTACATATATGTAATATATACAGCGCATGTATATGTGTGTATAATGCCATTTTCGGAGGTTACCGTCCTGTTTAATCAACATTGAATTGCCGTGGGAAAATTCCGACGGGCATTCTAACTTTATTTATATACTTAGTCCTGAAACCCCTGAAACTCCAAAATTCTTGACGCATTTTCGACCGTCCCGTGTCTTCCATATACTGCAAATATGCAGAATACGCATGTAAATTGCAAAAGAATCTACCCATGACCAATAAAACATATCATAATATGCAGAAAAAATGCAATATCGTATTTTCAATATGTAGAATATGCAGGTATTCGCCCAATAAAACATGCTCATGATCAGCAAAAAACTACATGATCACTAAAATTGACAGAATATGCAGAAAAAATGCAATATCGTCATCCGCCGATCCAAGAACACATCGTTTACTCACATCTAGATTTCATTTATGTATTGAAAATCTATATAGAATTCAGAAGTTTTGGCGGCATATGCTCCGGAGGCATTCTAACCCTACAGCAATAAACAAGGTTTGGTGGCCCCGGCAAACCAAGCTTTTGGTCGGTACGGGTTTTTATGGTTTTTGATGAGTTTTTACAGGTTTTGGACTGTTTTCTACGGGTTGTGGCGAAGCTGCTTCATCAAAAACCTGGTTTTGTTGACTAGAACCTTGTTTTTTTTCGCAGAAACTAGCTCAAAACCAGGTTTTGATACCTCGACCCGCGTTTTTCAGGGATTTGGTTGATGTAGGATATATGATGATGATATCAAACTGTGGTAAGTACTTATCTCAACCGTCATTGCGGAGCAAAATTTCATTTATATATTGAAAATCTATATAGAATTTAGAAGTTTGGGGGGCATATGCTCCGGAGGCATTCTAACCCTACAAAAATAAACAAGGTTTGGTGGCCCCGGCAAACCAAGCTTTTGGTCGGTTTTGGACTACGGTTTTTACGTTTTTTTGGTTTTGATGAGTTTTTACAAGTTTTCGACGGTGTTTCTACGGGTTGTGGCGAAGCTGCTTCATCAAAAACCAGGTTTTGTTGACTAAAACCTGTTGTTCTCGCAGAAACTATATAGCTCAAAACCAGGTTTTGATACCTCGACCCGTTTTTTTTCAGGGATTTGGTTGATGTAGGATATAAATATACGTAATATATATATAAATATATATATATATATTTAACATCTATATTATAGAATTCAGCTGTTTTGGGGGCATTTGCTGCGGAGGCATTCTAACCCTACAAAAAAGAAAGGTTTGGTGGCCCCGGCACAACAGGTAGGCAAATTTGATCAAACAATTTTTGAACATTTTTATCCACATTTACCAGCATAATACATACTGAAAGGTAGAATTTTGGTAGATTTGTTCAGACAATTATGGTGTGGCATTCTAACTTTCAATGGATTTTTTTTTGGTGGCAATGGCAGCATTCTAACTTTCAGTTGTTGGGTATAGTAAGTGGTTATTTGAGTTATTTATATCTTAATGTTTTAACTCAATCTAAGTACGCATTGAAACTGAATAGAGTTTATCATGTATTTATATGTATTACCCTAAGAATCCATGTTGGTAATATAAACACTCGGACCAATGTTGGCCTGAGAGCACTACATTGGTATGTTGGCTTGAGAGCACAACATTGTCGAATTGTCGGGGCTTTGTTTGTCGAATGTCATTGATTTCCAGGGGGTTGATGGCTTGACATGGTGTGCAGCCATTTGCCTTCAAAATTTGTTCAGGGTCTCTTAAAACGAGCACCATACAACCATACAGATTGCATGTTCTTTTTGGTTCCGCTCTTTTGCCATGATATATAAACTATATTAAACTACGTTGGTTAGCGAAATCAAACTTAGTTGCCTTAGATTGGAAATGATTTAAAATTTTAAAGATCTGAAAGAAACTGAAAACCCAAAGTTAAAAAAAGACAGATGCAATTCCGCAATGTCCAGCCAGCTTTGGCCTGGCTTTGACCCTCGAACTCCAACCCTTGCTCTTAGAATATCTGAAAACGCGGTTTTCCTGCAACCTCTATATTCTGTAACCACCATTCCTTGACAATTTGAAGTTTATCATTCGCAAATGATCAGCAGTTTGCTCAAAACCGCTGCTCAAAACACCAAAGCGTATCAGGAAAAAAACTAAACATTCCTAGACATCACCCAAGCATGTCCGGTCCCATTCACATTGAGCCCCGGTTAGGTTAGAGGAGCTGTATTTTCAGCATGCTTTTGAGAACACAAACTGGCTGGTCATGAAACTTTCGAAGCTGTTTGCAGGATCTAGTCCGATAGTTTGCTCGTTTTTGGTCGGATCAATCCGAGGGGCGGGGGAGGGGGGGACCCCCCCCCCCCCCTCCTCACCAGGAGAAGATATGTGCTCGAATCCAAGGGGGGGGGGACCCCCTCCCCCCCCCTCCTGCAATGCTCTAAAGGGGGGGGCCCCCTCTTCCCCCCTGCGATGCTGTAAAGGTGGGGGGAGGTCCCCCCTCCCCCCCTCCTGCTGCTTCATTGGTGCATCTGCAATTTTTTGGGCACCAGCCGTGCACCGGGACCGAAGTCATGCGAGTTGGACGGTTCTGGACATTGGTAGTAGTTAGTAGTCGTAGTAGTAGTAGTAGTCGTAGTCGTAGTCGTAGTCGTGAGTCGTAGTCGTAGTCGTAGTCGTAGTAGTCGTAGTAGTAGTAGTAGTAGTAGTAGTAGTAGTAGTAGTAGTAGTAGTAGTAGTAGTAGTAGTAGTAGTATCAGTAGTAGTAGTAGTAGTAGTAGGAGTAGGAGTAGGAGTAGGAGTAGGAGTAGTAGTCCGAGTAGTAGTACAAGGTGGTGCCCCCAAGTTAAGTTGAAGTTAGAGAGCTTATAAATAAGTTAAACAAGTTATGTTGAAGTTACGTAAGTAACTTTATATCTATTTTGTAACTTAGTTGTAACTTGTGTAACTTTTTTCTTTGGGTTTTGAAGCTTGGATGCATTTGGGACAGAAAAGTATCTTACTTTTGGCATGTTGCTACAAAAATGAGCTTTCAACCTTCGATTCTCAATCTTTTTTCCATCTTTTCATCGAAAACGTGAAACGAGGTGACCCTTTGGGTTCAGACGTTGGGTCCGTTTTGGTCCCAAGAGAAACTGCAGCCATAGCTGCAGCAACTTACATATGGTTAGCACGAATTTGTGTTGCAAATTGCAAAGTTAATTTGTTTGTGCCAGCCCATAGGCTGTGTTCACGGCAAGCAGTGCACAATTGAATTAGCTGTTTCTCTTCGCCACCAGCTGCACGTTTTTGGATTTTCAAGACTGTTCCATTTATATATCATCTTGTTATTGGTGATCCGGAATGTCCTGAGTGATTCCGTGCCGCTGACGTATGCATATTGGCTGAGGAGCACATACAGCTCAGAGTTTCTTTCTATAAAGCAATGGCATGTCCCTGCGTTTTCGCAAGCACCCCACAGAATGATATCTCCTTCTTGCAAGTCCAACAAGCCTATGCGGCATTTGGGGGCGATCACCACCCCGGTGAGATCCGTTTCCTTGAGATCTTCGCTTTCAGGGAAAGCTTTGTCCAAGCTGTAGCCTGAAGCGGCCAGTGGCCTTTCATTCCACATTTCCATGTGACGCAAGGCAAGGCGCGGCAACAGCCGCGTGGAGAAAGCGCTGCCACCCAGTTCTTCAGTAAGCCATTGTTGAAAGTTGGCCGCAAATAGGCCCTTGTAGTCTCTGTGCTTACTTTCCGTGCCCCACATTGTGGGGCACAGGTTGAGCGCCCTGTATTGAAACGGCAGATGTAAGCGATGGTGATGTTTCGGTCTAACGTAATCACCCCATTGCTTTACAAATGCCTTTTGATGCTCTGTCTGCAATGCGTGGAGTTTGTCAAAACATTTGGTGTGGCCAATTGTGCGGATGCATTCCACGCAAGCGCACAGTTTCAAGAAACAGGCAGCGGCCGTTTCCAGCTCTGGGACACGAAGCCACACGCTCTCACAGACCCACCGTAGCAGGCTTAGAAGCGCCAAAGTCTGTTTGGCAGATCCTTTATACATTGAAGATCCAAAATACGCCTCAGTGAATAGACGCTTAGTCCAGTATTGGTTTTCTCCATGGCGGCTATGGCTGCGGTGCCGCAGCCATCCCGCGTCCAACACCGCACGCTTGATGTCCGCAATTGTTTTCTTGGTCACGGTCTGTACCGCATCAAGCAGCAAAGCTATTTCCACAGAGCAAATGCCATTGCTGAAGTAGCAGTGCATGCTATCGTTCACGTACCGTTCCAATGGCAAGCATTGCAGGCAAGTGGGCGACATCCACATGTTGTTTCTTTCAATTCTGTAGCCCAGCACTCGCTCTTGCAGCTCATGTTCAGCTTTACTTTTTGGGTGCTGCGAGGCTTTGCAAATAAATTGCCGCAGCGCTTCCGTCGAATGCTGCTGAAACAGAGACATATCACTCTCCGCAATCGTGCGAAACTGCGCATCCTTTTCAGCTGTGCCCTGTGCGCTTTTTGCAATGCAGTTGATGCAAAAAGCACACGGCTTCAGTCCCGCTGAGCCTTTGGCGCATAGCGACCCACGCTGCGCATCATGGTCTGCCACCATGCAGCTCAGCATCAGGCTAATGGAGACGCCGGGCGCCAGCTCGAATGGTTCTTCCAGGCTTTGTTGCGCCCAGGCCTCAATCAGCCTTCGGTGCACGTTCCCCATGCCCCCGCGCGTGTTCGCGACCTGGGCGTGGCTGATAGCCGATATGGGTAGCCATGCAGTGGGCGAGTCACCCCACTTGGCCATGCATTCCAAAGACAAGTAACATAGCGTTACCTTTTGTCTTTGTTCTGTGGCCAGCACATTGCCAGCCGTGCACTCGTCATGACTGAGGATGCAGCGCAGCGGTTGCGCCTGCGACTGCAAGAACGTCACGAAGGAGGGGCACGACGAGGCCATGCAGCGCAACAGCGCTCTGATATTGGCAAACGCCCATTGAACATCTGGCTGCGATGGATCTTTGTTGGGTGCCGTTACTTGTTCGTAACATGCACATACAGGACCGATTGCCTCGCGCATGCGACGCTTGGCAGCGCCGCTAGGCTGAGACTTGTGCTCTTTCCCTTCAAGCAGCCGGCTTATGTCGTGAATACTCTTTTCACTGTAACGAGCCATGGCGCTAGTCAGCCGAGCCTTCTTTTTCGGATTCTCTGCAACAGCGACCCCTGCCATGCCGCCCTTTTCGCTTGTTGCCTGGAGCCAAAAAACTATTTTCAAATATAGAGATGTTATAAGGAATATGAATGGATATGTTTAATTGTTTCGGGCAAAGGGGGGAGAGAGAGAGAGAGAGAGATATATATATATATATTATACATACTTACGGGCAAATTTATCTATATACATATGCGTGTAATATATATGTATATATGTCTCTCTCTCTATCATGGGTATACGTATACTATTATAATACAAACCACCATTTTCGCGCCTCTGCTCGCATTCACACAAAATAGGCGTCACCTCCGCCTCACAGCGTTAACGCAATGTCCATCGCATCCAAACATTCCTGCAGCCAGATCCATGGCTCGCAAGCGAAACTGCGTGCGTGCCCAGCAAGAAAACGCAAGCTGGACTGGACCTCAAGAGCCAATACGGCCACTTGCGGATGCTCGATGCGCCAGCAACGGTTTGGCGACATCTTGGGCAGCATCATCAAAGGCAACTCCTGCATCTTTTCAGGGAATCCGGTGCAATCCCATTGCAGAAGAAAGCCTTTGAGCAGCAGCAGCGTTAGCTTCAGCACCTCAAGTGTTTTCCTCATGTCAGGATATGCCGGCAAGATATGCACGGCATTCAAAATTTCCCTCAGTAGCTCAATTGGGCCGTGTGCCAGCTCGGCATCTTCCGCTGCTGTGCTCTTGAGCTGCGCGTACGCATCTTTTGCAGCATCATGCACGGTGACTATTCCCACCGGTGGCAGCATCATTTATGGGGGCGCACTCTACGCTGAAGCAAAAAGGCTACAGAACATATTCTCTCTCTCTCTCTATATATATATATGTAAATCCCTATATATATATATATAATATTTATATAAATTTATATTCATAAAGTGAAATATTATATATATATATAACTCCATGTGCCTCATATTTCTTGGAGATTCGACCTGGACTGTCTGTGTCGCAGATAGAGCGTTTCTTTTTTACCCCGAGGCGAGATCTCGCGTCCACAGCTTCAGGCAGCTAATTTAGCACACATTGACATGTGTGAACTTGGGGACCGATCTAAAATCTGTTGTACCATGGCCACATGGCTATGCAAGCCGCGCAGCTGCTCACTTCTTCAGTCCTCGACCGCGGCCTTTGCCCTTCACATTCTCTTTGTCGCCGCGCAAGTAGTCGTGCACGGACCGGAGAGCAGTGTTTCCCGACTTAATCTTTAACTGGAGTTCTTTTTCTTTCTGAAACAACAGAGGTGCACCCACATTCGTTCCCTTTGCAGCCGCGTCGAGAAGTTTGCCGCAGAATGCAGTCGTTTCTTCCAAGTCTTTGATGGCCTTGGCCACCTGGTCTTGCAGGTCCGCTGGCAGTTCTTGGAAGGACGTGCCCAAGCGTTCTTGCTTGTCACCTAACTTCTGACGCACTGCCTTCAACCCAGCAAAATGCTTGGCAGCAGCTGCTGTCGCCACCTTCGTGCTCGCTAACAGCTGCTTTTCAGCAAGCCTCTGTTGTTTCTTTTCCTCTTTCTCTTCTGTTGTCATGGGACCGCCTTTGCGTTTGCGAGTGTCTTGCTTCTCAACAATGCACTCCAAGTCCATCTGCGGCACGCCTGCTGCCGCAGCAGTGACCGCGGCGCGGCGTTGCATGGTTTCGTTCTCCATCTCTGCGATGCGCTCCTCGACCTCCTTCACCACAGTGCCCTCAGACTCTGTGTGAATGGCCAACTTATAGGTTGCACCAAGCACAGGATGCATCTCACAAGGACAATCTCTTTCGATGGCAGCAACGTCGTACCCTTTCAGTTCAAAGTAGGACAAAGGCTGCCACTCTGATTCTTGCATGTCCTTCTTGACTTGCATGACTTGCTTCACCATTGTTCTTTTGAGGAGGGCCCTGGTCTGCCCAAAGGTGATGCGGTTCTCTTGGGCATTGCGGCGCTCCAGCGCCGCTTCGCTGAAGAAAGCCACCATGCTGCTTTCGTCGAGCAGGTGTTGCACCTGGATGCCTTTGCGGGTCAGCGTCGTGGTGGTGGCATTGCAAGCCTTACAGACGTATCGCAGGTCCGGACGGTAACCAGCCCTGCTAATCATGTCGGCTGTCTCATGCTCCACCTTGCACTTGCCACAGGCCGCCTTCGTTGGCGGCGCCGCTTCAGCAGCAGCTTCCGCGCACGCAGCCTGGTCGGCCGCGACGTGCGCATCCATCTCCCCAGCCAACTCCGCTGCCAGTGTCGCGTCTGGTGGCGATGCCATTGCTGAGAAGTTATGTGGCGGCAACTAGCACAGCTTCGAGGCCAAAAATTGAGCTATATATGGCAATCAGATATGGAAAAACGTACATCGGTTCTCATTGTCCCAATTTTCAGGAACAAATACAATCGCGTTTGTTATGCGAACTCCAAATACATTCGCGTTTGTGACCTTTCTAACAGCAAACACAATGGAATATTAACGCGTTTGTTCCCATTTCACCAAACACATACGTGTTTGCATGAACATAGTCCGTTGACCAAATACAAACAAATACAAACAAATACAAATCCCATACCTACGCGTTTGTTGCGTTTTGTTTCCCAAATACATACGCGCATGTTGATGCACAAAACAAATACATAGGTGTTTGCAGCATTTTTCTATGAAATACAAATGCGTTTGTTGGTCTAATCACCATATACATACGCGTTTGTCCCCCCACACACACATAATCTATATATATATATAACTTATTCCCCAAACAAGTTCTTTGGTGGTTCACCGAGACCCTGGCCCAAGTTCCCGTTCTTTTTGACAGCAAAGCTGGAAAAGTTCGTTGTGGTCAGCGGCGGACAGCGCGGCTCTCACGAATGGCCGTGGCCACGATAGCCTGCACCATCTCTATGTCTTGAGCGTGCTGGGGCACCTCCTCTTCCTGTTGGGCCGGTTGCTGCTGCGAATCCTGCTTCGCAACTTTCTTCTCTGCGGGCTTTGCGGATTGCTTGGCCGCAGTTGCCTTTGCAGCCCGGATCACCTGGCCGGCGCCAGTTGGCTGCACAGGCTTCTGCTTCGTGGCCGGAGCAGGTGCAGCAGCTGCAGCAGCAGAAGACGAGGAGCTTGACTCTTCCTCTTCTTCCTCTCCCCCATCAGCAGGCGACGTTTTGTCGTCGCTTGCTGAGCTCTTATGCCCTTGGCTAGCCCCCGCCTTGGACTTACTTTTCGGCGACTTCGGCTTCGCCTCCTTCTCAGCGCTTTTTTTCTTCTTCAACTCTTGTTTTTGCTGCTCCTCCCGTTTTTTCTGTTCCTCCTTCCGTTTCTGTTCCTCCTTCTCTTTCTGTTCCTCGACGCGCCGGAAGTGTTCACGAGTGCGTTCCTCTTCCATCAGCTGGGATCGCGACTTGCGAAACTCCGCCCGATCTTCCTCTCCACGCCTGCGGCGGGGACTCCTTGATGCCCCTTCTTCCCGCCTACGGCGGCAAGAGCTCTCGTCGCGCCGCCTGCGCCGGCGGGAACCTCCTCGCCTCGAGCGGCGGTGACCTGCATCATCTTCATCACTATAATCCTCACTTTGCCTGCGGCGAACTGGCTCTTCTTCTCGCCTGCGGCGGCGGCTGCGGGTGCGCGACTCCAGCACGACAGATGGCTTGGGGAGTGCCTGGGGAGGTGCCGGTGGGTTTGGGGGTTCCGGGGGTCTTTGCTGCAATCGCTGCCATTCTTGCCAGCGCTGCCACTCTTGCTGCTCATTTTGTTGTGCCAACCAGAGACACCATGGCCAGTTGCCTAAGCCATCCCTGTAATACCGCCTGCTCAGGCAGTATTGGGAGGCGTAATGTTGCGCCCATCCAGATGTGCAGTCAACGATCTCCCTGTGGCAGATGCTGCACTCCCGCCTGTCAGCACGTCGCTGGCTAACGCGATGGCCTGCGCGGCTCTTGCGGTGGGGAGCAGCCTTGCTTGCCTCTTTCTTTTTCTCTACCGCCTCCTGCGGCGGTGGCTCTTTCGCAGCCTCATCCGGCTCTGTCTCCTTGCTAGCCTCAAGCGGCTGCTTGCTCGCAGGCGCAGCCTCAGCTTCTTCTGCCGGAACTGACCCATGTGCGTCCTTCATGTTTCGATACCGGCAGTCCGAAGGTGAAGAGGAGCGCCCAGGTACCTGCACAGAGCAATACATTTAAATAAATAGAAAAATGGGGACATATAATGTTGTATTATGAATATATATATATATATACATAGATCGGTATCATATATTTAATGGGGATAGATAGATATATATATATATATATATATAGTTAAGTGCATGAGGGAAACATGCATGTATTCACACATATAAGGATTATATACGCAGGTGTTGATCGTGTTGCCCGTAGGCAAGCAACAGCTGCTACACATGCCGCCCGTAGGCATGCACGCATCCAGCAGCTATATTGGCCCATAGGCCATGCCGCCCGTAGGCATTGCAAAGCCCGTAGGCTCTCGGCCCGTAGGCCAGCTGCTGCCCGTGGGCAAGCATTCGGTAGCCCGTAGGCTTCCATGCTGCAACCCGGCTGTGCTGCCCGGAGGCAAGCAACAGCGCCTCACTTGTGCCCGTAGGCATGCACGCATCCCAGTCGGCCCGTAGGCCAAGCTGCCCGTAGGCAAGCATTCAGGAACCCTTGCGCAACCGTTAAAAGGCTGCAGCTGCCATTTTTTTACTGACATATATTATATTATATATATATAATTATATATATAAATACATTTATTGATTATATATATATATATTTATAAGTATAAATAAATATATATATATATATATTTATTTATATGTTTTAAACTTATCTCTATATCTATATATAGTGTGTAACCGACTCAACCCTTATCCCGGCCTCATCATCCGCTGCAGCGGACATGCCGGCCCGCTGAAAGTCAGCAGTTTGAGAAAACGGCTGCGGAAAACATAGACGTCCATGTAGCATGCATGCAGGAGCCCAAACTAAATCAACCAGATGCACGATCTCTATATATAGCGTGTGGTTATGTGTAAAACATATATATTTGTTTATTTATGCGAATCACCCTTGCCCCGGTGCGATTTGTGACCAATTTTTTCTTCTTGGACTTGTTCACAAGTCAACTCAAATGTCAACACGACATTGATCTAGCAGCTGCGTCGCAGCATCGACTACCTGCCACAACGCTCGCGCATCGCGCGATGGCATCTCTGCATCTAAAACGTCCAAGGCAGCAGCCTGCAACAGCTGCATCTGCCGTTGGCGCTTGCCAACAGAAACCATGATGCCTTCAGGCCCCTTCAAGCGGGACAAAGCACCTTGAATGGCTTCTGCCAGCACCTGCTGCTCTTTGTGCAGAGGGCTATGATTGCGAGGCTCCGTCGACTTAGTCGTCGAGGGAGGCTCCAAGCAGCAAGGAGTCTCAACTGACAACACTGATGCGGGTGAAGTCGACCCAACTGACACAATGTCGACCATTCCGCCTCCGCCTGGCGGCGGCGTGGCCTTCCACATCGACTCTAAAGTTGTCATGATCATGGTAGCTTTCGTCCTCTCAAAGCAAATTTTCACCCTATCACCTGTTTCATTTGGCGCCCAAGCATAGAGGGTATACATGATTCGAAAAGGATATTATACCTTAATCCAAAACAGCAACCGGAATAGACAGTGACACTGAGATAAGGCCTTTCATATTATCAATCATAAATTCAGAAATAATATAGCAAATACACCTTTCCAACGATATTGCGATATATTGTAATTTAAAAAAATCCTCATTCCAACGCATCCATTCCTTTTCGAATCTGCGCAAAACTGTCCTGTTGCCCGGCCACTTCAGTCGATCAGATTGTAGTTGCGTTTTTTCCAGCAGCTAGGCGTGCAACCCACGGTGCCGCGGCAACGCGAGCAACCATGGGGAAATTTCTTGGCAGCCAACTTGCGAGTGATTGGCTGCATCGCTGCAGCCTCCTGGGTCTTACCAACCCGACTTTTTTGCCCAGCTGGCTTTGCCAATCCCTTCTCCTGCTTTGCAGGTCCGGCTGCAGAAGCAGGACGCTTCATCTTGCCCGAAGCAGTCCCAGTTGATGCAATTGCTGCTGGACGCTTCAAAATCTTTGCCTCTGCGCATGCAGGCTTGCGCAGCACCGCAGCCGCAGGACGCTTCATGCCTTTCTGCAGTCCTGCATCCATTTCTACGTCTCGATCTGGCAAGTCTGGCAACTCCTTGTCGTAGTGTGCCTGTGCCAAAGCATTTAAGCTCCGAGCCAAACCTTGATCCACAGCCGACTCCGGCTGACACTGCGCAGCCCCTGCAGCTTGCTTAGCTTCAGGCAAGTCAGAAGCTGTGCCAGCAGGTTCTGGAGCCACCGCAGCTGCTGCAACAACCGCCGAGGGAATAGTCTCAGGCGACCCATCTTCCAAAGCCAACGGCGCACTTGCTACCCGAGGCAGCGCCTGACCCGCAGCAAGCGAACGAGTGGGCGCAGCCGGTTCACTCGCACGTACCAAAGCCAAATGCAATGCTGACGGACCACGGGGCTGCTGCGGATTGCCTTGGAAAATTTGCAAGCCTGGCAAACCTTCACAGCGCTGCCCACCATTCACCAAAGCAAGCATGGTACCAGCTACCACTGCTGTCTGCTGCGCAAGCGCATGCGGATCCAAACCACCGGGCTGCGGCGGAGCCTGTTGCCTCAACCTCGCATTGGTGTTCCGGCAAATCCATGCATTGGCAGATCTCCAGATGGGATTCAAATCCACAGGTGGAGGATAGTGCACAATGGTATGATACAAATTCTGACTCACAATCCAAGGCAGCTCTTCCACAGTCCCAGGCAAGGTGACCATGTACTGGCCTCCCACAAGCGGCTGCTGCAGCTGCTTCGCACGCGTCGCAAGCCTCTTCGCAACGGACTTCACGGTGCTCAACATCGAAGAAGCACGCACAGCATCCTCTTCGATTCGCCGCAGCTGCTGCTGCTCAGGCGCAGTGTGCACGATCAAGGAACAAACCATGCAAAGGGTGCGCTCACTTGGGTGACGCAAACCCAAGTCCACCATGGCTTGCAAAACCATTTCCATCTTCTTCAACTGGGTCTCCTCAGAAAAAAGAGTATCCCACATGGTCCGGCGCATGAAGACAGGATAAGTCATCCAGTCTTGCATTTCAGCCCGAACCGCAGCCTGTTCCGGCTGCTCCGGCTGCTGCGCATTTGCAGCTGCCATGCTGTCGACCACTATGGGAACCTATTTTCTACGTTTGAGACGAAAAAAGCTGCAACATATTGCCAAAAACATATGAAAAACTGCAACAACTCACCGGGTATCAAATATACCATGAAAAAAGCTAACTCGTGTAACTTCTAACTATCTTTTTTGATGCTATAAGGTATAAGTTACATAAATCATGTTATAAGTCCACAACTTAGTTATATCTTCAACATGAGTTATCATACTTATAACCATAGTTAACCCTACTTATAACCCTAGTTAACCCTACTTATAACTTAACTTATAACTTGGGGGCACCACCTTGTAGTAGTAGTAGTAGAAGAAGTAGTAGTAGTAGTAGTGGTGGTGGTGGTGGTGGTAGTACTAGTAGTAATAGTAGTAATAGTAGTAGTAGTAGTAGTAGTAGTGGTAGTAGAAGTAGTAGTAGTAGTAGTAGTAGTAGTAGGCGCAGCGCCTCCCCCCGCAATGCGGACCAAGAAAGAAGCGCGTACGAACCCGAATCATCCATGCTGATGGAAAAAGCAAAAGGAATAGGAGTAGGTAGCAAGGGGAGCCGGGTACGAAATAAAAGCGGGTGGGGGGTGCAGGGGGGAGCGCGCAGCGCTTCCCCCCGCAATGCGGACCAAGAAAGAAGCGCATAGGAACCCAAATCATTGATGCTGATGAAAAAGGCAAAAGGAATAGGAGTAGGTAGCAAGGGGCCCCGGTTACAAAATGAAAGCGGGTGGGGGGGTGCTACCAAGAAAGAAGTACGAAGAAAGAGGCACATAGGAACCCAAATCGTTGATGTTGATGGAAAAAGCAAAAGGAATAGGAGTAGGTAGCAAGGGGCGCCGGTTACAAAATAAAAGCGGGTGGGGGGGTGCAGGGGGGAGGGCGCAGCGCCTCCCCCCGCAATGCGTACCAAGAAAGAAGCGCATAGAAGCCCAAATCAATTGATGGGGGCAAAAGGAATGGGAGTAGGTAGCAAGGGGCGCCGGTTACGAAATAAAGCGGGTGGGGGGGTGGCAGGGGGGAGGACGCAGCGCCTCCCCCCCAGCAAAATGCGTACCAAGAAAGAAGTACGAAGAAAGAAGCACATAGGAACCCAAATCGTTGATGCTACTGGAAAAAGCAAAACAGGGTTACAAGGAGCGCCGGTTACGAATAAAAGCGGTGGGGGGGTGCAGGGGGAGGGCGCAGCGCCTCCCCCCGCAATGCGGACCAAGAAAGAAGCGCATAGGAAACCAAATCATTGATGCTGATGGAAAAAGCAAAAGGAATAGGAGTAGGTAGCAAGGGGCGCCGATTACAAAATAAAAGCGGGTGGGGAGGTGCAGGGGGGAGGGCGCAGCGCCTCCCCCCGCAATGCGTACCAAGAAAGAAGCACGTAGAAACTAGTTTCCATGGATATTGATGAAGATCAAGAAAAATAAGATGAAGTCAAATAAACGATGCTCATGACAAGAAGGAATGAGAGAAGGTAAGAAGGGGAGCCGAATCAAACATAAAAGCGGGTGGGGGGGTGCAGGGGGGAGGGCTGCCGTACCAAGAAAGAAGTACGAAGAAAGAAGCACATAGGAACCCAAATCATTGATGCTGATGGAAAAAGCAAAAGGAATAGGAGTAGGGAGCAAGGGGCGCCGGTTGCAAAATATAAGCGGGTGGGGGGTGCAGGGGGAGGGCATTTCCAAAAACCATGGCAGGCGTGGGACATTAAGATGCATTTCGCGTGGCAGGCGCAGTACAAAAGACATGTTCATGAGAGATGTTAGGAGGTCAGGGCGCTGATTTTGCGTGACAGGGGCAGCACTTCGTAGGTAGGTAGCTAGATAGCTAGATAGCTAGATAGCTAGATAGCTAGCTAGATAGATAGATAGATAGAGAAGAAGAAGGGGGGGGAAGGGGGGGGGACCTCAGAAGGATATTGAGGAATCAGGATGGGGGGGGGGGGACCTTGGAAAGGAAGAGTATAAGGAGTGGGGGGGGAGGGGGGGGAGATCGTGGGGGCACAACGGAGAGTAGAGGAGGGGGGGGGGAGGAGGAAAACAAGCGGAGCGAACGAAAGGAGGGAAGGGGAAGGGTTTTTAAGAGAAGAACAGATAGAAATAAACAAGGAACAGGCATGGTACCTCATACGTCAAGGAGGGGGGGGGGACCCCCCCCCGAGGAACCTTGAAACGTCAAGGGGGGGGGAGGGACCCCCCCCCCAAGGACCTTGAAATCAATCCGACCGCCTAATGGCGAACTCTCTCTAGTCCTAAAAAAACATATTCCACATGGCCCAGCACGACCATATGTTTCATTTGTGGAAATCCAACAATCAAAACAGCAAGTGGGCCTCAAAGACTACCGCTTACATCGCCCGGACGCCTTTAGTTTTTGCTCCTTTTCTTCCTTATCCCAGTTGTCACTCTTTGCCTTCTGCCTTCCAAGCCGTGTTTCCTGGTACCCCGTATTTCCTTACACTATCCTGCAAAACGTGCAACAATTGACAGGCCCCGCATCTAGAAAAGCGGGTCACGAGAAGCATGATATCATATACCACAACGCTTTGGTATACAAACATGCAAATATCGTTTCACACTCATTGCTCATGATTGCTTGCAGGTTGCATTACTTTCAAAATATAACTTTACTTGATGTAAAATGATGTAAATATTAATATCTGCAAAAACATACATTACAAAACGGGAAAAAGGCGAACCACCAAGTGATTTGATTTACTCTGTGTGATTTTCAATGACAAAATTGTGTTGTGGCTACTTTTTTCTGAGACCCCTACCACGTAGTTTTGTTTAGTATATTTTTTGAACAAGAATGTTTCAAGAAAGGCAAATCAGTTTGAAGAAAAAAACAAGGTATTTGTCTTGGTTTCCCAACTTTTGACCTCAGTCAATGTCAACAACAAAATAAAAACCCTCAACATTTAGATATTATGAGTTTTTGAGTTGTTTGCGCGCGAAACAGTCGTACTGAGAGAACCCATACACACTCACTGAGCTACACTTTACACATCTTTACACCGTACATATGCTGGATTCCTTTGATGAAACATGAATGCTGGGACAGAGTGGTTGCCTCGCTAAAACCTGCTAAAGGACAAATTGTTGATGTCCAGGAGTGGTCGCGCACACTTGTCACATGTTTCTTTCGGCAGAATCATGTTTCATTATATTGCGTGGTTGTGCTGAATTCAAAAGATGATTTGCTTGCTATAGCCTGGCCGCCTGGCCATGCCAGCCAGATATTCATGAGACCACAAACGGCTTGAAGGCAAAAACACATGACATACTCTCACAATCTCTCATAATATATGTATGATTGTTGTTCTAGTTCATCGGTACTTCCTTTCGCGCTTTTGGTGGAGCCATGAAGTCACAACACGGAGAGGATGTTCATTTAGAACGCAACAAGTAGATAGTAGCGATCAACTATTGTAGGTGTAAGCTGGTGAAGCATGTTGAAACCAAAACTAGCAGTTGGAAAGATGATTGTTCACATTGACATGTTTTCCGTTGAACCACGCGCACCCCCACTCAGAACATGAATTGGATGAGCAAAGGAAGAAATCACGGACTTGCCACACCATTCCTTTTTTATCCTTTTTTAACATATGGCTACAATGCACAATGCCTTCACATAGTGACTAATACTACTTGCAAGCTGTCGTTGAGTTCCCCAGTAGAAAGAACTGGAAGCAAGGAAGTGAAGGTTAGCGATGGTGGTGGTTGCTTCCAGTCTCATAAAATGAAGTCAATTCTCGTTTGGGCTCTTCTTGAAGGCCAAATTCCAGCAATGTGTTTCTCAACATTTTGTCAAGGCCGTCGGTGCCTGACTAAATATTTATGTTTAAATGGACCAAACTCATTTATGCGGGGGTTTAGTCAAGTATTTGTGGGAATATAGGGTGCTCTATGTGTGATTTTTATCGAATTATCGAAGTTATCGAATTTATCGAATTATCGAATGTAGGCACAATTTGGCTACATTGGTCTCGAACAGGCCAATGTTATCAAAATCAACTACATTGTCGAATGTTAGCATTATTTGCATACACTGGATGCTTTGGGTTATATATAGTATTAGGTTCAGTTGTTCCCTTTTTAATCGAGTTGTAAACAGGGCCATGAACCAACAACCAATGGAATGCCCATCGAAGTAGAACTTGAATGGGAAATCAATTGAGATGGGGGCGAGGAAAACAACTAGGCTGTAGTACACTGTAATCATAAAGAACCAACTCCAACTGGGGTTCAGCATATCTGGTTGAACTCGAGCAAGTTGGAGGGTTCCGATTTTCAGGCATCGTCTGAGGTTGGATGGGGATGGCATGGAGAAGGGCCATGCCCAAAGCTCCAAAACAATGTTAGATAATGATTATCACCCGAGGAAGAACGCAAAAAACTGGCTATAGTTGCAGTAAGTTGGAAGTTATGTTTTCTGGATTTAGGGTTTGAGGATTTTAGGCCTTAGGCGTTTGAGGTTTGGAGTTTGTTCTTGTCAAGGGATATGCGGGATCCGTAACAGGCAAATGTCTGGTCTGTGGCGATGTTTATCCACTAGGCAAAACATAATTACCATCTCTGCCATTTGTTTAAAATCCAAACTTCTAGTCGTTTCCCGATTGCATCATTCCCTTTCCAGCATACGTTGGAGCTTTCCGCAAAGGAGAACTTCGACAAGGGTTTTGACCTGGTGATTTGCTGGGGTGTGTTACATCACACCCATGATCCTTACAAAGGCTGCTGAGCTGCATATGTTCAGAATGCTTTGGGCCATGTTATGTGAAATTACCGGGCCGGCGTGTATATATATATATGCTGTGAATCTACATCATTGCAACCCCCACACTGCCATTTCCTTCCAGCTCACGATGCCAGGAATAATCAACAACAAATGTCTTACCACTTGGAGCACATTGGCTCAGGGTCAGCCTTAGGAGAGGGCATAGGGATAGGGAATCGTGCTTGCCATTTTTGCTTACTGGTCTATTGGCGTGGTCGCCATTTGGAACTTAGAGCCTGGGGCTCATTCAGAACTGGAAGGCCTAGTTGGCCAAGCGATTCTTGGTGCCTTGATCCCAAGGCTTTTGCCGCTGTGATCCTTTTTGCGAGGTCTGACAAAACAGTTTGGCCGCGCTGTGGGTTTTGTGCTTTGGAGGTGCTACCAGGTGATCTGACTAATTGTCAATCACACTGGTAGCGGAGCTACCGTTCCGCAACGGAAGATCCAGGTCAGAGTCAAAGTGAAGAACAAGCTGCTCCAACGCAGCGCGAACCAGCTGCACCACCGCAGCGTATGACAGAGTCATCAGAAGGCTCCAATACAGTCCCGAATCAATTGGCAGTTTTGGTACCGTCATTTGATCCCAGCAAGGATGATCTTCAGGTGTAGACTCAGAAGGTTGAACTGTTGCTAGAAGCATGGCCATCTACAAAGTACACCGAGCTAGCCACCCGGCTTATACTGAACTGTAGTGGGTCCGCATTCAAGAAATTGCAACTGCATCAATCAGAGATCACTCAGAACGATCGCAAGTCCATTCAGAGGATCATAGAACTGCTCGGAGGACACTGGGGACAAATCCCTTTGGAACGCCGTTACGAGTTTGCAGAAAGAGCCCTGTATAAGTGTGCACAGAAAGGGGATGAAAGCGCTGACAGCTACTTGGCTCGTGCTGACATCATGTGGACAGAGCTGAACAACACCAAGTTCAATGTGAGCGATCTACAAGCCTATGTGACACTTAGGGGTAGCATGCTTTCGGCAGAGGACAAGAAACGTGTCCTCATTGATGCTGATGTGGCTGACAAGGGTGAGTTGACTGTGTCCCGGGTCAGCTCCTCGATTCGCATGTTGGGTGCAGGTTTCTTCCAGGAGATGACAGCAGGTCGCAAAGTCTCCAAACTGAAGACGTATGATCAATCAGCTCTGGCCGCCGAGGACATGGATGGTGCTGAATCCGACCAGCCCACCATGGCCATGGAAGGTATTGAAGATGAAGACCAAATGGTTGAAACGTTAGTGCAGGAGGGAGACGAAGATGCATCTCTGGTGGCAGATTTTGAGGCAGCCGCCGCAGACGTCTTGCAGAACGATGAAGAATTGGCAGCCGCCTTGACTTCTTACCAGGACGCTCGAAGACGCCTCAACGACAAAGTCAGATCCAGAGGTTTCTGGCCCATCTCCAACAAGGGAAAAGGCAAGGGGTTCACCAAGGGCCCAAAAGGCAAGTTTCAGAAAGGACACCCGTCCTCCCGGAAGTCACTTCAACAGAGGATCCTGGAGTCACGATGTCGCCTGTGTGGAAAAGTGGGGCATTGGAAGGCTGAATGCCCCAGCCGATCTGAGAGTACAAGTGCCCATGCTCGAGCTCCACAAGCTCCCACGACGTTTGTGCAGGTATCCCATGCTGAGGTCAATGAGGTTTCCGATGGTCTACCGTTAGAATTTTTGAACTTGCCGCTTCATGCTGAAACCACCATGGATGCCACTCAGCACAATAATCAATTTTCATTTGTAACCACCACCCAGTGTAATCCCAAAGATAACCTGAACAGTTCTCTTCAAGCCTGGAAACATTACCACGATCACCACACTGCCACTGCCAGGAATGAACCGATGAGTGCCCAGATGCGATCCAGATTGGCTGCTCGAGCCCAGCAGCGATTGCACACCAGCAGCCATGACCCATGCAACAGAGCTGAGCCAGATTCCGTGTGTTTTGCATCCCATGGATGTATGGGAATAGTTGATCTCGGTGCCACCAAGACCGTGATAGGCAGCCATTTGGTAAAGGGTTTGTTGGATAACCTTGACCCATGTCTCCGATCACAAGTGTTTAGGTGCCCATGTGTTATCACATTTCGTTTTGGTAATCACGGAATTCTGCAGAGCAAATTTGCATTGGTCATTCCGATTCATGGTTTACAATTGAAGGTTGCCATAGTGCCGGGATCCACTCCGTTTCTTTTGTCCAGTACCTTGCTGAGAGCATTGTGTGCCACCGTTGACACTGAGAACCATGTGATGTTTTCCAGAAAACTCAACCGATCGTTTCCTCTACAGCTCACCAGCAAGGGTTTGTTTCTCCTTGATTTAAATGTACTGGCCCAACAACTACCGGGCCAGAAGACCTTTTTTCCAACGGCAGAAACTCATCCCGCAATTGATGAGCATGACCAGAGCATCCGATCCGAGCCCAAAACTCTGCCAGCTGCTCCAAATCAACCCAAGAGCTTGGAAGTTGTCAGAAATCACCGTGAAGCACCAATTCTGAGTGATCAAGTTTCGGAAGTCAGTTATGAACATGTTTCCCAGCGCCCTGATCGGCCCAAGCCATTGCCCCGAGGTTTTCAAACGATCCAACGAAAGTGCCATGACCAGCTTGGCGCAGAGGTTGCTGAACGTGCAGAAGCCAGCCGAGGAAAGTCACCCAGACATCTCTCACCTCACCCTCGGACAGCTGAGAGAGCAGAAGATTGCTTTCGGGAAGGCCCACCAAGGGAAGACTTTCAACCAAATGTGGAAGGAGGAACAAGGCTGGGTCACCTGGTTTGTTCAGAGATTTGCCCAGTCCACCGAAGCCGAACATCGCATTTTCCTGCGTTACGTCGAGCTCGAGATCGAGCGAGCCGAACTCTCAGGGGATCAGGTTCCAGTGAGGAATCAGCAGGAGACCAACAAGCTGATCAACATGGCAGACACACCGCCACAGTCCTCCCAACTGGGAACTGTGGCCAAGGCAAAGGCCAAACCGATGATTCGCCCGACCCCCGAGACCCCGGTCTGGGACTTGGAGCAGGATCCCGATCTCTTCGAGATGATTCCCACCGACACAGGTGTGGTGCAGAACCAACAGATCGAGCACCTCGAGACCAGGATGCTGAATGTGGAGGGCATGCTGAGCAACATCCTTCAGCACCTCGAGAACCTGACAGTGAACCGCTGTACCGAGCAATGAGCAGGGTTGAGTGTCCAAGCATGGCCCATCGTGAGACGGCCGGTGACATGTGCGCAGATTATATGTTCCATACGGATGCCAAAACCACTCCTGAATCCAACCGAGAAGCCATCAGATTCAACCAACTTGTAACCCAATACTCAAAGGAATTTTCCAAGGTTTACCATTCCACTGATACTTCAACTTCACGTTTGAACCTGTTGGAAGTGTTTTGCAGCGCACAGAGCCAGTTGACTCACCAGTCTCAGCGCCTTGGATTCCGAGCTGATCGCTTCGGACTGCAGCAAGGGGATCTCCAGACGGCAGATGGCCGGGCAAAATTGTTTCAAACGGTTTGCAGGCATAGGCCGCAGAATGTTTGGTTCAGTCCTAGCTGTGGTCCGTGGAGTGGATTCTCCTGTCTGAACGGCAGTCAGTCCATGCAAGCTTGGGATGCGTTGCAGGAATCACGGATGCGACACTTAGAACAAGTTGCCCTTGGAATTGTGTTACTAAGGTTTCAGCGACAGCAGAATCGACACTTCCATTGGGAACAACCAAGGGGCTCCATCATGTTCAAGTTGCCATATCTTCAAGAAGCGCTGTACTATTTGCTTTCAGTGGATGTTGATTTGTGCACTGCAGGTGAACTGAAGGATCCCGAGAACGGTAAGCTAATCAAAAAGACCCTAACCATCATGACAACATCCAACAACATGGTAAGGTCCCTCATTGGCTTAAGATGCAACAATCTACATGAACACCAGACCGTTGAAGGTAAGACCCATGTTCAAGGAAAAGCCATCAATCGTTCCACTTTCACTGAGAATTATCCCAGAAAGTTTGCCCGCAGATTAGCCATGTTGATGGGAAAAGTCCAAATTCCCCCTGAACCTGTGTACAGAAATGAAGCATGGAGTGTCCTTGCAGCCGAAGAGCATCCAGAAGCTCCAGCACCCAAGAGAGTCCGACGTGAGCGTTACACCTCTCTCAAGATCAGCCGAGTCCAGGATGTCTCAAAACTCCCATGGGGAAAACGGCAGAAGTGTGTTGGAAAAACCACCCCGATTGACAGTATGAACTCTTGGAAAAGGATCTTCGAAAAGTTACACCAAGTCTTACCTAGAGTAGGAAAAACCGTAATCCACGATGATGAAATCCTTGAGTCCATTCAAAAGTTGATTCCAGAGAAGAACATACACACACTGATTGCCTGTAGGGGAGCCAGTAGAACTCTTGCCCCACCTGAAACACTAGTCAAGGGTCTTGCACCATTCCGTAGAAGTGTTTTCACTGAAAGAGGGTCTGGGGAGATCCGTGCCGAAGAGGATTGGGAAAACTGGGAAATGTTGGCAAAGCGCAACCTGATTCGTCCATCTCATGCCACCCGAATCAACCTGACGATGTTTGGGAACACCAAAGAGCAGGTGTGTGATGTCCCCAGGAATGAACCCGAGACATCCAATGCAGAGCCACCTGTGCCAGACAACCGGCGCATCAATTCAAGTGCACCCGACAGCCAGGACTGTCTCGAAGAAGCCAATCCTGAAATGTCGCAACACCAAATGGAGACACCATGTTCCGAAGACCTCACTAGTTCCCAAAGAGCAGATGCCGGGAGCCAATCACATGGCACGAGATTCAAGGCTTTACCCCGAGATGAACAGATTTCCTTGATCAGAGCTCACAAAAACCTCGGGCATCCAAGCCCGGAAAAACTTAGCGCTGTCTTGCGATCACAGGGGTACAGAGCCGAAGTAGCCCGTGCTGCACTGGATCTCAAATGTTCTGTGTGCCAGGAACATAGTGTTCCAAAGCTAGCCCGGCCCAGCACTCTGCGTGATGAGGGAGATTTCAACGACCGAGTGTGCATCGATGGTCTACAGTGGACTAACAAGAACGGCAAGTTGTTTCATGTGTATCATGTTGTAGACTGGTCCACAAGTTTTCAAGTTGCCCGAATAGCCCCTGACAGATCATCCGCCACCGCCATCCAGACATTGATCGACATGTGGCTATCGTGGGCAGGGTGTCCTATGGAAATGTTAGTGGATGCTGCTACGGAGCTTAACTCCGAAGAGTTCAGTACGTTTGCCCAGAAACACAACATTCGGGTCACCACTATCAGCCCAGAAGCGCAGTATCAGAATGGGAAAGCCGAAAGACATGGAGCCATACTCAAGACCATGCTAAGTAAATATGATGCTGAACATCCCATAGAACAATATCATGACTTAGCCCAAGCACTTTTCTGGTGTACACAATCCAAAAATGCAATGAGCTTGAAGCGTGGGTATGCCCCTGAAGTCCATGTACTTGGCAAACATACTCGTCTCCCAGGTGCTGTCTGCAGTGATGAATTGCTGCCAGCACACATGCTCTCAGAGTCAGAAACTGCCCAGGGTCTAGCGTTTAAGCGGCAGCTTGACCGCCGTGAATGTGCCCGACATGCCTTCATCCAAGCTGACAATGATGCAGCTCTCCGGCGTGCCATGCTGCGCCGATCACGACCCGGTGATCAGCAGTACAGTCCCGGTGAGTGGGTAATGTGTTGGCGACCAGGGAAGGGCACACAACCAGGATTTTGGGCGGGCCCCATGAAAATCGTAGTACATGAGAACCCTCAGACCATTTGGACCACCCAATGCAGTAAACTCTACAGATGTTCCTCGGAACATGTTCGTCCAGTATCCGCCAATGAGTCCCGGAAAATACCATTAGCCACCAATGAACCTTCAGTATCCACCATTGCACAACAATTGTCCAATTTCCAATCCCAAGGTATCACCAGAGCTATTGATAATTTTCCCTTAAATCCCATCACCAGCATTCCGATGGAGGGACCTACGTCCAGGCCGCAACCAAGTCAGAATGAAGAATCCTCAGAGGGTCAACCGGACATGGAACCTGAGATTCCATCCCATCAAACTACACCTTCCACCACCACGATCAATCCTGAAGAAAGCCATAATTCCCAGTTGAATGATCAACAAGTAACCCACAATCCAAGCCCATATGATGTAAACATCCCTGGTATTGAAACCCCAATACCTGACGATGAAGATGGTCTCACATGTGAAGGGATTCACTGTTTAGATGATGACGGGGACACAGGCTTGATCACCGACGGATCAGACATGGCATGGCGATGTGAAGTCGTGGTCAACGACAACGACATTCAGAGCTGGAAACAAGAAGGTCCCAGTGAGCACATGGCTTTTGTCGCATCAGCAGCCAAACGACAACGCTCTGAGGTCAAATTGTCCACGCTGACACAATCGGAAAGAGAGCAGTTCCAGAAGGCGAAGGAATCCGAAATTCAAAATTGGATTAGGACCGGCACCATTTCAAGAATCTTACGGGATAAAATTCCTCATGATCAAATCCTCCGATGCCGTTGGATTCTCACATGGAAACCAATAGACCCCGAAGATATTCCTGATAAATCCCAAGTCCAAAAATCCAAGGCAAAGGCCAGACTTGTAATATTAGGATACTTAGATCCCCAACTTGAGAATCTTCCCAGAGATTCACCTACTCTGGGACGAAATGCAAAGATGTTGTCCCTGCAATTGATTGCATCCATGGGTTGGACTCTCAGATCCTTCGATATCAAGGCAGCCTTTCTCCAAGGTAAAACCCAAGGAGACCGAATATTAGCCATTGAGCCTGTACCGGAACTCATCCAAGCCTTGCAGCTCTCCACGACAGAAGTATGCAAGCTTGAAAAGGGAGCCTATGGTCTGGTGGATGCACCATTTCTCTGGTACCAAGCCATTAATGAAGAACTGTTGAAACTAGGGTTTACACAAAGTCCGTTTGACCCATGTCAATACGTTCTTAGACACCACCAAACGGGAAAACTAGAGGGCATCCTTGGACTCCACGTCGATGACGGCATATGCGGGGGGTCCTCATATTTCTCTGACAAAATCAATCAACTAGAAAAGAAGTATCCTTTTGGTTCCAAAAAGGCCCAACAATTCACATTCACAGGAATCGAAATGAACCAACAACCCGATGGAACGATCACTATGAAACAAAGCAAATACGTCAATGCCATTGAACCAATCAAAATTTCCACTGACCGAAGGAACCAAGGAGAGGAAAAAGTGACGGAGACAGAGAGACAAAGCCTGCGTGCCATCATCGGCAGTCTCCAGTATGCCGCTGTCCACACCCGGCCAGATCTTGCCAGTCGATTGAGCCAATTACAATCCGCAATTAACAGTGCAACAGTAAATACACTTATACTTGCCAATCAAACTTTACACGAAGCCAAGAAGCACAGCAGCACCACCATTATCATTCAACCAATCCCTGTTGATGACTTTCGATTTTTGGCTTTTTCCGACGCCTCCTTTGCTTCAAAGAGCAATCCCAGTTCCCACACGGGTAGCATGATCATGGGCACTCATAAACTGATTTCAGAAAATGTTTCTTGCCCAGTAAGTCCCTTGGCATGGGGCTGCAAGAAAATTCAGCGTGTAGTAACAAGCATCCTGGCCGCTGAAACAGTTTCGTTAAATTCTGTACTTGATCATTTGTCCTGGTTGCGGTTGTGTTGGGGTTGGATGCTAGACCCAAAGGTTGAATGGAAACACCCAAACCATGCCCTAGGTCAGCTCCCTGAATCCTTTTCTACAGCCACCTATAAATCTCAGAGGCTTCCAGATAGTCTAGCCGCCACTGACTGTAAAAGTCTCTATGATTTGGTCACAAGGACAGCTGTTCCCAATTGCGCAGAATATCGCACCATGCTCAATGCCCGGTCCATTAAGGATATGCTCCAAGAAGGAGTGCAACTTAGATGGGTTCACTCTGGAGCACAACTTGCTGATAGCCTTACCAAAATAATGGACAGTGGTTTCTTGAGAGAAACTCTCAAGATCGGAATGTATAAGCTTCATGACGAACTGGAAGTTTTGAAGAGCCGTGCATCAACCAGAACACGACTCAAATGGCTTCGCAGTTCTTGCAAGGAACCTGATGCCGAAGGTTGCACTGATGAATGTTTTCTTTCATTAGACTATGATTTTTTGGGAGTGTGAATCTACATCATTGCAACCCCCACAGTGCCATTTCCTTCCAGCTCACGATGCCAGGAATAATCAACAACAAATGTCTTACCACTTGGAGCACATTGGCTCAGGGTCAGCCTTAGGAGAGGGCATAGGGATAGGGAATCGTGCTTGCCATTTTTGCTTACTGGTCTATTGGCGTGGTCGCCATTTGGAACTTAGAGCCTGGGGCTCATTCAGAACTGGAAGGCCTAGTTGGCCAAGCGATTCTTGGTGCCTTGATCCCAAGGCTTTTGCCGCTGTGATCCTTTTTGCGAGGTCTGACAAAACAGTTTGGCCGCGCTGTGGGTTTTGTGCTTTGGAGGTGCTACCAGGTGATCTGACTAATTGTCAATCACAATATGCATATATACATATATATATATATATTAGTTATCTTATAATTTTGGAGTAGACGGAAGATGGAATCTTTAAGAGATCATGACTAATAACCAATTTGGGTCTATCAACTTCAGGATGATTATGAGTAAGCTGCCTGAAGTAATTACACCTGTTTATCGACTCACAATGTCACAATGGTCTTTGTCGCCAAAACCATATGGTGACTTGACGCCAGTGGTGACATTCAAATTATATTAAATTATATTTAGTAAATGTACTACTCAAGCCTCCAGATGCCTCCAGTTTTTCATTGGCCGTTGAACTGCCATCCGCTGCGACTCCCTCCATCGATGTCGATTTCTGTCAGGTTTCAAGATCGTGTCCTCGGCGTTGCGCGAGGGCGGCGTGCTCTTCATCCAGGTTTACAATGACCGCGCGAAGGCGGGTTTCCACTACACCCAGTCTTTTCGCACCTTGTCATTTCTGGGGATTGAGGAGATGTTGAAGATGGGAGGATAAGCTGATTATTGGCTGGGGGATAATTTTGGAGGTGCCAGCTTGTGGTTAGTTAAGCTTTTACCAGGATTAATGGCCAAAGCGATGGAGAACCCTGTGGATTGAGATATGGCTATGGATAAAGCCGTGAGCCTTGAACTGGAACCACCAGCTACAACCATGAACAATTGCGTTCTGTGAGGAAAGACATGCTGAGACACACTCAATCTTTGCTGGTGTTGGGTGGGAAGTGCCCGCAGCCATGCTGGAATGTCTCACTCAGACCAAAGAAATGCCATTTGTTTCCATCTGCGGCAACGTGGTGGAAGAGGACGCCTTAAACACACTTCACATGACATGGCATAGGAGGAATGGCGGAGGCATAGCGAAGCATGATGCAGGCATTTTGTTTTAATGTCTGCGTCCAACCACCATGCACCGGCAGTTGGGATTTTCAATTTTGACCAGTACTATTAATTTGAGGAACCGACCAAAATCAAAGTTGATATTGATGGTTTGTCACGGGGTTCTACAATAACGACCCAGGATTAATAAACCCCAGGGCTGTTTAATTGAGGGTGTACCATTATAGTCGTTTGGGGAAGCCACTCATGAAGCAGCCAGGGCTGAGTAATCCCAGGTTGACATTTGCCATTTATACTACATTCCCCTGATTGTCCCAGTACATCACCACGGGTTCTTGGTTACAGCCCCATACTTTCCTTGTGTAATCGCATCTAACCCCGGAGTGATAGCCTACGCAAACTCATCACTCGCCCGCCATGTACACCTCGGTCGATGTGTTTCCTTTTAGCCTCAGAGGAATAGAGATTTCACCAGTTCTTGACCAGGATCAATTATAAAAGCTGTGACTGATCATATAGTAAGTTGATTAAATCATTTTAAAGATGGCAGATGTTGGTCTGTAGCCCGGTTCCCGACCATTTGCTCAATTGGAGGATCCGGCATGGAGGATTTATATCAGGATAGGATACAACGTTGGATTCCTAGCTTTCAGCCGTTGTATTGGAGTAGCGGTTTTTCACATACTGACCTGAGGGATGTTGATATGAACCGGATGCTAGCTCTATCACGTTTTTTTTTAACGTTTTGCAATCTGTGCACTGGGCCCCAAGCTCGAGAATGAGCTCCGGCGGCAAAGAGTCGCCCTGATAGTGAAGCAGCCATGGGCCAGAACGATCGTTCCAGGCGAGAAAGCATGGGAGATAAGCACCCGACAGACGCGCAATCGCGGCAGGGGATCCCTCGATAAATGGGTGGCGTAAACCAGACTCAAGTCGTTGGTTTATGATCGGGTATACATGGGTATACCACATCTAGCAAGATTCTGATGGATGGAATGCTGCTGTTATAACCAAGTAATAGTAATAGAGATACCCTCTGGCAATTTAACACAGCTATTGAACATGATCATTTATAGTTGATTTAGCTATTATAAATGATGATTTTCCATAGTTATGTTAGTTTACCAGAGGGTAGTTCTCCAACTAAGAAGTATCGCCCTTCTCCACCTTGGAACTTGCCAAACAAGTGGGGTATGTATGCCCTCATAATATGCATGGAGTGCACACTGTTGGATGCGCATCCCACTTCTACCCTTTGGTAAACTCAGATATAGCTTTAGGACATCACCATTTTCATGGGTAGCTCATCGAACTAAATTAACAATTTCCATAGTTATGTCAGTTTACTGGAGGGTAACAGCTTCATTACCCATATATGACTGATGATATCCCATTTATAAGTGGGTTGTGATGTTATAAGTGTGATATAGACTGGTTCTTCACCAGATACTACAAGGTGGTGCCCAAAAAAGTAATATATAAGTTTGTTTATAAACCCCATTACCCGTAACTATAGATATATTTACCATAAACCATACTTATTGAAGTTTTAAACCAACTTAGCTAACTATGGGGCACCACATTTTAAGCTGGATGCATCACAGCTGAGGTACGCGATTCCATCAGTTGGAGACGGAAGAGCAGAAGCTGGAGTTCCTGAGGAACACCCATAGGTCCGAAACATGTTGGGGTCGGGTAATGTCGGGGACAATGTGGCGCCCCTGTTTCGGACAGCTAAGTTGGTGCAATAAGTAGAATTCATAGCATTTATGAACCAACAAACATCACTGGAGGGCCCCCAACTGGTACATGTTTTGAACATTTTGGGCCCCGGTGGTAGAATGGCGGCATGGCGATGTGAGAGGAATATGATAACCGATGACGATAAACGGACAACGATCACTAGCTCACTGCAGTGTCACGAACGATGGTGAACTTTGAAGGTCGATGAATTGTCCTGGTGCTTTGGAACATGGCTGTTATTTTTCCGTATATTGGGAAGAATAATCCCAACTGACTTTCATATTTTTTAGAGGGGTGGCTCAACCACCAACCAGTGTCTTATTTTTCCAAATTCTTGAAACTCGGAACCAGCAAGTTGGTGCTACATGTGCATACTCTTCGGTGAAATTTTTTTGGTGACCCCGAGTTGGTAGATGGTTTGTCCCATTTTGATCCCATCATTTACTGTGTTTCATAGTTACCAATAGTTACCAACTGGTGCAGGATTTCTTCCATCCACAATATGTTATATACAGTAAATTCAAGGTGTATTGATATATCCGTAGCTTTCGTGGCCAGGCTCAGTCCTAGTGATTCAAAGCCGTGTGTGTGTGTGTGTTGCCATTGAGAGGTTTCAAAACTACCAAAATTCTTCATGGGAATTGTCTCTACTTGTGGTATCCCGTGAAGCAACCTTGAGGTAGACCTAGGGTTTGGTTCAAATTGGTACCTGGAGAAACCACTCCTAAAGGACTTCCTTGATGTGTCACCCGATTTTGGAAATAGGTTGAAACCCCGCTTATTAGATGGACTAACCATGATAAACCCTACATATCCATATCTCACTTATGACTAGTTAACATAATCCACTTACTATATGTAGCATGAAGCAGCGAGTTGCATAGGGGTGAGTAATTAAAACAAAAATGCGGTTGCTGTGCTTATATGGGGTTACATGAATTTCCCTTTTTAAAATCGATGGGATTGTCATAATCCTCTCGGAATCCCAGGGCGGCGGGCGCGGACATCTTCGACCATCTGGATGGAATGCTGACGTTTTACAACTGGGTGATCCATGAAGAAACAGCCGCTTGGCCTGTTTTATTTTGTACAGCATGTGGGTATGGGTCGGCATGGGTCAAGATAAACACAAGACACAAGAAACCACATAGTTTGGATGATTGTGGTCCATGTCTTCAATCATTACCCAGAATCGTCTCGGAGTCGGATTAGGATGGACTAGGTGCTTTTGTTTTTTCCGTTCACCCTCCTTGCAGTTTGCCCCCTGCCCCCCAATGACAAGAAAGAAACACATACCACGGAGTCTCTAGACAGATCCAATTTGAAAAGTGCCAGATCATCTTAAGGTCCCCAATTTGTGCAGATTCTTCCTATCACTGTACTGTAGTGACTATAAGGGCCTGGCCATGGCTTTGAAACTAGATCGGATCAACGTTCCACATTGGCATTCTGACCAATTCTCAGAGGATATGTTGAGGATCTCGGTCTGTGAAAATCCATGGCCCCAACTGGGAATGGTGCATTTCTGACCCCTATAGAACCACATCTTTGTGGGTTGGTAATCCTTATTACAATGGCAATTTGGGGAGCATACCGTAGCATATCCTAGTTTAACATAAGTACCCTATTCATTCCACCCCAGATGGTGATGCCAATATTGTTGCTTGCATATTTTTTTGATGGGAGGCTCAACCACCAGCCAGAACAGTTTGTTTGGAGCTTGTGTTGGTTTTAGTCACCAGCGCCACTATTACAGTCTTTTTGCATTTGGCAGAAACCCAAATCTACTGCACTTCGAGGTCAGAAATTGGTTTCTCACCAACGGCTTTGCAGAGACTTGGGCACATGTTCTCTCAGAGGTAAACCGGTATTTGGACATATTTGGACTACCCATCTATTGCAGCAGGGGAACCAAGACCCCATGACTGTTTAACGGTACTGCTATTCATTGATGCAGAGACTGATATTGAAATCTTTCCCAGATATTTTGATGGGCGTCCTTTTTCTCTTCGTTTGGCGACCATCTCAAAACAAATGTGGGAAACCCAAAAGAAAACCATCGCAAAAATCACCAGAAATGGTTGGTTTTTCAACCATCCCCAACTGGTAGGTTTATGGCATCTCCATCCACTCGATGAAATCCCAGGAATTTCGGGGCCAGTGACCGGACCGGCTACTGAGTAGGCCGTCATTGCTCGTCTTGCTGGGTGAATTTACAGGAATGTAACATTCCTATACACAACTGTTACCATCTGAAAACTTATGATACTTTAATGTAGCTGTGGAAAATCACGATTTCTTAATAAGCAAATCAATGCAAATCATCATACAGAAGATCACCACATCAATGGCACTGTCACTGCCAGTCTTGTCCTAAGGATTACTGGAAGGTTTGGAACTACAAATACCTGGGCCGCAAGCGACCCCTGCTAGCGCCCGTACGAGACGATCAGGGTATTTTGCTGAGAGCCGTGGCCGGTTGGAGCTGTGGAGTTGTGGCTTGCTAGGTCCAAACAAATTTCAAACAAGAAGGACAATTATCTGGTTGGTGGTATGGCATATGTTTTATTTTCCATTTCATATATGGGATGTCATCCTTCCCATTGACTTTCATATTTTTCAAGATGGTTATTGCACCACTAACCAGATTATCCTTGATCCATTGGGAACAGTTTGAGAGATCAGCGTTTGCTCTTTGTGAACACCATAAACATCTTCATTTGGGTTTACATCTGGTAAATTTTGAGATATATACCCATGTCATGCGCGGAAAATTTCATGATGGAACGTATACGCAATTCCAGCATCAACTTGATCGGATTCTTTTCCTGCTCAAATAGGTTTGGCCTTTGCCAGTTTCCTGGGTTTGGCAATTTCATGTCCTATGTTATTCCCGCGATGGTTTGCCCCATCTCTAGGTATAACGCCCATTATGGGGTCCCACTACTACCCCACACCTAAAACTGCAGACTGACAGTAGGCCATCAAGGTATGGTACTGTACCCAGAAGAATTCCCCTTGTCAGGGTGACTTTCAATGATTTTTAGTTCATGATTCTTGGGTTGCTTGCTTCTGAATGGCAAGAAGGCAGTTTGTCGAGGGGTGACACGACGAGGACCCGGGACCCGTTATGTTCATGTTCACCCATCCAACTGTAGCTGCACCATGGCAACTGCAGTAGTTCTATCGCAAATCAACTAATCACTCACCATTTTCAGCGATTCCCCAAGTTTTATGGCTTAGATCAAGTCAAATACTCATGGTTAGTGGTTAAACTATACCGCCAGACCGAAAGTTAGAATGCCACTTTGGTGGAAAGACATGGATTTCAAGGAAAAAAAACGCGTACCGCGTGAGAAATCCGGGAGGCATTCAAACCCTATTTATTTAATCCTGAAACCCCTAAAACTCCAGAATGTTTGTCGAATTTTCGACCGTCCCGTGTCTTCCATGTACTGCAAATATACAAATATCATTCGTAAATTCTCCGTGACTGGGTCAACCTCGGCTAGATACGAAGTATATAGATCGAACTCGTACTTTAATCTTTTGCTATGATGAAATTCGTCCATTCATGTCCATTCACCAGCTAAAGATATGAGACTTTGTTGGCAGCTATCTACAAGGTGGTGCCCCCCAGTTATAAATGGCTTATAATCCCATGAACTAGTTCGATATATCATGATATATCACCCAAAAAACATAGTTATTGGACTAATAAACCAACTTTTCCAGGAAATCTTGGATATTGATTATAAACTCATAAACCATAGTAAAATATCATTATATGAAATGATATATCACCTATAAACCATATAGTTATTGGACTAATAAACCATAGTTAGTGATGGTTTGGTTCAGGAAATGATATTGGAGAGTCGGTGGAGGAGGGTCGAAACTATCCCATCCTGAGCGACTTGGCGTGACGCGAGAAAGGTGCCGTGCCGGGAAAGCCATCGTGTTGGAATCAAGCATAAAAAATGTTGTTTAATATGAAATGATTGGTTGATAATGGTGATAAATTATATATATATATTTATATATATACTCGCCCCTCAAAGTAGATGGCTCCGAATCTTGAGTTGCGCCATCTATGTCAAAAACAAAAATGGGGGATAGATGGCTCAACTCCCTTTAAAACAGGGCAGTTGAGCCATCTATGTCCCTAAAAATGACATATTTTTTGCAATTTTTTTGCAATCTTCTGCGCTGGTTTCCCCCCATATTTTTTTCTCAACATCAAGCTGCTTTTTTGGGACATAGATGGCGCAACTCCCGGAGTTGCGCCATCTATGTGGGCATTCCCAGCCTGATTTTGGCGAAATGACGGAAGTTGTTTTGAGCCAGCAAAGGTCGAGACACTTTAAAACCCAATTTTAACAAGTGACCTGAGGAACCGTTTTTGCGGTCAAGAAACGGTTCCTCAGGTCACTTGTTAAACTTGGGTTTTAAAGCGTCTCGACCTTTGCTGGAAAAATGACGGAAGTTGCGCCATCCATGTCCCAAAAAGGACAACTCTGATGTCTTTCCTGGTGGTTTTGCCTCCTGTCCTTGGACAACTCTGATGTCTTTCCTGGTGGTTTTGCCCCCTGTCTTGGGATAACTCTGATCGATGTGGCATATGTTTGTTAGGTTGGTTGATGGATGTCGGGAGATATGAGGGAGTTGCGCCATCTATGTGGGCATTTGCAGCCTGATTTTGGCGAATGAGTGGGAGTTGCGCCATCTATGTCCCAAAAAGGCAGCTTTAAGGTATTGCAATGAAATTTTAAAAGTGTTTTTCCAATATATTTTTGTCAAAATATGTTGAAAAATGAGATTTCTATCCATAAATTCTGCCCACAATCAATTTTAAAACCTTCAGTGGTTCATTTCTAAGGCGTGGCACTGAATTTTTGAAAGATTTGAATGCCATTTTAGGGACATAGATGGCGCAATTCATTTTTGAACCCATCGAAAAAAAAAATCTGGCGTTGGAATGGGATTCAAGGGACATAGATGGCGCAACTCATTTTATACAATACAAATTTGTGCAATTCTACCGTATATACAAGCAAAAATGATAGGAAATGTAGTAAACTTAGTTAACAATACCCTTATGTCCATCTACTGGAGTGGCAGTTGCGCCATCTACCTTTTCATTTTAAAGTAGGGCGATTTTTTCTTCAATTGGCGGACCTCGTTTTATGTTCCAGCTAAAATAGCGCCGTTTTCTTTCTCAGCGCGCGGTGTCATCTTATGGGTATTTTGGTTTTTGAGTTGAGCCATCTACTTTGAGATCCATGTATATATATTAGCATGTCTCTCTACCAAGTTTTTGGGCTATCTCTTTAGGCACTGTTTTACAATTTTTCCCTAACTTTTGGTAATTTTTGTCCCTAACTTTTGGGATTTTTTGTCCCTAACTTTTCGGATTTTTGGAATTTTTGTCCCCAACTTTTGGGAATTTTTGCCCCCAACTTTTGGCAATTATTGTCCCCAACTTTTAGTGATTTGGGAATTTTTGTCCCCAACTTTTGGGAATTTTTGTCCCCAACTTTTGGGAATTTTTGCCCCCAACTTTTGGGAATTTTTGCCCCCAACTTTTGGGGAATTGGGAATTTTTGTCCCTAACTTTTGGGGATTTTTGCCCCCAACTTTTAGGGATTTGGGAATTTTTGTCCCCAAAAGTTGGGGACAAGAATTCCCAAACAGTTGAGGACAATAATTCAATTCCTATGGGAATAATTATTGTCCCCAACTTTTCCCATAGGAATTTAATTATTGTCCCCAACTTTTTGGGAATTTTTGTCCCCAACTTTAGGGATTTTTTTGTCCCCAACTTTTCCCCAAAAGTTGGGGACAAAAAAACCCAAAAGTTGGGACAAAAATTCCCCAAAGGTTGGGGACAAAAATTCCCAAATCCCCAAAAGTTGGGGACAAAAATTCCCAAATCCCCAAAAGTTGGGGACAAAAAATCCCAAAAGTTGGGGACAAAAATTCCCAAATCACCAAAAGTTGGGGACAAAAATTCCCAAAAGTTGGGGACAAAAATTCCCAAATCCCAAAAGTTGGGGACAACGAATCCCAAAAGTTGGGGACAATAATTGCCAAAAGTTGGGGACAAAAATTCCCAAATCACCAAAAGTTGGGGACAAAAATTCCCAAAAGTTGGGGACAAAAATCCCCAAAAGTTGGGGACAAAAATTCCCAAAAGTTGGGGACAATAATTCCCAAATCCCCCAAAGTTGCCCAAAAGTTGGGGACAATAATTACCAAACTTAGGGTCAATAATTACCCAAACTTGGACAAAATAGCTCTAAAGAAAACGTGATAGAGCGCCATGCTAATATATATATATATATACACACATATGTATTATATATATATTATTTATGTATATATATATATAATATGTATATATGTACCATATATATATGTGTGTGGATATGTGATTGAACCATTAAACATGGTGGTTTGGGATATAGAAAATATTGATGGACATGTAGATATGTTTTGTGAAAAGTTGTCAGATTCGGGATGGATCATGGCACAACTCCTGACAAGCTATCATGTTTATTTGGTTGGTGGTTTGGAACATTTTGGATTTTTCCATATATTGGGAATAATCACCTCAACTGACTAATATTTTTCAGAGGGGTTGAAACCACCAACCAGCTGTAGTCTGATGTTTTCGATTTTACTGGCTGAAGAGAAATCTGGGGACCTTCATACTCGTTCATAGATTCGGATGACACGTTCTCCTACCCATCACAAACAACATGGTTAATAGGTCACTCATGATTCTTGAAAGTTCCGCAACTGACGCATAGTGAGATCATTCACAATTTGAGTGCATTTTTGTTCAGTGAGTAGTTCCGAAAGTTACCTCACAGAAATTTGTTCGGATTAATAACTTCCTCATTAACAATATCTATAATCACCACAAACGCAACAGCTAAGATATGGACCTGACTTAAAATGATCTTCCCAGTGGATCAGAGTGGTAACCTGCAAAGTGGGGCCCGTGGGGCCCGTTGGTTTGTTACTGTTTCTATGGATTTGCTGCTATAATTTGGTTATCCCTATGAACCAGCGATGATAACAATTTGGGATTCTGAAGGCTTGGTCACACCTTTCAGTTCTGGTTGTTGAAAAAAAACCACTCTATACTGAGATATATAGCCTCCGGTAAATAAACATAGACCCTGAAAATTCTTATTTTGTAGTGGAAACTAATCTTCCTGGCAGGGTCTATGTTAAATTACTGGAGTGCAAATGGGATTAAATTAGACGGGGTTTTAATGGTAGGGGCCATCATTGTGGAAATCCTGCATTGTAGCTGATAATTTTCATGATCCAGCTGATTCAAAACAAAGAAACTTCGAAGGGCAACGCCATGTCCAAAAAAAAACACGGCTTTTGGATTTGATCTCCCAAATGGTTTTGACAGTCTCCGATTTTCCTCACCTTTTTTGCCATGTCTCTATATCGTGTTTAACCAAGAAGCAGACCGCAGACGACGTCTATCTTTAAATCTAAATCACTATAGTTTTAAACTAAGGTTTATGGTAGATATATCCATAGTATGAGTATAGCTATATTATATCGACCATACCACTTACTTATGTTACATAGAATGTGCATATATGTATATACAGCAGTGTAACCAATTATGAGGCACCACCTTGTATTTTTCTATCCTTTTGGGGTGCTAGCCCATCAGCTCGACCAAGGTCCTTAGCCTGTGTGGCAGGGCAACCATTTGCGGATGAAATGCAGAAACGACTGCGGTGCAGCTTGCGAAGTTGTGAAGTCAACGCTTAGTCATTTTTTGTCTTAGTGTGTTGTACTGACATGGGTAAACTGATCACCCTGAGTATTTTGGTGTACCCTATTCTCAATTAAAAGAAACGTGGATGTGTCCTGTGGTCTTTAAAGTATTTTCAGCGGATTGTTGTTCCTCTTCCCACGATCATTTTCCGGCCTTTTTCTTTGTGGACTTGCTACCGATTGATTGTTTTCAGTACCATGAAGATTTTGCTGACGAGAAACCATTATCAAATTCATCTTGACGTTAGCTGTTCAACTGCATACGCTGTTTCAGAGATTGGTAGGGAACCATTAGCCAAATTGGCACCTTCTGCAGCAACTTCCATCCCAGTTTGTTCCCTACTTGGTGGTTCACCACAGTTCGTAAGTGTGTTATAACATGGTATAACCCCAGCTATAAGTAAGGAGGATAGCTTTTGAACCAGCAAGTATCATATATATATATATCCCTACCAAAATCCCGTCACACCCAAATATATCCTCATATACTAACTTCGTTATATCCCACAGTTATACACACTCTATTCCAAAGAGAACATGTTATCCAAACATCCATCAGCTTGGCTCGCCGAGGCGCGAATTGATCGCAGCGAATGCAGCCAATCCCAAGTCTCAGGTGGAGTTTTTGGGTGCGTTTTTTGGCAGACACACACCCTCATCTTGCAGGCAAAGCTGAATAGTATGAATATCATGTGGGATATCACCACTATCTGACTATATATATTACCCTCTGGTTATGACTAACAGTTCGCCATGGTATAGATGGCCCATTTATAGATGGTTCACCTATTAAAAAATGGTGATTTTGCATGGCTATGTTGAGTAACCAGATGGTATATACATATGAGATATCATTGGAGATATTTCATGGGGCTTCACCCGTCATATTCCAGGCAAATCGTTGGGGAGATTTTGGTGGGTGTCTAACCAAGCCCTCATTTTCCGGTTACCTGTCAGATAGGCCACATGAGATTAACACTGGGAGCTTAGGGACACACATATATATATATTATATGGAGATGCATCAACTTCTTTTTTATTATACCAGAATATACAACATTTTTTGGAAATGAACAGTGATAAATTCCAGCTATTTAGGTCTGAAATTTGGGATGTTTTCCCTGACCACCCACCCTGTGAATGTGGGTTTCATATCCAACAATAGGGGTAAATACCCGCATAAAAATGAAGCAAATGCAAACATCGGTAGGTATGAATATGATGCAGCACGTGGGATTGGCAAAAAATGATGTTCATGAGTTTGTTAATGGGTAAGGATTTGGAGCTTGCTGCCCCAGTTTCTTCAAATATGTGTCAACTGACGGCATTTTCTCAAGGGGTTCACATCAAACGACTGAACTACGTCTGGAACAGCGGAAGCAACAAATCAGCAGATGTTTAAGTGAGTTGATTTTCACCATATAGTCCAATTCTACACGTGTGAAATGAACAAATCCATTAACACTTGGCACTCGGGTTTCTGAGGTTGTGTCCATTGATTTGTTTTATTAGATATCAAAACAGTTGGATGATCAAACAAAAATAGAAGGCTCATCCGATTCAGATCGAATGGCTGTCAGTTTACCAAGGTTTAGTCCTATCCCCCCTTCCACTCCCACTGGCGGCCAGGGTCCCTTCACCATGTCAGGACAGCTGGTGACTTGGTTGAGCCGTTGAGCCCACCAGAAATCATAGATTAGATATTGTAATCACCATTTGGATAGTATGTTGTTTTTATATATATACCATGTTCACTCAGCTTAATTATTTATGTTTATGTTCACCTCTCCCCTTAGTTCTAATGCTTTTTAAACTTGAAAAAAAGCAAAAAAAAAAAGGAAAACACATGGAAAATCAAAAAGCAAAACTTCAAAACCGAAAAAAAACAGGAAGCACAATAAATGGGAAAAGAAAGGAACGTCAAAAAGGGTGAAAAAATGGGAAAAAACATGGACTTGTCGATTTGCATTTGTGTTTCTTTTTTTTTGCTTTTTCGATTTGCTTGTTTTTGCTTTTGTTTTGCTTTTATTTTTTTTTTTGCCTGGAAAAAAGGAAAATAAAAGCAAAAAAAAGCAAATCGAAAAAGCAAAAAAAAAGCAACAAAAATGCAAATGGACAAGTCCAGTTTTTTTTTCCCATGTTTTCCCCTTTTTGTCTTTCCCTTTTTTCCCCTTTTTTTTCCCTTTTATTTTGCTTCTGTGTTTTTTGGATTTTGCTGATTTGCTTTTGGGTTTTCCCATTTTTTTTTGCATGTTTCGCGTTTTTTTTTCAAGTTTTAAAAAAATAAGAATTAACGGTGGTTTGGTGAACTTAAATTTATGTGTATATATATATACATATAATATGGTAGAAATATATATATGTGGTGTATATATATATATACAGTGTGTATATATATATATATTTATAATTATATATAAAGTGTATACATATATATATAATATTATATACAGTGTATATATATATAGAATTATATATACACCGTACGGACAGTTCAACCTTAACAAATAGCGATTCCGTTGGAGCGCCTTGATGAACTGGGATTGTTATCTCTCTGGAAGATGAGGGAATCATCATCCAGATATCACAAACAAGAAAGGGCAAACAATAGATGTTTGGATAGCTTACAGGGACCTCAGACACAATAAAACCGTGTAAACAGTGGTTGGTATATCGTGCAGGAACCATTCAACATTCGAAATCTGGTTTGAATATACCATATACATCTATACTTGGTGGTTTATCCCACGGATCGTAAGTGGGTTAGTTCACCCCATTTTTTAAGTGGACATTGCCAATAATGTTACATCGACAATAGTAAAGGGGAGGCCCCCCACATTTTTTTTGGGGGGGGGTCGGCTTTGCAATAGTAAATCGAAAATCCCAACTCTTCCCCAAGGCTTCTGTAAGGTTTTGACAAATCATCTCTTTTCTGATGGGCTCTGATGGGATCTTCATTGGATTCTGATTGAGAACCTCTGTTTTCTGATAGGCTCTGATGGGATTCTCATTGGATTTTCTGTACCTGGGATGGATTCTTGGCATTTGGTGGACATGTGCTGGTGGGCTATGGCTTGGTGACCCTGGGAGAGTTTCTGCAGCTGGCACTGCTGTGTGTGGTGATCACTCTGCTGAGTGGCATTCTGCAAGAGCTGAAGTGGCATGGTGAGCTTCTGAGAGCCCATGGTGTAAAGCTGGACATTCTGATCGAACTCAGCATTACGGCTGGCTAGTTCTGATTTTCATGGAGCTGAACAGTCTGTTTTTCTCAGTGTAGTTGCATTCTGTTATCTGGGAGTTGAGAGTCTAATGGAAGTCTGTGAGGGTCTGATTGCCTTCTGATTGCATGAGGTTCTGATGGTTTCTGATAAGTGGTTTTCAATGGAATCTGATGCATTCTGCGCGGCTTCTGCATCTATATATACTATATATGCCATGAGCTACCGGCCACTCACTGCTGGGGTTTCGGCCGGGTCTAGCCTTGCATTGGCTCTTAAGCTGCTGGACTTCGACCAGCGCTCATTGGTTGATCTCTACAGGTCAACCGACACTGCCAGGTTTGACTTCCTGTCCTTCAGCCTGGGCCGGGATCTGCCTCTACGTGGCCATTGAGTGGGTTGTCACATTGCGCTGGGCCGAGTGACTGGCCCACCGACCCCGCCGAAGCGGAAGGAGTTCTACAAGTTCCTTTGATGAGTGGTGGCCGCATCGCTGACATCGAAGAGGAGATCAGCGAACTACGAGAGCAGTTGGACGAGCTTAGGCTTGAGGTGTCCCATCGAGGTGCGAGTGGGCGTAACCTGAACCCGCTGCCTTCGAGAATTTGGGTGGTGGTTAGAGACTATGCAGGACAGATCTACACACCAGTGAGGGTGTCCAGAAGCTGGGGCTCTTGCAAGATCTTCGTCAAGCACTTCGAGGACGTTGGGGACTCCCTCTTTTGCGGCTTCCCTTCTGAGCGTGAGGGCAGACAAGCTGTTTCAGTGGCAGACCTTCAGTGGCCTGCCCATCTGGAGCAGTGATGGTTCAAGAGGAGGCTGTTGTGGCACCGGAGGAGGGTGCCTCTATTTCCCCTTACGTCATCGACGACAAGGGGGTCAATCCTGAATTTGTTGTGCACATTTACTTTGACGACCTTGACAGTGGTGACGTCGCTTTCCCTTTACTTTTGGTTGCGAAGCTTGACGAGAAGATTTTGGTTGCAGTGCCTCATCAAGCATGGCACCGCACTACTTCGAAGAGGAGCATGCAGGTGGGGGCTTTGAGCAAGGCTACAGTGGTGGAGGTCTTAGCAGCTGCTGCAGACTCCAAGGATGTCATGGAGCCCGAGTTTTTCATCAAGTGTTGGGTGGGGTTCCTCAAGCCGGAGTTGATCAACCATGTCCAGCCGCTGCCCTGAGCATCGCATATTGATTAGAATCAAGATCTTGATTTGATGGGGTTCAAAAATCAATCTGAGATATTGATTTTTCAAAGGCAAATTTCAAAGTAAAAAATATCATTTTTGGAGTATCAAATCAAGTGGAGAATCAAGATTGCCAAAAGGGAACATCAAGAAAAATATCAAGCTAGAATCAAGAAAAATATCAAGAAACATCAATATCTCAGAGCATCAAACTATTGTTTGTAATCCATATTCGATGCTCCGGGCCAGATATTCAGAGTAGAGTTGCAATCTTGATTAATTACCTAATCTTGAAATGGTCAAGTTAATTTCTTTATTTTTTCTCCTCCTCCTTAGTTGGTTTCTTGTGCTTCCCTGCCTGTGCAGGGAAGCAACCTGTACACTGTACACTGTGCATTTTGTCGCCCCTTTTCCAAGGGGTATTACCACTTTTGTTTCTTCCATGTTTAGATGGCCAAAAAACAAATCACCAGAACAAACAAAGAATCATGAATAACAAATGACCTTGCACAAGTATATGATGGTGCAATACTTTTCCATTTCAACAACTCCTGGCCAGCTAGGCATCTTTAAATTCAAGCATGCACAGGCTGGTGAAAGACCTGCGACCTTTTCCAAGGTTTTGCCACCCCCTGCTTGTTCCAAAGCTTTGGGCTGCACAGCTCACACCTTTTCCAAGGTGCTGGGCTTGTCCTTTTCCAAGGATTCTGGGCTTGCCCTTTCCAAGGCCTTTGCTGCTTTTCCAAGGAGTTGCTGTCACTGGACTACTTGGACAGCTTGTCCAGGTAGTCCAGCACAGCATCAGCAAAGGTGGCCCAATACAAGCCACTGTGCTTGGCCTTGGGGTGTTCGATGCCATAGGCATCCAGCCCCCATGTCTTGGCCTCTTTGATGATCTGTGGCTGATCATCAAAGATCACTATGCAGCCCAGGTGGCATGCCCAGTCCACCTTTCCATCCTGCCCCACCTGCTCCCAGATAGCATGGCAGGAGGTCAGGTGGTCATACTGGGGCAGAAGCTTCATGTCCTTCGGGACTTGCTTCTTCCTTTTTTCACTGGCCACATAGCTGATCAGGTGGACTTTTGCCACCTGCAGCAAGCATGACAAAGCTGCAAGGTTTTCAGCTGAGACATCTTCATCCTTTTCCAAGGTGTTGTGCCAGTCCACACAGAATCCTTGGAAAAGGGCAAGCCCAGAATCCTTGGAAAAGGTGAAGCCTGTGGAGCCCAAAAGCCTTGGAAAAGGCAGTTTCACCAACTTTTGCATGCCTGAATTTAAAGATGTCCAGCTGGCCAGAGTTTTGTTGAAATATAGACCAAATGAACCATGACAATACTAACTTCAGTCATTGGTTTACCACGTATCTATGCTATGTGTGGTGTTTCTGGTGAATTGTTTGGCCAGCTGGATATGGAAGAAGCAGGTGTGTAGCAATACCCCTTGGAAAAGGGGATAGCAATGTACAGTGTGCAGTGGTTGCTTCCCTGTAAAAAAAAAGAAAGCACAATAAACCAAGCAAGAGAGAGAGAAAACATGCACCTAAATATTAAAATTAAGCCATATATATATTTATTTATTTATTTATCTATTTATTTATCTATTTATTTATTTATTTAACATATATATTTACATGCACCTAGAGTTTGCTTAATTAAGAACATGTTTGAAATATATACACTGGCTGTATTTGAACACTGTATTTATGAATGCATATTCATTGCCAGTTTCATTGTATTGTTCATTGGGTGGAATTCTTAAATACATATATATATATATATAAGTAAATCATGTTGAAAAAACTTGAAATTATGCATGAAATAGTTTTATGTTTTTTAACATTGCTAATTATATAAAAATATTGGCTGTATTTTCTAAAACTATTAATAAATAAACAAATAAACAAATAATTAAATAAATATACAAGTAAACAATAAATAAATTTAATATATATATATATTTATACAAAAGGTTTCAACTGTAATGTACTGATTATACATCAATGTTGGCTGTATTTTCTGAAACTATTAATAAATACATAAACAAATAATTAAATAAAATAGATGAATGAAATAAATAAATAAATGAATAAATAATAAATAAAAAATAAATTAAAAACAAATAAATAAATGAAAAAAACATATTTATACAAAATATTTCAACTGTAATGTACTGTCAATCATTTAAAAATAGTTTGTTTGAATATAAATATGTAATTTTTTGGGGTGGTGACATATGAATATATATATATATTTAATTTTTGTGTTTTTTTCAACCATTGCTTGTTGTTTTTACAACTATTTTGGCTGCAGTGTGTTTTTTTTAAACTAGATAAACATTGATCAAATTTGACCAAATTTGATCAAACTTGATGAAAACCATGATTTTGATCAAATTTGATCAAGTTTGATCAAGTTTGATCAATTTCTGATTTACTACAAATATCTTTTTTTTTATGAAAATAGATTAAATTGACACAAATTTTCAACATTTTTTTGAGGAAAAGGTACTTTTCTGTTCTGATGTATACATATTTTTGTTGGTTTGCACATGTCATTTTTCTGAACTGTGAACAAGTTTAATTTGAGATGCCTACATCTGTGCACAATAGAAACCATGTCCATGGCAACAAAACCGATGGAGTGCCTTTTCCAAGGCAATATTTTACCGACCAAAAAAAAACATATGTACAAAAATGCAGTGAATTGTGTGGATTTTTTTCCAAACTGTTTTCATGAACCAGATGGGCAAAGAAGCATTGCAGAAAAACACCATACTGCATACCTAGAAACAAACCATGCACCAACAGGAAATGATTTACAGAAGAGGCCAGATTAAAAAATATAGAAACTTCTATTGGCACAACAGAGTCCCAAGAGAAGTTGCCAACAAAAAACTACAAAATTTTCCCCAAAGGTTCCCAGCACAATTTTCCTGAACAAACTATTGCAAAAAAAAAACCATTCCCAGCAGAAGTTTCCTAAACAAACTGCTGCACAGACAAACCTTTCCCAACAGAAGTTCCCAACAGAAGTGTCCTAAACAATTTCTCTTGAAGTATATATGGTTTTCATGCTCAAAAAGATGTTTATTCGATTTGCACCTCCCCACTCATTAGGCAAAAAAACAAGACATGCAGCATGAACCCTGTTTTGCCTTGTCCAAGCCATGCTGTGTGAGTGCCTTTCCCAAGACATCTCCACAGCCTTGGAAAAGGCATGCTCAACCTTGGAAGCTGCATGTCAACAAAGGCCAGCAGGTAGTGGCACAACCATAGTTGTGCCACTGCCTGCTGGTCTTCCTTTACATGCAATTTCCTTGAGGGTTCTGGTCCTTGGAAAAGGAATGAATCCTTGGAAAAGGACAAGGACCCTTGAAAAGGGAATGATAACCCTTGAAAAAGACAAGAAACGGACCCTTGAAAAAGGACAAGGCCCCTTGAGAAAGGGTGGTGACCATGGAAAAGCTATGGCCATCAAAATTTTGTGCATATAACATATAAGTTCCACTTAAACAAAACATATCAAAAAAAACTATATGTGTCTGCGGCTGTTTTTGCTTTCAGCTTAGAGCCAGATTGCAACACACCCACCACAGCACCACAGCAGCACCACAGCAGCACCACAGCAGCAACAACACACAAGAAACTACAACACTAGAACCTCGGTAAAGCAATTATACCTACTACTACTACTGCTACTACTACTACTACTGCTACTACTACTGCTGCTACAACTAAAACTACAACTACAACTAAAACTACAACTACAACAACAACGACGACAACAACAACAACAACAACAACAACTACAACTACAACTACAACAACTACAACAACTACACACACAGACACACACATAGTGTCACAACACACACACAAGAGCCAACCTGTTTCTTAGCCTTTGCTTTGGCTTGGCTGCCTTGGAAAAGGAAAAGATGGCATGGTCATTCCTGGAAGGTGGTGACCCCTCTTCAAAGGAGTGCTTGGAAAAGCACCTGGCAAAGCTGGAGAAGGCACACAAGAAGGTCATGAAAAATCAGACAAAAAATCTTTGGAAAAGGAATCCTTGGAAAAGGATGAAGATGTGGAGGTGGAAAAGGTTGAGGTGGAGGATCCCTTGGAAAAGGGTGTTCCCAAGCATGGGAAGAATGGCCCCAGGAAGGATTCACTGGTCTCTGCCCAAACCTTGGAAAAGGAAAGGCAGCTCAAGGAACAGCTGAAGAAAGCCTTGGAAAAGGCCAGTGCAGAGGAGGCTGCTGCTGTTGGAACAAGCAGCAGCAGCAGCAGCAGCAGCAGCAGCAGCAGCAGGCCAGCTGGCCCCATGCAGAGCATGCCTCTCATTGGTCAGCTTGAACAGGCCTTGGAAAGGGCCAAGGATGTGGGTGACATGCTCACATGGAGAGATTTTTGCCCAGATAAGTCAAAAATGGTAAGAAGAGAAATCAAGAAAGAGGAAGATCCAAATCAAGAAAAAGGAGCAAATCAAGAAAAATATCAAGATTATAATCAAGAAAAATATCAAGATAGAATCAAGAAAAAATATCAAGAAAAACCAATGATTTTGAAGTGCCAAAAAAAATCAATATCTCAGAGCATCAAAATATTGATTCTAATCAATATGCGATGCTCAGGGTGGAGCACTACGACGACTGCGACTTCACCTTTGGCAAGGTTGGGGACGTCATTTTGATTCCAGCGCCGGAGAGTTTGGTAGCAGCAGCCAACGAGCACTTTGCGTTCTTTTCTGCAGAGGAGGGTCTTCATCAGGGACAAGAACATCGTTCTGGAGATCTTCAAGACGGCGATCAAGGACAAGGAGAATCTGGGTTGGCAGACCTGCAACAACGAGTCGGCACTATGGAAGACAGGATGCAGAAGCTTGCAGAAGGCATGAGTCAGCTTTTGGGAGAAAAGAGTCAAGAGCGGCAAGCGCAGAATCAGACAGGCAAGCCCAGAGAGCTGTCACCAGGCCGCCGGCTCTACGGAAGCCAGGGCAGGCCCCTGTCACTACATCAATGCCGAGGGTGTTGGGAGCGATGGAAAAAGTTGCACCAGAGCTGCTGCTACACCTTGCACTTCAAATGCAGTTGCAAACATGCCCTGAATGTTTTCAACGTAATGGTGCCAGAAAATCTTGGCCCAACCCTATCCCCCCCGGGGGCAAGCCCACGGACAACGGCCATAGCTGGCATTTTACCTTGGAAGCTGGGCAGCTCTTTGTCGAGCGCTATGGCGACATCCTTTTGCAGTTGCAGCTACCACCTAACCTTCATGGGAGCGATGGAAAAAGTTGCACCAGAGCTGCTGCTACACCTTGCACTTCAAATGCAGTTGCAAACATACATACATATATATATATATACACTATATATACTATATATACTTTAATATATATATATTCTTTAAATATACACTATATATTAAATATATACAAAGTATATTTGCTATATATACTATATATACTATATATACTATATAAATATACATTGTATATATATATATATTATTTATACTATATATATTTTGTATATACTGTCAAAAACTGTATATACTTTATGTACTTTATATACTATATACACTATATATAGTATACATAGTTTATATATATATATATACACTATATATAGTATATATATATACACTATATATAGTATATATACTATATATACTATATATACTATATATAGTATAAATATATACTATATATATACTATATATACTATATATACTATACATAGTTTATATACTATATATACTCTATATACTCTATATACTATATATACTATATATACTATATATACTATATATACTATATATACTATATATACTAAATATACTATACATGCTATATATATACTATATATGCTATATATATATATATACTATATATACTATATATACTATATATACTATATATATATACTATATATATATACTATATATATACACCATATATATAAATATGATATATACTATATATACTATATATGTACTATATATACTATATATTCTATATATACTATATATACTATATATACTATATATATATATACTATATATACACTATTTATATACTATATATACTATATATAGTATATATATATATATAAACTATATATACTATATGTACTATATATACTATATACTCTATATATAGTATATATACTATATATACTTTATATACTATATATACTTTATATACTATATATACTGTATATACTATATATACTATAAATATACTCTATATATATGTATACTATATATATACTATAAATATACTCTATGTATATGTATACTATATTTATATATATTAACTATATATATGTATTTACTATATATATACTGTATATATACTATGTATACTATATATACTATATATACTATATATACTATATATACTATATATACTATATATACTATATATACTATATATACTATATATACTATATATACAATATATACTATATATACTATGTATACTATTTATACTATGTATACTATTTGTACTATGTATATACTATATATACTATATATACTATATATACTATATTTACTATTTATACTATGTGTACTATTTTAATACTATATATACTATACATAGTATATATATATACTATAAATGCTATATATACTATATACTCTTTATATAGTATATATATACTATATATACTTTATATACTATGTATACTATATATACTATATATACTATATATATACTATATATACTATATATACTATATATACTATATATACTATATATACTATATACTCTTTATATAGTATATATATACTATATATACTATATATACTATATATACTTTATATACTATATATACTATATATACTATATATACTATATATACTATATATACTATATATACTATATATACTATATATACTATATATACTATATATACTATATATACTCTATATACTATATATAATTTATATACTATATATATACTATATATATATACTATATATATATATACTATATATATATACTATATTAATATATACTATTTATTTACTATATATATATACTTTATATACTATATATACTTTATATACTATATATACTTTATATACTATATATACTTTATATACTATATATACTATATATACACTATATATATACTATATATACTATATATACTCTATATATATACCATATATACTATATATACTATATCAATATATACAATATATATATATATATACTATATATATATACTATATATATACTATATATATACTATATATACTATATATACTATATATGCGATATATACTATATATACAATATATATATATTTTATATACTATATATACTATATATACTATATATACTGTATATATATATACATACTCTATATATTCTGGTGTTTTCACTGGGATTTGACGGGTTTTAACGGGGAGTTAGAATGATTTAATGGGGATTTAATGGAGGTTTAACCATCATTTATAGTCTTTAACCACCAAACAAATATAGGATTGATAGATGATGGTTGGTTGATAATCATATATGTATATAATCATTGTGGGGAGTTGTGCGACCCATTATATTAGGGATTTACTCTATCTCAACTTGGTTTTTGTTACTTTCATAGTACCTTATGGTGACAAGCAACCATTATATTTAAGATACTTTCCAATGGGTTTGACAGTCCTCCTCTTGGTTCGATGGGGATATGTATATATATATATATGGGGATACAACCAAGAAACAATGAAACTGGATTTTGAAGTGCAAGAATCATAAAGATTGATCCAGCAACAAAATGGACTATAGTGGGAAGGCATCTACTTCTCATAGTGGTGCAATGGAGATGGAACTCACTGCAGGCGCAGAAGTGACTAGTGGCATGACATGCCGCGACCGGCAGGATGATGTTCACTGGATTCTGCTGGTTTTTCTGAAGCTGTCCATTGGATTCTGCATGGTCGTCTGCAAGTGCCTCATTGGAATCTAGATGGTTCTTCTGCAAGTGTCTCTTTGCAGCTCTCTGGTGCACCATTCTGTTTTCTGAGACACATTCCATGCTGACACCTCTGGGGTCTAAAAGAAACAGTGCATCTGCTCATGGCAGGTCATTAATTAGTAGTTCTGAGTTCAGAGTTTTTTCCCTGCATCCATTCTAAATCTCAATTACCCCTTTTACAATTTAGTATTGGAAAATCTGATAATTTGGGAATTTTCAGAAAATTATTTGCAGCTATTGCGAATGCAGCACAGCTCTTGCAGATGCTCTGGACCAAGATTAATGTCTGTAATTTAAAATCAATAAGGCTTAATTTAAAATCAATAGGGGCTGAAAAATCAGATTCTGAAAATTATTTGCAGCAACTGCAAGCGTTTTACTATTGCCCATGGAAATCACATACAAACAACCAGGGTTATAACCCACTGAATGTCAACGACCTCCTGGGTGGATAAGATGTTGACCCATGAACAGACCGACCTAAAGGCCAATTTACGCATATCGATGTTCGAAATTGCCAAAATCTTCAAAGAGCTTGGCAACTTGGAATGTGTATATATATATATATGTATTCAATATACATGTAGTTAATATTGAAAGTATATACGGTTAAATATGTGTACAAACAATTATATACACATATTCCAATTTGAACTCAGGGGTTTTAAGCCACTTACCAACCACTTTGTTAATTTTGGCTCAGCAGGGAGCACTCGCTGGCCAAGGTGTCCAAAGTTCTCGAAGAAGCCCTGGCTGAAAAGTCAGGCGCGATCCGTTGAGCCTCACATAAGAAGAAACATGCAGTTATGGCCCAAGTATGCCCAAGTAACAGGTATAACTGAAAGTAGTCGTATCGACTGGTTGGGCGAAGCTTGCATATTGTTTTACTGATGTTGGGGTAGTTTTTGGGCTACAATGGTCATGGTTGCAAAACCTACGTGCATGGCTGTAAGACAGAAGGCAGCCTGAGTCCAATATATAGGATTATATATTACCAACTGTTAATGTGGTGCCCCAGTTCCTTAGCTAAATTGGTGCCAATCACTTCAATAAGTATGGTTTATGGATATACCGAACTACTTACTATGGTTTATAGACCAACTTATAACTGGGGGGCACCACATTGTATGGCCCAACCAACGGTTATAACTGGGAGCATTTCATGATATATAACCAACTATTTATTATTATATAATCAAATATCAGGATACAAATCTGGATTTGTTGAGTTTTAAGCTTGAAACATCTCAACCACTCCCTACTTCCCTGGAAACAAAAGGCTGGACCCCAAACAAAGTGAGGTTGGAAGATGTTCCTACAACCAGATCTGCAGAGGTACACATCGCGGCTGGGTCATCAGCGGCTTCCCCAAGACTTTGGAGGTGGTGGAGTCGGAGGTTGCTGGTTTGACCATGGGATGTAACCATCAACACATGGGTCCCATCATGGGGCTATATAACTTATAGAACTGGTGGAGCTATCAAAAATGTGGCGTTAAGTAGGAACAAATGTGATTTTTTGTGGCGATATCATGGGAGTATGACTATGATATGCCTATGAGTTCATCTGAAGTATGTAAAAATACAAAAAAATAAACGCAGCAGACTTTTGGGGGACTGCCTGTTGGTATTTTCAATTTTTGTGTTGTTCAACCGTTCAACCTTTGGACCACTCTGGCGTTCCCATCAGATGACCATGTAACTTGACCATGGCCCATGCCACTTGTTGGCTACAGAGTCGGATCCAGAAATTCCTTGCGCTCCACTGTTCATTTCCTGAAATTTCCTGAACCTTTTTCCTATAGTTTGTTTCATGCTGTTTCAACTGATTGCCACATCCACCCAAATGCTCCTGGACAAAGCCGCCACTCTTGTTCTTCAGTCCCTTCAAATTCTCAAGTCAAACAGTCAAACCCAAAATCATAGCAAAAACCGCAACACTCCCCAAATCTACGAAAAAAGTTCTTGTTTGCATGTGACTTTCCTAAACAGTGATGTCATTTTCCCGTCAGGAAGCCCTGGCCTTCTACAGCGACGCGCCGCCCACCCCTGCGGATCCTCCCAAGAAGGGGGCGAAGGAGGCGCCCATTGCTGGATTTTTCTCTGGGGAACGACAAGTAGATAGGATGCATGTGAAAATTTATCACACTATTAGGACTAACATGGATTAACTACATATATATATATATATATCTGTTTTTTTATTGAGGATTACGAGAACCTATTTTCCATAGGATGAACGTGACGAAAGTATCACAACCTCACTGCGACCTCAGTGGAATGATGGTTAGTATAGGGAAGCATCCCAAAATCAGTTTTTTTTCAGCTTAGTGAATTATTATAGTTTGTGCAGATTAATGTGAGGAAATTTGATCTATCACAATATTTCATGGTAATCTTGCATGTATGTAGCAAACCCAAGAATAAAATTGTCGCTCCTTTAGTTTGGAGCCCTTTTGACCGAAAGTGTGTCACTGCTAAGACTCGAATTATTCTTTTGGTCCCCGGAGTTTCCAGGTTGACAGCCAGGTATGGCTCAACTTTTGACTTCTATATATTATCTTCCCTTGCAGGATGGTTAACCACCGAAAACAAAAACACCATTTTAGGGTCAATGTGCACAAAGTGTCGCCAGTCGCTAGGCTGAAGCCGTCAACCTGGATGATGTCAAATTCAAGGAGCTGAGCAGGGTGATCGGGGGTCGGTCAGTGGGGTCAAGTGGCACTGAGATCTGGAGTTCGCAGTTGCGATCCTAAGGAGGATGGAGAAGAAAGACGGGAGGAAGGAGACATAAGCAAGCAAGGAGAAGGCAACTTTGATAGAATCTAGAGACCCTCACCTGGCAGGTGGGGAAATAGTGATTTTTGCTTCAGGCTGTGCCATCCTCACAAAAGTTACCTACCATATGAACCTCCAAGATGAACTGATCCTACGAAACCAAGGTTTTGTTTGGGAGATGTTTAATGTTGGGGGACATATTGAGATAAATGGAACATATTTAAGCACCATGGAACATATGGGCCACTGTCGGCAGTTGCAGCTTTGAGAAGGGAATTTGTAAGGCTTAAGGAATCTATTCAATTTTCAGTGCATCATCAGAATTCACCCATTCTTTGCTGCAGATGGTGCATAAGTTGTACGAATTCAACTGGTTGTGGTACACACACACATGTTTGGCAGTGTTTTTTTCCTGATAAGGCGCCTGTTTGCAAAAACGAACATGTTGTTTGATACAAGTTGTTATAGTTGTTTAATATATTATGTGATTGAGAATGTTGAGGCTGATGTTTGGGTTGATACCTTGACTACATAGCTCATGTCCGGTGCCTAAAACTAGGAAAGTTTCCAGATGCCCACCCCAACCTCAAATGGTGCCCTCACGAACAAGGGTTTGATATGTTTTTCATCTGCAGTTCACAGGTGGATGCTGGCGATTTTTGTTTTTTCATGGCTACAGGCGGCAATGGGTCTTTGTGAACCATCCTTTTCCTTTCATGAGAGCTGGTTCTGGTGCCCTTCATTTTCCCCTTTTTTCTGGTTGCCGTTGAATTTTCACTGCCTCGTATACTTCTCCCTCTTTTCCTGCGGTGATCAAACCACGTCAAAGGCCTCTCAAACCCAAGTGACTGATGTTTTTTTTGTTTTTTTTGTAAACTGGTTATCGACCATGCAGCAAACATCTTTTTGCCAAGTGCAGGACGACTGGAAACCAGATGTCATGGTCTTTGTGAACAGTGCTCGTGAGGCTCCATCCTTGGTTGATTTGGTTGGTCATTTGTTCCATCCAGCACAATGTTCCTGGGAACATATACATAATCGAATACAAACTAATTTAACATAATATAAATTAATATAAATTAATAAAAGTTAATGTAAATGAATATAAATCAATATCAATTAATATAAATTAATCTAAGATAATATGAATTCATACAAACTAATATAAATTGAATTATTATAAATCAATATAAATTAGTATAAATTAATACATATAGATTGATATATTAAATTCATGTAAAACATATGATATAATATGCGTCTCCAATGTCAGTTTCTTTTATTTAATACATAGCCGTGCATATGACGACGCAGGTCGGCTTGAAGTTTTCAAATAAGTGGGTGTGTCTGAAAATGGGGTACATACATCCAGATTCAAATTTCCATGACAGAATGGTGGGACTTGGGTCCATTACAAAAGTGTCGGCCAGGCTATTGTGTAAGGAATCTTGGTGTTGAAACCATGTAGTTTGTATAGCAAGGGTGTTTTTTGGAGTCCTATCTTACCGCTTTTTGTGTTTAGAGCCTGCCTATCTCAGAGATGGTGCAATTCTGTAGTGAGCTCACTTGGGGTTTTGTCTTATGCCTCTTGGTAGTGTCTGGGGGTCAGGCAAGGCAAATAAATATTACAAAAACATGACCCAACACCACCCCCAGTATATATGGATATAGAATATATATATATATAGAATATATATATATATATAATATAATATATATATATATATATATAATAAATATTATATAGTCCTTAAATGGCCATTGAAATAGAGAAAATGATGATAGACCCCTGGATTTTGGAGTCCCTGATTTTCAGAGAAACCCAGCTGAGAATGGTTTTTTGGATTTTGCGAGGAAACCCCCGATTTCACCGACATTTTGTTGGCCATTTTTGTTGACATAGAATTTAGTAGTTATTGCAACCCGAAAAAAATCAGAAAAGCAAAAAAAAACACACACTGTTTTATATAGTACATTTTACTTTTTTTATCGTTTGTTTTTTAATCTCCCTAGGCTCCGAACGGGTTTTCCTGTTGTTTTCCTGATGAAATCAACAAGCTAGAGGTGTGGCTCGCTATGACCCATGGGACCCTTGCTGATCAGTCGATACCTCCGGCGAGGTTTGTCAGGCACGGTCCGAAAGTTCTGGCGATATGATTGAGAAGGTGCGTCCAGGGGTTGAAAGACAGGGTACTGGGTGCAGGGCAGTGGCTACTGGGATTTATATATATAATTATGTATGTATATATATATACATATTAAATAAATATATATATATATATGATATCATATTTATCATATTACATATTCATATTTATCATATTATATATATTATATATATATATATTTATGTATAATAGTCCGTACAGCAAAAACGAACCCCAACTTGCAGATTAGTTCCGGATTGTGTGCCAACTCTCGCGCTTCGTTTCATGGGTACGATGGGATAACGCGTCCAGGACGGTAGTTGGGCGGAGTGCCGTTGCAGGTTAAACATTTTGATGGCTAGAACAAACACACACACATATATATATATATATATACACATGTAATCATATATATATATATGTGTAATCAAAAAACTATATATATATATACACACTAAAATCTTGAAATCTGGAATGTCATGGGAAGATCATGGGGGATAAAACGGATTGGTTCTTCCCGTAGCAACAACTACCAGTAACTACCACCCATCCAGCACTGGAGATTTCGCGTGGTATACGAGAGATTTACTCATTGAGGAGACACTGGCGATGCCTGGCGAGTTATTCATGTTTAAAGTTATAGTGAACACAAATGAACACTTTAAATATGAAATAACATAGTTACTTCAGATATATTTAAAATATGGGTTCACACTTCTTGCGTTTAGATGATCAATCATGTGACCCGTTCACAACACCCAGTTCGAGTTGGGTAATTGCAATGTGGTATGACATGTTGTAAACCCAGTGATGCACCATATCAGATTCCTTTGGGACTTTACGAACCTTTATCATAGGCAAGGTTAGCGCAATGGTATTTAGCACATTATCCCTCTATCTATATCGTCGGTTTTAGCACATCTTGTCATCACAGTGGCAAGACATTCAAGCAGCACACGCCGTCAGGAGTTCCAAACCGGAATGGATCAGTGGCTGAAGGACAGCTATCAAGCTGGCTTGGACGACGGGACTTGATTGATCAATGTGGGCGCTAAAAACACCAGAGCACCTAACCTTTGGTTGTCAAAGATGGCTTGCTGAAAAAAATATTCCATTCCCAATGATTTGAAATTTATAGATAATTTTCCCAGTTATATAAGTGCCCATTTAGTTCCAGCAACAAGAACAGCCACAGCTGGGAATGTCCATGAAAACCTGGCATTACAAAGTTTGAATTGTGTTTGCCAATCACTCGTTTAAAATATAAGTGGTTGTCAATTCCAAATCCATATGTTTTCATATTTCCCCACCTGCCAGGTGAGGGTTGTTAGATTTTATGTCAGTTGCCTCCTCCTGCCTCGTCCTCCTCCTCCTCCTCCTCTCCTCCTCTCCTCCTCATCTCCTCCTCCTCTCCTCCTCCTCGTCGTCCTCCTCCTCGTCGTCCTCCTCGTCCTCCTCGTCCAACTGCGACCCTCGACGCACAGTGTTCTCTGTCGGACCTCAACCACGACCATCCACGCCCAGTGTTCCCTGCCGGACCTCAACCACGACCATCCCCGCCCAGTGTTCCCTGCCGGACCTCAACCACGACCATCCACGCCCAGTGTTCCCTGCCGGACCTCAACCGCGAGTATCCCCGCCCAGTGTTCCCTGCCGGACCTCAACCACGACCATCCACGCCCAGTGTTCCCTGCCGGACCTCAACCGCGAGTATCCACGCCAAAAGATATGCCACATAGAGTGCCAGAAGATATGCCAGATAGAATGTTAGAAGATATGCAAGATAGAATGCCAGAAGGTATGCCAGATAGAATGCCAGATAGAATGTCAGCTAGAATGCCAGAAGATATGCCAGATAAAGTGCCAGAATGTTTGCCAGATAGAATGCCAGCAGATTTGCCAGATAATATGCCAGAAGATATGCTAGATAGAATGCCAGATGGAATGCCAGAAGATTTGCCAGATAATATGCCAGAAGATATGCCAGATAGAATGCCAGATGGAATGCCAGAAGATATGCCAGAACATATGCCAGAAGATATGCCAGAAGATATGCCAGAACATCTGCCAGAAGATATGCCAGAACATCTGCCAGAAGATATGCCAGGTAGAATGCCAGAAGATATGCCAGATAGAATGCCAGATCGAATGCCAGAAAATATGTCAGATAGAATGCCAGAAGATTTGCCAGTAACAAAATGTATAAATGTCATGGTGGGGATCACACGAAGTAAAGTAATTTTTCTAGATGCATGATGAATCTTCTTTTTATGATTTTCCAAACAAGGATTCACAATCTCACGGATTGAATTTTCTGGCTAAAGCCACGATTCTATTGGTTTCGCCGTGGGCGTCTAAAGTGTAATGATCAGAATGTGTGAGACTTTGAACTCAGGCTGCGCAGGGAAGCATCAGTTTGCCATCATCGCTGTCGTTGTGGGCGGCCTCCTGAAATTCTTCTTCCGGGACCGGGCCAACACCAGGCTCTGGCTACCATCATACGATGGGTTTTGCACCGGTCTGCTGTCGTTTGTTTCATGGTTGCCGCGCTGGTGAAATACTTTCAGGAACAGCAATGCAACTGCCGGCTTTGGTTGCCTTCGTGGGATAGGTGGATGAACTTGTCTGACTTTGCGGCGACCGCGCACTTCTGGCAGAGATATGGGGATCGAAATAAGGAGCGCCATGCTTTCGGAGCTGAGCTTGCTGATCCTGCTTATCATTTATCACCATTTTTCATAGTTAAACTTCCCCCCATAGGCGCCTTGCTCCAACTCATAAAAATAGGTAAATCATGGCCCCCATAGGCTTGCTCCAGTTTACTATATCTCCCGCTATATCAAGTTCCCCATACAGGTGTTTTCTTTGAGTCCTACTCAACCACCCTTGGAGGATCATTCCACAGTCATCTTGTTAACTGTGGTTATGACATGTTTTAATCCATGGTCATCCACAAAAAAGGGCACTTACGATCACCAGTCTTCTCTTCACCACTGTGGTAAACCCAATCATCAACCATCCCCGAAGTCACCATTTAGTGGTAGCTCCACTATTGTTTCATTTAACAGTATGGAACGGACTATACCATCAACTACTTAAAACGCATAAGGTACTAATCATTAGCAGGTCTTATGGATTTACTGTATTTGATTTTACAGATCATGTACTATACCGCAAACTCTATATATATACTGGTTGCTGGTTTGGAACATGTTTTTTAATTTACCATAATATATGGGATAATCCTTCCCATTGACTAATATTTTTAAAACCACCAACCGTATAAATCCATGATAACTATTTAAGATAGTAATCTAAAGCCATGCGTGCCCCCTGATTTGTCCCACAGTGCCCTTAACCAGTTGTAAGTCAGTAAGTCGCCCCATTTCCATGGGGTTTTAACCCCATAAAAGTATATTAATAAACATAACCATACAAAATCACTAGTATTTCGGGCCTTTTAACTGCATATGTCTTCATGATTTCGCCATGTTCCCATGGTTTTCCCATGGTTTTCTCATGGTTTTCCTATCCAAAAACCACGGTTGACGCCTCCGAATCCGTTCCGTAGGATTCGGAGCAGATCCAAGAGATCTTGACGAAACACCTGGGGGCCGTGGAGGTCAGGGGAACCATTGGAAGGGACTATGGTCCTATGGTTTATGCCCTGTGTTTCACCATGGTGAAAAATGATAGCTATAACTTATAACATCTGAAATAACATCTAGATGAACCATACTTTATATATCATATCATTTTCCTGATATCATGTTCATGATATCTTGAAATTTAATGAAATTTATATACATTACTTAGAAATATTTTACAACTATAAGACTATAGTGATTTATATATATATATATAGTTTGAAGGTAGCTACGGGTATTCCACTATAGTTTATGATAACTTGAGATATAACACTATAATTATAGAACTCTATTGAAAGCCATGGTGATTTGGATCCACTTAACTTTATTGGGATTGATGAAAGGCCATAACTGTAACATACTATAACCATGACATAGTACACTTAGTACAACACCACACAGAAAATTTCATTTCATGTCATGTTCATTTTCATTTCATTTCATTGCATCGAACAGATTTGTGCCTTTGCGGTATGCACATATCTTGAAATTACACATCCACGAGTTGGCATGCACATATTATATGAGCCATTCAAAATACTATAATTGGTTTCTCTGGGGCGTTGTGCTACCTATATATATATATATACATATTATATAACGGATATATGAGAATCCATAATTATGGGATATACTATAGATTCAACAGCCAGTAAAATAGGATGGGATACATGCATTTTGTCATGGCTCAATTGAATTGGTAATCATCTATTAACATCAAGTTTCCTCATGAATATTACTTTCCGTAGGTATATCACCAGTTCCTGGTTTCACAGCCTACTAGTAGAAACTGTAGACCCAGGATTGACGCCACGCACTTAGCAAACAAAACTACCAACAAGTAATCAACTACTAGCAATAGAGTTGTGTAGTCAACAGAGTTGAAGAATCTAAAGTGAGTCTTTTAATATCAACCAAGTTTTTTTCAGTAAGCGTTATGAATTTATGATGTTTTAACCTTTGTATTGACATCGATAAACCCATATTAACCCATATTAACCCCTATTAATCCCTATCAAACCATTGTTTCACCGATATGAATCATCACATACTAATCCTGTGGGGTCCTTCAGGTGAAGGTGAGCTCAGATCAGGCCGCTGAGGCGAGAAATCGAGGAAAAACGCTGGGATCGTAAGACGCTGGGATTCCCCGGTTGGTAAACTAAAGACATATGTGGTTAAGTGTGGCATATTTTTTGGTGATGAATATCTATCTATAATTTCTATAATCTGGTTTTGACAGTTTTTGAAGGATAGATTAAACTCACAGTTTGCTATTGAAAATGGCCATAGACATAGTGGATTTACCCATGAAAAAATATGTACAAAAAACCGCAAACTATACTGGTTGCTGCTTTGGAACATCTGGATTATTTTTTCCATTTAGTTGGGAATTTCATCATCCCAACTGACGAACTCATATTTTTCAGAGGGGTAGGTATACCACCAACCAGCGATCAAATTTGAGATATGTTGGGATGTAGTACTGTAGTTATTTGTTTAAAGTAAAACACTGCAATTAGATTACACTTAAAACATTGGTGTTGTGTAAAACCCGCAACATATTGATGATGAATGGATTGGTTTCAAAGGGAACATCTTCATTGCAAACCATCGTTTTTACCATCGAATTGGTTGGGGGTTCCTGTAAAATGTCCTTTAAACCAATTCAATGATTGGAACTAAATTGAGTATTGGAGTTTCACATCATCGAAGTAACATCTTGGAAACACAATTCTATTGAAACCAATTATAACTGATGGATGTTGATGAATTACATGGACGCATGATGGGTTGTATAGTTGACTAGTTACTTAGAATCAATTTGGTTTATCTCCAGGTCCATCTCAGGGGATCAACAAACCATCAAGTAGACAAGGAACATAGATATATATATATATATATTCTTATCATTCCAAATATTCCAAGTGTATCCCCATGGTATCTTTTATGGCAGGTATTATGATTATTATGGCACATCCGAAAATTGGGACATTCCAACACGATGGTGCCCACCAGTGATGTTTGTTGGTTTATTAACCCCATTACATAAAAATCTATAGTTATATCTACTTAAAACCATAGAATTCAACCATTTTTCTGTTCGGAAACTGAACGCTATCAACTGGGAGCCCCATCCTGAAGGATTTCATCGCCGTTGATGTTTCAGCGTCCAGGCTGAAAGGGAGAAGCATCAGGCAGAGGTGAAAGCAGCCGAGGAGGCAACGGCTGACCTATGGAACTATAGCATACTATAGCTCACCATACTGGGCCTAGTTAACCTACGGTAACGACATTTAGATATGTGGAGGGCGGGCCAGACGGCAAGGCCCCGGAGGTAGTATGAAATACCAGTTCGTATATTTAAATGTAATTGCAGTATGTTTAAACGAATTGGATTCCGTATGTTTAAATGGCTGGGCGGGCCAAGGAAAACCTTCCGGAGGTAGTCTAAAATACCTATTCGTATATTTAAAAACCCGTATGTTTAAATGTAGTTACCGTAGGGATGAAGCAACTTAGCTAGTAGGGCTATGGAAAAGCATCTCTTTTGGCCGAGGGTTCATGCTGGATATATCTATAGATCTACTTAGATGGGCCATGGAGGTAGTTAAGTAGGTACTAACTGGATTATAATTGGGATACATGTGGTTTATAACTTATAACCCACTTACTAAGTAGTTAGCGAATCCCACAGCCCTGTAAACGAAAGTCGTATTGGTTGCTGCAGGTGAACATCCAGGCAAATTTGGAGGATCATCCCACCGTCCTCGGAAGTGGGGTTAGTTCACCTTGCTAACCAGGGCGATTTTAATACAACTTCTGAGGACCATGGGATCATTCTCCGAGGAAGATCAAACGCAACAAATGGCAGGTAAGGTGGTAAACCCGGTAAACCCAACATACCATCCTTATCACTTCAGACAGGTGATAATCATCCCTCAATGGTAGGCCTGTCGGATCCAAGTGCTGGCGCGAAATACATGGTGATTTATGTTTTTGTTCCATGGTATTTACTTAACGTTTATCATTTACATTCTATTATTCATATTTAAAGATTAATGATACTTATTCACATGATTAAGCTTATCAATATGTTTAAGCAAATGTATATATATATATAAACGTGCTCAATATTGACCTCTCATTTTTTTCTGAGCTTATCCATATGTTTACTGGTACTGGTAGAGGTTCACTGAGCCCAAACGTGAGTCGTGCTGTGACTAGGAAGAGCGGGAGCCACCTGTGGCACCAGATGAGAAGGATCTAGTGGTCGTGGCGTGGGGATCCCTGGTACTTCACCCTGGAACCCTCTGGTTATGACTAACATAGCCATGGTATAGATGGTCCATAGAAATAGATGGTTTACCTATTAATAGCATGGTGATTTTCCATGGCTATGTTAAATAACCAGAGGGTAATTTGGTTTAAACTTTCAATGATGTGTAGAACTGTAGTGGAATTTCACCATATTTATCATAGGAGATGAATTTATAGGATTTCACCATGGCTAAATGACAGAGCGCAAAACCACGTGTTTCAATAAATACCTCCGTTGATTGGGTTTTAATAGGACATTGCTATCAATTCTACTGGTTTTATGGTCCGTTTAACCGATGACAGATATGGAGCATTAGAATCATTAGAGTTGAGAAATGTTGGTTGATGATTTGTTCGGAGTTTATTAACATACGCTTGATATATTGGAGATGGTAATCCATTGCAGTGCCGTGAGTTGCTCATCCCCACGTACACGTCAGGTGGGTCAATCGACATTGACTGACCTCCATCTCAAACGCACTTCATAACCAACAACCAACCATCATCCTGAAATCCTCTAATATTATGGTTTTATATATGGTTTTAATATTCCCATTTACACCGCCATTACACCAAAAAATGTATGTCATTTGCCAACAATCACCAACCAGTCAACCATCATTTACCAATTAGAAACTGTGCACCTATCTTTCTAGTGACCGTTTCAGAGTTAATCTCCATAGTTCTAGTGGTTATACCTTCTATCACCTCCATTTCATGACCATTCAACCATAATTTAATGAACGTTTATCAAAGATGTTCAATGGTTACCAATGCTCATCAAAGTTTGTCAACTATATCAGTGGATTGGTTTCAGGCGGGGACATTTTACAGGAATCAATATAATTTGGTGGCAAAAACTCTGGTTTCCTGTAGTTTTTCCCTTAAACAAATTTGATAGATAAGATCTCCAAGTAATCCACCGATCAATCTCCATATTTCATGGTTAAATCCACATATTTCACGGTTGAATTTAGATATGCTCCATAGTTAAATCCAGATGTTATAAGTTCTACACCCATAAAACCACCATATTTCATGGTTTTTCATAGTTAAATCCACCATATTTCCATGGTTAAATTTACATTTGACTCATCATTTTCTGAGCGGCGCTTCAGGTCCTCCAGTTCGTCCTGGTTGGAGCCTTGCATCGCCCTTGTGGGCCACGCTCTGCAGGACGCGTAAGGGAGCCTGCCGTCGCACGTATGGAGCAGAAATGGTTGGTGGTTTGGAACATTTGGATTATTTTTAATGGGAAAACTATAGGAAAACCATATAGGAAAATGGAGGTGTTTATTACCTGATACTGGTTGGTGATTTGGAACGTGTTTATTTTTTTCCATTCAGTTGGGAGTTTCATCTTCCCAACTGACGAACTCTATCATTTTTCAGAGGGGTAGGGCTCAACCACCAACCTGTCATTTCTCAATGATTTATTTTCCATTTCATATATGGGATAATCCCAACCCCATTGACGAACTCATATTTTTCAAGATGGTTATTGCACCACCAACCAGATGCCAAATCGAATGTCAGAAAGAATGTCAGATAATCAGAATGTCAGATAAAATGTCAGAATATACGTCAGAATGCCCGAAAGGATATCAGATAGAATGTCAGAATGTATGCTAGATAGAATGTCACTTGGTGGGGATCACTCGAAGATAACTGGGTCAAGCATAGTCAAATTTGCTTAGATATCTTATATAGTACTTTATTTATTTTTGTGGTAGGTGTCAATTGTAAAATGTACTCACCAGCTATTTTTTTTTGCATGTATCTAAGATTCACCATGATAAGGTCACCCATGTGTGACCCATCCATATCTAATTTTCGTCCAAATACCTCCTGAGGGCGGTATTTTACCCCTCTAAATCATACCCCAAATACGTCCTCCCGGAGACTCATACCGAAGTATCATCTATGTTTCTATCATACTTGGGTGATTTTTGATGAATCCTAGAAGCCACAGAGAGGTTGGGATATAATCCCTCTATCGCTACATATCTACACTGGAACTGCACCAGTAGGGATGTTGTCATATTGGGAAACCATATACCCTCTGGTGAACTAACATAAGTATGGAAAATCACCATTTTTGATAGGTAAATTATATAAATGGACCATTTTCAATAGCAAACTGTTAATCAGTACCAGAGGGTATCCCTGGCAAATTGAGGTTTCATGAGGTTTCCTAAAATGCGAAAACCCCCAAAACCATGGTTTTTCTTGTTTTGTCTTCTCCCAAAATCAGTTTTTTGAGACGTCTCCGTGTTCGCTTAAACCACACAGCCGCCGCCACACCCACGTCGGCGATGCACAAAACCATGAACGAATCAATGGATTTAATTGTGTATATTATGTTGCTCAGACAACCCCCATATGGCCCACATATATATATATATATATACAAAACCATATGGATGACAAACCACCCATATATAATATTATATAATATATATATATATACACATCTTATATTATAGATATTGTAGGGTTTGAATTGTTTAAGAAACATATGGTGATGACCAAGGGGATAGAACAGGATATTTTTAAATAAGGTCCAACGTTTTCAATTCATGGGATTGTACAGTGACATATGGTTGGTTGATGGTGTCTATTGTATAACGAATTATAATATATATATCCCCATTACATCTCTATCATATCCCTGTTAAACTGTTGTTTTTCTCAATGTTTTGCTACAAAGAGATGTTTACCAAGAAGAATCAGCCAATAAATACATTTGGACATAATTCTTAAATTCTATGTCTGTGCAACTGGCGAGTTGCGTAGTTGACCAGAACAAAGAGCGCGCCCCCCCAGTTACAGAATATATACATATATAGATTACCTGGGGAGAATGGATAAATTATGGGTAGATTAGGGATATGTGGCTTCAACATATAATTGTATATGCATTTTATGATAAAAACAAAATCCCCAGTTTTGTTGGTTGGTAAGAATCTTCACTCCTAATTAAAAACGCAAGATATTCTTTTTCAATGAACCAATTCGAAAAATATCTCGGCAAGCCCAGATTGTAAGCGATGGCAATTTTGTTATCATTACCTACAATGTGAGGCCCCCAAGATAGCTAAGTTGGTTTATAACTCCACTTTCAATATGGTTTATGGTACTTATAACTATAGTTACTGGGGCTTATAAACCAACTTATAACTGGGGGGCCTTACATTGTATATGGTCACAATCTGAAGTGTGAGCAAAAAGACCCATTGTTGTTTTATTTAAACCACGTTTACTGGCCCCCACTTGCCATGCAAAATGTATAGCAGAATTGATGGCATTTTATGACAGAAAATAATAATATAACAAATAAACATACCCATGTCGAAGTACCCTTTGGTAATCAACCATGGCTAGTTGATGCTAGTTGGAACATCTTCGCGTGAAAAATACTTCGATGATTTTCCCGTTGCCAAAACGCGTCCATTTCCGGGTCTAGGAGCTACATCCTGTCTTCAATTTTCTTCCGCCCAATGATGCGCTGGCCAGCCAGCAAGCCTCCAAGGTGACGGTGAGGGGATGGGTCAAGTTACAATGTGGGGCCCCCAAGCGTGATGAGAACGTTGGTTTAAAAAAAGGAAGATCCATGAACTATAGTTATTTAGGTGTCATGAACCATAGTGAAATTGGAGTTATAAACCCGCTTAGCTATCGTTTGGGGGCCCCACATTGTATGAAATTACCAGTCATGATTGGGTTAATGACCATCCAGCTATACCAGCTATGACGGATGGGTACCATCCGAGTACCAGGTTTTGACTTTTAGATCCATAACCAGTAAGCTATAAATCTGATGGTCTTCAAGCCCTGAATTCTGGCCGAAACAAACCTAGCTCCCAAACAATGGATTGATTTATATAAAGCAGGACATGCTTACTTCAATACCCATTATCTTGGACACACCCTATAGTGACGTACATTATATATATAGACTATTTGTCTAGATCGGATATTAATATCCTCTGTCATATCTAGTATGATCGACTAGCACATGTAAACTTGATATCTTACCAGCGTATTCCCTGTTGTATACTCATCAAACCACGTTTCTTGTAGGTTTCAGTTTCCGCTGCTTAAAAAAGGACCTCGCTGTGACGTCACTGGAATGATAGTGAACAGAGGCAACTATCCCAAGATATCCTTAGTTCTGGTTGGTGAACTATTATATATTCATTCAGATCTGGTGATCATAAGCCCAAGACTTGCATGATGTATAGCTGGTACAGTATATTTCATGGTTGGTGTATAGTAACCACACATATTGATCCAGATTTATCACTGGGCCCACTACTCCCATCCCCCTATTCATATTTATTCCAGCCCCATTCTATGGTTCCAATTCTGTGGAAATTCCCTTCGAAACCATGGTTTCAATCGCAGGCAGAGAGCGGCGAGGGCGGCTATGAGGCACCCAAAGAGCAGAACGACGCGCAAAAGGACGAGGAGAAACTGCGACAGGAGGCAAAGGTAGAGCCTTGGCCATTGGAATCCAGTGGATGTTACCCTCTGGTAAACATACAAAAAGCTATGGAAAATCACCCTTTTTAAAAGGTAAATCAACTATCAATGGGCCATTTTCAATAGCTATGTTAGTTTACCAGAGGGTATGGATTTTGATCATGATTTAACCAACAACACATGATGACATATGATGAATATGTTGAATTCAATTGATATTCATGGACATTTTAAATGGCAGATTCCACGTGATTTAATCAACAAAGATGGTACAACCAACAGACAATGAGGATCTATTGAAATTGGAAATCTATTGAAATATACATGGATATTAGTGGATGTGGTGCATATCATTGGTGGTACCCCAGGTCGTTAGCGGAGAACTTATGGTGGAGACTGCATATTGAACTAGCTAATGGGGTTTATAAGCCAACTTATAAATGGCAAGCATATCATTCCGGATAGTTATAACATATTATAACCTGTTATAACAACCTCATTGTGGCGTCACTGGAAATGATGGTTACTAGGGCCAACTATTCATATCCTAAACTGGCCAAACTTTTCGGATGGACAGAAGATGCCGATGGAACCTGCAGAGGTCAGAGAGCCTTACCAGGTCATCCAGAAGATGGAAATGGAAGGCTTTTCTTTCAGTGAAATGCCGGTGGTTTCCACACACCCGGACAACAAACAGTTTCATCACCTCCACTACAACCAGCTCCCGGTTATCCATGAGCAATTTTCATTGTTGGCGATGCGTGCGCAGAAACGTCAGCCTTTTCATGTTTATACTGATGGAAGCTGCATACACCCGGCACATGAAACAACACGTTACAGTATGCTGCCTATGCTGGTATCCTCGACATTGCAGAAAGTGACCACAAACGGAGGGAGCAAACCAATCGATACCTGGCCACAGGTGTCATGCCAGAATCCTTGGTTCCCTGTTTCGCTGCCAGGGTCAATGGGGAGCAGACAGACAGTAAATGGTGCCGAACTTTCAGCTCTAGTAACTGCTGCGCAAATTGCCAGGATGTGATATACACTCGGATAACCAATATGCCATAGCTCATGCACATAGCCAATATGCCATAGCTCATGCACAGAAAGTAGCCAAAAAAAACAGTTGTTTTCATGCACAGATGGTTTATCCAGATTGGTGGTTATAACCCCAATAGCCTCAGGATGGAGTTGGTCTATGGTATGGTTGGTGTACAGTAAGCCCAGCACAAGGGTTTTATGTAGTCGAGGTTATACCTACTGTTCAGCATTTGTTTGGGGGGTGCTATATTATATGTTGTCTATCATAGTATTCTGTGAGGGTATACAACCAACGATTTAATGATATTTATGCCATGTATATGTAAACCAACGTTTTTTCAGAGTATTCTCTTTTAATCAAGCGTGGCCTTCTGGAAAATTCACCATCTATGGTACATAGAGGACTTTCCCAATAGAAATCCATTGTGCTGCCCGAGTGTTATCGACCATGGTCGTCGCCCAGGAACAAGTGAGGAAAGAAGAACTGGCACCGGGCTCAGCCGATGAGGTCCATGAGTTTACCAGCCCTGGATCCAGCAAGATAGGTAGATGGTAGATTGGTTAAAAACCAGATTACTATACGTAGGTTTTTATATGGTTTTATGATGTTTTATGGTCATGCACATGGATATTTATGGTCGATATACCTGATATAACTTGATATAACTCTAATTTTTAAGTTTTTTTTTTTAATATATACAAGAGAACTTATACAGTAACTAAGAGGTGCCACATTGCATTTGGGTCCGGGCGATGGCAGTACCGAAAAATGGCACTTGCTGGGTTTATAACCAGCAATGCAAGGTCAATATGGGATTATACTGTACCAATGAGAATGAACTTGTCTTCTGCAAACACTATCTTGGTGGACTTGTCCAGACAGCTGGTGAACGGATCAACCTACCGTTTCGCATGGCACAATTGCCAATCCCAACTTCGAATATCGGATCATCCGAGCCAATAACGGGCTAAGTTCCAAGCACAATTTGGTTGTATTGTTTAAACATGTATTTTTTGGAACCCAGAATCCTGGGGATGTGAACTCAGGGTTTTGACCACCGGGTCTGCCGAGGAGTCTGGAGATGGCAAGTTTTGTGGCTCAAGGCACCGTGGGCACGGCAGAACGGTTGGTCGTTTCACGCCATGATGTTCGCACGTGGCGTTTGGTGCGTCCTTGCCCTTGCTCTGGTGGCGGCGGATGTTGCTGAGAGGCCCAAATTGAAGCGTCAGAGACTAGCTTCAAAATAGCTGGGAGGGTAGTAGATAGTCATGGATAGTCATGGATAGGAAAAAATGGATGAGGGGCTTATATGTTGCTGGGCGGCGCGAGTGCGTGATATTTGACTATAAGATGTTCTTGGCAAAATAACTTGAAGGATCATCCAACACCACTTGGTAACTAGTTATCATACGTCTCCATTTCCCGGGTTGACCCATTGGTCTTTGGGTAAGCTGTAAATATTGCCAAAAAAAACACTCTACATATCGCTATGTTTGAAAGTGTTTGGAGCAAATATCGCTCCCAGTTTCAAACTGGGTCAGCAAATCCTGAAACCCAAGTCCTAGTTGTAGCCAGTTTACCATAGTCATGCAGTTGTGGCCCTTAAGAGTTATAACTGGGTTTGTATCGATATATAACCAAATAGTTATATATAGGAGTTATTTCATCCCAGTTACACCTGTTAGTTGGGCCGTAACTGTAGTCTACCCTTAAGCCCTCCCGGTTGCCTTACAAGGAACGCCTCTTCCAACCTTGGCGCCCTCGGAAACGTCAGCAACGCCAGCAACGCATCGCAACTCCGGGGCTCCCAGGAGAAATCGAAACTTGGCGCCAGGTGGGGTAGGAGAAATGAACATCCACCAAATATTGGTGGATGGTGGATGATCAATAAAAATGGTGATTTTTCACCTTTAGGAGAATTGGCGATTAGAGATCTACTGGGGGTGTGATATAGCCATATAGGGCGCCACCTGGTATGATACACGGGATTTGGTAGTTTGGTGATCGACATTCTTCCCGTGACCTCCTTCACCAGGGCATCAAGAGTCATTGGTCTAGATTGATAGCGACCTAACAAGAGTTTCTTTCAGGTCTACGAATTAATATTAATATTACTATGTATTTATATTGTCTATTTATCCAGATTGGTAAGGTCTGGATATATTTGGATTACATTTTTCGATACGTCGCAATGTATATATATACACAGTATATAATACATATATATAATACATATATATATATAATACATATATATATATATGTATATATATATAATTATACATATATAAATATATATTATATTTGGATATATCCATATTTTTGGACAGATGTGGGCTAATCCCTGCCAAACCTTTGAGTTTTAACCTATCTTGCCTTAGATAAAGACTTATGAGATACCCAGACTTTTTCTATCATATGATTGTATTCTCCATCGAGTTGGGTAAGTGGCGATAACAACAGGGTTGGAGCCCATTATGCATTGTATACATGTATGTGTCTATATATATATAACTCATTATCCAGTTCAATACGTGGCTATACATGGTATTTGTATAAATCACCCAGTTACGGTTTCCAGTTAATGAACTCACCATGGTCATTTAGGGTTGGACCCTTTCTTCATACACATACATATACACATACATACACATAGTATGTATAATATACATATATGCAGACATATATTCGCAGAGCAAGAGAGAGATAGATAGATAGATAGATAGATAGATAGATAGATATATAGATAGCTAGCTAGATAGATAGATAGATAGATAGAGAGAGAGAGGTCACACCCAACACATGTGGAAAAGGTGGCAAAAAGCTCAACATAACTATCTATAACATCCATCTTTTTTGGGATAACATTGCCGGATGGCCAGCGTTGGACCAAGGGCCAGTGCCTGGTTTCCGACCTGGGGTGGTGGTGCCTGGCCGAGTGGCGGCCATGGTGGCGGCCATGGTGGCGGCCATGGTGGTGGTCATGGTGGCAGTGGTTGGGGCAGCGGTGGCGGCTACAGCGGCCCCTGGGCGTGTCGTTCATTGTTGTTGTCCCTAAATCCACGATGTTGGCCAGTTGATCTAGCCTAGTTTCAGGGCTCAGGCCGAGTCCGACCAGTTTCATTTGCATGTTTGCATTCCTAGTTGTTACAAATTACATGTAGTGTATATATATAGATTTATACAGCATTCTGTCCGCCGTGCAGAATCCCCAGAAACAGTGGGCTCACAATGGCTCAGTTTCTAGCCAATCTTGGTTGAATATATGGTTGGATGATGTAGCTACATAATTTTTGGATATTTTTGGTGAACACATAGGTTTGTCAGGAAAAAAACATATCTCTCCCAAAAAATACAAGTTCACTGCCAGCATGATTTTCCAGACAATTGGATTTTGTTAGGGTATCTCATGCTCAGATGGATATATATATATATATATATCCGATTCTAATTGGATCGGAATAGAATGGTTGGGTTCATGATGTGTGTTGGTTATATCCTTGATAAAAACGGTCACAGCCATGCACAACCAACAAGTTATCATATTATGGATTTGCCTAGAAATAGGTGTACACCTCAAAACAACGGTTCAGGTATGAAACCCATGTTCAAACCATTTCAAACCATTGATTTTTGGCTACCCTTTACTTTTTTCCACAGCCCCAAATAATGTTATTGGTTATGCATTCATGTATACATATATATATATATATAATATGATATAGCAAATCAGTACGTAATCTTATGTAGTTAGTTTAACTATGATGTACATTGTTACATGTATATTAATACATATTATACAACTACCCCAGATCTCCTTTTGTCAAAGGTAGCGGCTTTGGTTGGGGCCATGGTGTCCCCGGGGAGACGTGCTGCATGTGCTCCAAACGCGGCTCCTATGGCAAGACCATTCTCTATGCAGGAGGCGCCACGGTGTTTGATGATGGCAGGATATGGGAAATGACAGGAAAATGATGAGACATGTGAAAAAAATTGGGCATGATTTTGGGGTGTAACCATATTTCAGACAAGGATACAGAATGGCAGCTTTGGGTGATGAGAAAATTGGTAGCTCTGGGGGTAGCCTATTTTCTGACAAACCCTACTACAGAACCCATCGAATGTTTAACGATGTATCCATCCTAGTCAGCATAGTTCACCTAGTTATATGCATCAACTATCATCAACTTAGCTAGCATTGGTCCCACCTTTTAAGGGTGAAACGTAGGATCCTAAAGATGAGGCACTGCAATAGTATTTTGTTGGACGTCCTCCAATATATCTTGGCTGCAAGAGGTTCTATCCCGATGGTCGACTGAACTTCTTGAATTATATTTGGTGATTGTGACTGTACGTACCCCGAATGATTTTCTCTCCAGTTAGGGAATTTATATTCTTTGCAGATCCTTTGATACTGAAAGCATCATATCATTTCTGCAGGCGCCTGGGGGTTCGACTGTTCCTTCAATGTCCACACCATAAATCACCCGAATGCGGAAGATGGCTGATGTTCATCAAAGAGACTGGCTGTGTGTTGAGCAGTGTTATTTCCATTGATGTGATCTGTGCAGAACCCCACCATGTGTTTTTTGGCAGGTTCCATCACGTTCCATCCCCATTCTGGCCCATTCTGTATCATTTTCTGGGCTCAGCCAAACTCAAGAACCTCAGCCTTGGCAAAGCATCCATAATATCATAATGGCGGGGACTCAGCTTTGAGGTCTACTGAGTCTACTGCAAATCATCCAGATTACTTGCTTGGTAACGAACGGGTTGCACGTCAAAATTGGAACATATTCCACTTACCTGGTTGGTGGTTTGGAACATTTTTTATTTTTCCATATATTGGGAATCATAGCTCCAACTAACTGATATTTTTCAGAGGGGTAGGTCAACCACCAACCAGTTACATTTAGTTTTGAGTTCCACGGCAATGACTAACAAGTCCAGCCTTCCAGTGACCTTCGCTGCCCCAAACAATGAATCCGTTGATGTTCACCGATCATACCAATTCAACATAGCCATGGTAAAGATGGCCCATAGAAATAGATGGTTTACCTATTAAATAGCATGGTGATTTTCCATGGCTATGTTAAATAACCAGATGGTAATGTATTAATATATTATATACCATGAACCCATCTGCTAGGCTACTTCTTAAGCCAACTTAGTTACCTGGAAGGCTTCACTTTGCAGAATCCAAATAATAGCTGATCTCAAAATACAGTGTATATACCCCCAAAATATCATGGTTAATTTCAGTGTTCAGGGTAAAATGGATATAACATGGACATAATCCGGGGTCCGGCATCTTGACACAAAGCCAACAAGGGCGCTTCACTTTGCTTCAAATCCATTCGTGCACCATTCCTCTTTTGGGAGGCGACTTCGATCATCGCTATGGGGAGGAGTCGGCACATGAGCACTGTGATTCGGTGACTCGGCGATTCGGTGCTATGGCTATAATATATATATATATATATTTTACAGATACATGCATATCATCTATATACACTACAGCTACTTGGTGGCTCTTCCAAGTTACAGTAGTTCAGTAGGCTACCGTGGACAGCAACTTGAGGTTTGCGAACTTCAATGCGCCCTGCAGAACGGTCACAAGTTCGGCTGCTACGAGGCGGGACCAACGGGACCAATGGTCTACAGAGCATCCAAGCTTAGCAATGGGTAATGTCAACCCCAGATTAGCAATGGTTTATTAATTCGGGCGGTATTCCCCCAATAGTCATGATTTGATACTTTTTTAATGGTACCTTCCAATGAAACAGCCTAGGGCCTAGGGGTTTATTAATCCAGGGTTGAAGTTGACATTATGGTCATTCAATGTCATTCAAATCCCGCTGTCAAGCTGAATTATGATAATTAGAACACGGCCACGACGCGGATGGTGGTTGAGTTCCATGCTTGGTGACCCAAAATCACCAAGAACATGAATAAGAATTAACTATTCGATTTCTGCCCGCTGAAAGTTTTAATCATGGAACCCTACTAGTTGTGAGCGCGCTTATAGCTTATAACTGATATATTGTTTTGATTTGTCCACGTTGAATTGGCCGATTGAACCCGCATGGTTTCGTGGTAATTGTTTTTCCAGCCATTAATGGCAGCACTCCGGGTAAGATCTTATTAGCATGTTGTGGATGATACATCCCACTTCAATCATGTTCTACCCATTTGGTCTTATATTTATGTGTGTGTAGTATAAATCGATAAATATAATTAAACATATTATATATACATGTATATTTGGACTACAACCCCACTATGTATTATATACCTATATATATAAGGATTCAATATTACCCTCTGGTAAATAAACATAGACCCTGAAAATAGCCAATCGTTAATGGAAACTAGTCTTCCAACCCCTATCTGCCAGGGTCTATGTTAATTTACCAGAGGGTACATGATATAATAGTCATAAGTCATGTCTATAGACATATCTATAGTCATGGATGATGGCAACATGCAGTATAGTTTGCTTACATGATTTATATCACTATACAAATGACACCCAAATTCAACCCTTTGGGCCTTATCATGTTATATATATATGTCAGTTTCACCTCATATATGTAACATGGAACCCACGCATATCATTCAACATGTATTTTTTACTAAGATATGTGATGGGATACCAACTTTCAGGTTCCATTTTAAGCCTATGTCTTATCATGTCACCTTGGTTATAAACCCCATTACACCCACTATAACCCCCCCTTTATAACCTGTGTTTTACCCCTTTAGTCACAAGGTGATGCCCCCTACTTAGTCACATTAAGATGCCTATATACATAGTATATGTACATATATTTATTTACTCTATATATATATATATTTATGTACTATAAACATAGTTTTAAATATACTAATGTATATATATATGTATACTATAAACATAGTTTTTAATATACTATATATATATACTGGTACTTTAAATATAGTTTTAAATATACTATATATATATATATGTATACTGTAAATATAGTTTAAAATATATCATATATATATGTATACTATAAATATAGTTTTAAATATAATATATATATATGTATACTATAAATATAGTTTTAAACATACTATATATATGTATACTATAAATTTAGTTTTAAATATACTATTTATATATGTATATTATCAATATAGTTTCAAATATAATATATATATATACTATAAATATATTTTGAGATATTATATATATATACATGTATACTATAGATATATTTTTAGATATACTATATATGGTCCAAACTACACCAAGCATGGCTTCAACCCTAGGAAGAGGCTTTGCTCACTATGAGCCAAAGGCGCGTGAGTCCGTCGGGAGTCAATGTCACCTTTCGTGGCTAAAACCATAGGAAAAGCCCTGGAAAAATAAGGAAAACCATAGAAAAACCATGGGAAAATCATATGAAAACCTCAGGAAAACTAATATACACGCCATTTGCTTATGGTGATCTAACAAGGAAAACCATGGGAAAACAATAGGACCAGCCCTGGGTACCATACAATTCTTCGGGTGATTTTCATGGGATGAACCATTTTAGTGATATGGGGGCTTCCGTAGTCATGGGAGTACCCCAAAATGGATGGTTTATAAGGGAAAATCCTAATCTAAAATGGATTATTTGGGGGTACCCCTATTTTAGGAAACCACCATATATAACATCAGTTTCAGGAGTTATAAACCCATTTATAACTGGCTGATAGTGCCACAACGTTGTTCGAAGCCAAGTGAATCTTCACCACAGAGCCAATCTTAGAATCTGACAAGGAGGGCAATTTATCACCATGTGGATTTATATGGTTAAAGTGCTTAGTATTATACTTCAAATGGGTAAGTATGACTATACTACATATATATATATATAGTTAAAGTGCTAAGTCTATAAAACTATACTCGTAAGTATAACGAAATGGTTATCACATGTGCTAAGTAGTTAAACTTAACATTTACAATGTATATATATATATATATAACTATGGAAAATCAGAAAATCATTATCCTAATAGCGAAAAATCGTCCGTCTGGCCCATGGTTTCCAGGCAGTCGAGTCCTCTTGCCACAGATCTCAGCATACTAAGAATGGGAATCGGGATATATAGGGATAATGTGGTGAAAACAATGCCATAAACTACCCATTTTGGCATGGTTTATACCATCCATTTATGTTGATGACTGGGAGATGGTTTATTATTGTTTTAACCACATTACTATATGTTCAATTATTTTCATATATTTTCAGAAATGGGGATGCTCTGCTTGAATACTAAGTAGTCCTTTAGCGTTTTTCTATAGCAGGATTTCGCAACCATCCACAGGATCTCCTTCTGCTGAGCCTAATGTGGATGATGGAAAGCTTTCTGGGTTTTCTGGTCACCAGTAAATCAGGGAGCCCCATGAATCCTTTATAAATCTCCAACTACCCTATGGATCCAGCCGTACTTTCTTAGGAAGTGTGACTGGGGTATGATGACTGAGGGGGTTAGCGTACCTTCTCAGGAGATGTTTGGATCCATAGGGCTAGATAGGTCATGATAGATCTGATAGATAGATCCCAGCCTAGTTGCCAACCAACCTACCTTTTTAACCTGCTATGAATATTTTTTGGGGCCGCCTTGACAGCCCGCTACCCTCAAAGGTCCCCCGAAAAGTCACCGGGGCAGGTACCAGGGCCAGTCCAATTTCGTGATTTACCACGAGGCCGGGGACTGTTGGAGCAGGCAGAAAACCACCATTTTCAATAGGGAAATCAACTATTTTGTATGTTCATTTTCAATAGTTCTGTTCAATTACTAGAGGGTATACAAATACACATATATATATATACACACACATATCAAAATATCATTTTTTGGGGGGGGAACATTAAAACTATGTTTAACCATCAAAAATTGATGTGCCCTATTTCCAGGCAAACCCATGTCAAGCCCAGATTTTGCTAAGCCCTGACAATCAATGATAGTGATAGTTAGCAATTGGCAAGTTATGGATTGTCGGGTTAACAATAGTGAACCCAAAATTCTCAGGAACGATCAGGAACCATTATTTGGGTAAGATGCTGTGACAAATTCAACTGTGGCAATGGTCACCATATCATGTCATCAAAGCCTGAACAACATTTTATGGTTATGTAGCCCCAAGTGGGTTATTAGTAGTGATGACATTCACAGTCAGAAAAAGTCAATGGTGATATTGATCAGCCAAGTTTGACATTGTTGTTTTAGTAAATGTGTTACACTAAAATAGCTTTCCACAATTGTGTCAAACCTAGTACCCTACCCCCCTCCATGTATAAATTGGAGGGATATATCAATCTACTCGATCCTTGGTGTATACACATAAAAAAAAGACAACGAGCACATGAACAAATGAGCTATTTTGGTATACCCCTTTTGATTTGTTGTTTGAGGGGTTGTACTACCTGGTGTGGGAATTGTTATAGTCCATTGGGCATGACGTGTTTCACCGCCCCGGCCCAGTGTTTTCAAGTATTCTATATGTGCACTTTTCAGAGATGTTGTGCACGTGTCAGAGATGTTGTGCACGTTTCCCAGCAGTTGTGCACGTTTCCCAGCAGTTGTGCACGTTTCACAGAAGTTGCGCACGTTTCACAGAAGTTGTGCACGTTTCACAAGCCCCCTAATAATGTTCGTGCTCAACTGCATTGGGGCGACCAAACACGTTCTCCCGAGTCCATTACAGTATATGGATGTGTGCTAGTCAACCAGCATGATGGGATTGGGATCTTTTTCATGGCTCAAAGGGTCACGTACCAGCATGTTAGGCTAAAACGCCTTGAGGGACTAACTAGACAAAGTCGCCATGGATATGGTGATGGTTTGCAGACGTGTTTCGAGGATTTTTTTTGGGGGATATCTTAGTTTCTGGAGAAGATCTTTGAACATTTACCCCAGGGTAAACGTCTGCATAGATGGGAACAAAAACCCAGCAAAACCCATGGTTTCCCATCTTCACGTGGGTTTTCCACATCGGTGATTGCTGCCAGTGCCCCCATTTACGATAGAACAGTTGATTGGTAACTAGGTGAATTTGATAGTTTAAAGGGGAACTACGGAACTACTGGTGCTTGTAAACTTACCAACAAACAGAAAACTGGGATGGCACCGTATTGTAGGGATTTATATACCCATTATGAATCATTATTAGCATTCACAATATGGGCTGCAGGACAGCCATTGATCCCACCAAACTTGACCTTGACACAGAGGGACCGCGGAACTTCAATTATTCAACCTGGCTAAGCTCACCATATTTTTCCGCGTTCAACGTCCAGCTTTGCAGCCATATCTCTTTCCAGATAGATAATGATCAGATAAGAAAAAACATATCAGATATCAAATCAAAGACTCAAAGAATGATCATAAGAAAATATGTATTCTCCAGACAAGCTAATCTACATAATGATCTCTTCCCCTGTAGATTTGGATCTTATCCCATGATTGGTAGGGATCCGTGCCGCCAGAACCGCTTTGGCAACATTTGCTGAGTCTCTCGGAGTCTCTCGCGACCGGAGTTGGTGATCTGAGTCGAAATTTGGCGGCCAGCGCACGGACGTTGGCCGATTTTGGTGAGTTTTAGTTGCAGTTTAATTCATACAGCACGATCGGCACGATTTTCCAAAAGCTAACTTATATAGTATAGTTATAATCATATATATAATTATGCATTATAGTATTTTAGTTAACTATGGTAGTATACAACAGTATACAACATTACCGGAGATCTCTATGCAATTCTATGCAGGTGTAGTCAGTGGAAATTCTTCACGCCTGATCCAGAAGGGATTTGGGCGTGCAAAGTCTGTGGCGGCTGTGGCAGTACTGTGCCCGGCCACACATGACCTCTGGGGTGTGTCCCCACCGGGCGCCCTTCAGCGCTGAGGGAAAAACGGTCGGGAGCAATGGAAGTTCGACAGAATATAGTGTGATGCAGGACACTGTGTATCATGTGTACAGTACTTGTATATTGCATATATAATATAATGTATATATATATATGTATGTGTGTCTTAATATATTTATATATATATATATTTATATATATATGTATGTATATATGTATTTATATATACATATAATTATATATATGTATATATGCATATATCATATACATATGTCATCACGGATGTCGTATATGTGTGTGCATTATCATCAGAAACTAAAGATTTTAACATATCGATATACCACTTGGAGGATCATCCCACCAAGTACATCCTAGTACGCCAATTCGTAAATACCCCTGTAAGTTTGTGAGTCTAGCCATGGATGAAACTCAGCTTCTATCCTCCCGCAACATGCTTTGCATGAACATCCTGCATTAAGTTCGATGATTTTCCCAGCTAGAAACCTCTATTTAACTACAGTTGGATCAAGCCAGCCATGTTTGGTTAGAGGGACGATACCCCAACTTGTGGGGAATCAAACCCCATGGTTTATACCCATGAAGCAAAATCCCTGGCCTGCACATTTCAGAACTACTTTTACAGATATGGCCTAAAGTTATACCTGTTATGGATGTCAGGAGGTCATATCACCTAATTTATGGTTTATATGATGACCCCATTGGCTTAACATGGTTTAACACTGTTTAACCATCAAAAATCACCATGTAAAACTGTAAAACCCATCCAGAAATCCCGGCTTTAACGGATCCAATCACGATGGATGCCTTCCACCCCAACCGCGGCTCCCAAGCGCGAAGCACCGAGGCGCGCCTGGAGAAGCATTCGGAGCCCCTGAGGCTGTACCTGATGAAGTTCGTGGCCCCTTGGGCGTCAGAATCGATGTACCAAACAGGGGGAGTTCCCCGTTGGGAAAAATGATTTTGAAGAAAAATGCTGGGAAAACGATGTTTAGAAAACTGTTGGGAAATGATCACCAGATAATGGTGGGAAGACTATGTTTGGAAAACTGGGATGATTTTGGAGGTTGATGGATGCTAACTTGATACCTATTGGTCTCCAATAACTACCTGTATGATGAATATGGAGGATATTTGATGATATATGATGTACATATGTATATATATATATACACCGAAGTTGTTGATGGGGGTTGTAAACCAACTTCTAGTTGGGGGGCTCCACCTTCTGCCAAACACAAGCATTGTATGATCCCAGCCAGATGTGTATCTAAAAGTCCTCGCTGTTTACAAATATGGTTTCTGGGAGGAAGATATTTTCTACTTACCATACGAGAAAAATAAAACAGGACAAAGCATCCACAGTTGCCCATATGTACAATATTTACACACATATATATATAGATAGATAGATAGATAGATAGATACACAGTATATTTATGGTGAAGTTTTCAAGTTATTTGGTTGTTGCGTAAGGGATAACCTTCAGCAATTTTTGAAGGACCTCCACAATGATAGAAGATAAGAAGACAAGAGAGATTGTATACCAAGGCGGATCAACCTGTTCCAGGTAGAAGGTGGTGTCCCTCATTTCCCCTCTGGTAAACTAACATAGCTATTGAAAATGGTGATTTATAGTGGATTTTCCCATTAAACATGGTGATTTTCCATAGCTACGTTAAATTACCAGAGGGTAAGTGTTGGTTTACAAAGCCCATTAGTTCATAGTAGTTCGATTTTCATATTCACCAGCCTAGCTATGCTCAAGCTCGTGAACTAAACATTTGTGTTGGTCTACAAAGCCCAACATCTATAAGTAGTTCGATATTCAATCATCAAAAGCTACTGGTATAGTGGTCATGAACCAAACTGGTTCCACCTTGTAAGTGAACTCTGTTTCTTTTGTATTCTTCTGATGCCCTGTCTTTGATGGCAAGTCGAACAAAAGCACAATCGTTCCACATTTTGTGGAGTCAATAACTTGAATTTTACTATCTGGCAACAATAAAACTTCTAACTATAATATACTATATACAGTTTTGGACATTTATTAGTTATAACTGGTTATAAGTGGGATTATACATTCCATAGATATCAATAAATGGGGTTATAAGTACTTATAACTGGTAAATGCTATATTTTATGCTTTACTGTAATATACTATAATATACTATAAAATTTCTAAGTCCTTTAAGTCTTCTAAGTCTAATATACTATAGTATAGTATGCTATAGTATACTATAGGTCTTTATCAACTACCTTTTCCATCACCTTTGGGGCGCCGGGCTCGCGTGTCTTGTTGTGTCTTAGGTGCCAGCCTTGACGGGTGCCATGGTGGAACTTTGCCACGAGCAGCCTGAAGATCCGGTGCGCCGCTACGGTTTTAATGGCCTGTTTTTTTTGTTTTTTTCGGAGCTATGAAACGACAGAAACCATAGAAAAACATAGAAAGACCCATGAACATAGAGTGGATATAACATGACGTGACTGAGATTTAACATGATTTACATGATTTAACTATCAAACATAGGGCTAAAAGTACTATTGCAAATACTCACTTCAAGCATGAAAAACGGTGTTTTAAAATGTTTGAACCATGAACGTATGTTTTTTTCGATGATAATTTAAAGTGGATACAGCTGATACATGATGGTTGATTGATGTTTTTTTTTGGGGGTATTGCTCCCAAATAAGTTGTGGACCGTCTAGATCTTTGGATTTGTTTTACCAATATGGAATGTCGGATGTGCACCCCGGGAATCGTAAGTTGATATATCCCTGGTCCCTGGATAACAAAAATATACAAAAATGGAGGTGTCTTAAAATGGGGGTACCCCAAAAGCTGGATGGTTATGGAAAAACTAATAACAAATGGATAATTTGGCGGTACCCCCATGACTTAGGAACCCTCTATATTATTTACTATGTTATATACATATATATATATATATATCATATTCAATGTATATATATATATATACTAAGCAGCTGAATAATAACCAATAAACATCCGCTGGCACCAAATTTTCACTAACGATGAATGACCTTCTTGAACAAGCCTGGCACTTAAGCACAAGTGGGGATGCAGTTCAGGGTATGGATATTTAACCATACTCAACTTACAATATTTATGCGGATTATGTGGATAGTATGATATAGCCATAACTTTGTATTGTGGATTATGATCATACAATGGTTTTTAGAAATAACCCAACTTATGTAGATTATTATGGATTATGATCATACGAGACTCTAAACTTGTGCCCATCAATAATCCCAACTCCACCAAGCAAGGCTACGGTTTCATGCGTTGTCCCTAGATGCCTCACTTTTGACAGAATCGGTGTAGTGGCCAGCGTAAAACAGGGAACCATGATTTAGTTCAATAGGAGTAGAATGCAATTCCTTTCAGTTTTTTTCGATGTTTGTATATATTATTTATTTTTATTTTTATATAACTTATATATAGTTATATATATATATATATTTATCCTTCATCCAACTGTCCAACTATAAATCATATCCAAGTTGAATCCGATTTTGCAGGTGGGATATCTGGCGGAGTATTTGTCCCTCTACTCCGAGGTGGGGACAGCCCTTATTTCAGAAGTGTTATCCAGATGGAATGCTGTTGATTTCCAGTTTTTTTTTGTGTGGGAATCATCCAAAAAATATGGCTTCCAGCTTGACTGTGTTTTCGGAACAAAATGGACTGGAAACTGCAGTTCATGAGCTTCTGTGTAGGATTTCCAGTCTTGGCTTTGGATTGATCTGCACGTTTTTCTGTAAAATCTCCACGGAGATCTATCTTTGAGTCGCATGATGAATATATAATATGTTTGCAATCATGTTCAAACAGACATGACATGAGATCAAAAACATGGTTCAAGGGGCCGTGGGGGACTCATTGCCGCAAAACAGGCGTGGGACAAGGATAGATCTTCAATAATCTGGGAAATTTGGATTGCCGGTAATATCCCTAAAAACTGCATGTTGGACTGCCCAAAAATGCCACGTTCCTGAAAGATGAGGCACATGTTGATCATATCATTGGAGATTTGTGGATTGTTTATTCGGTATCCCAATGTTTCATTGCGGTTTTCCCCACGGAAATATATTTATTAATTATCCCCGGTGCTGCACAGCAGTAAGTGGGCAAAAGGTAACACAGGTAACATCATCTGGTTGGTGGTTTGGAACATGTTTTTTTCCATTCAGTTGGGAATGTCATCATCCCAACTGACTTTAACTCCATCATTTTTCAAAGGAGTAGGGCTCAACCACCAACCAGTCACTTCTCAAAGATTTTTCCAGGACATACTTTACCGATCCCATTGATTTGCTGAAGAAAAAATCGGGCAAGGTCTGTGTGGACTCGTTCCTGGGAATTTCACAAACCAGTGAACCAACCAGTTTCCACACGTGTTTTTTCAGTTTGTCGTGTGAAAGCAGTTTTTCACTGCACTGTTTCTCGGCAGTGTTTTTAAATCTAGTTGCAGCTGTTAGGGAGTCTTGAAGCTACAGGTCGCAGAAGCCGTTTTCCATTTTTCAACTTGTTGATTTTTGCTCAGAATGGAAAGTGGAGTACTTCTGTGCCTACGTCGTACGTCTTACCGTGGCAATGACATTCCGGAGATGGAGCCTGAGAAACGGCTACCACACCTAAGGAAGGCAGCAGGCGCGCAAATGGAGGTAGTGACAAGAATAACAATACAGGGCATCCATGTCTTGTAATTGGATGACCGGTAGCCAGCAGCAGCTGGTGTCGTACCAGGGTGATCAGGAAGAATCTCTTCAGAGGAAAGGAAGGAGGAAGGAAACAAAGGAAACGCAGGAAACGAAGGGAACGAAGCCGATGTGGAGACCAGGCAATGTCCAGTTATAATTAGGCTTTTCAATCACGATTCCTGGGATGAAGCACCAAGTAGAACTGGGATCGTAAACGGCTTACTATATGGATGGATATGGGCTTATAGTAGCCCAAAAAAAGATAGACAGACATGAATTCCTGCTACTAGTAAAGTAGTGATATATCATGATAGATCACTTTTCCATCCTTTCTTAGGGTTACTGTGTACAATCATATATGATCATATATGGGTTATATAACAAAAAATATCCCATACAAACTGGATCCTACAAGCTTTGAAGCCCAACGGTCGCGTTTCGTCGTACAGGTCTCTCGTGAGCCTGGGGAACCGAGAGACGGGGACGATGGGTTGTAATGTGGGCCATGTCCATGGTGGACACTTCACACCCTCCTTGATCTATTCAAAATAGCCTGGTTGATGGGTCATTATATTAATTATATTATGGAGTTCTACTGCCTGGCGCATTGGGGAATTGGGGACAAAAAAAGGTGTTATTAAAAACCATACAAGTAGGGAAACATACCCACCAACTAGTACTTCATGAGATGGGAAAACGGAGTACTGGCACACTTGCATCTCAGGAAGTGCTTTATGAATGTAAAAGAAAATGTAAAGGTTGCCTGAAGGAAAACACATGTATATTTCGGATATACACTAAGCGGCAAGTGGTTTGACTATTTGATGATTCTTTTGATGAAATCATGCCAAGGTATCCCAGGTAAAGGGCTGATCCTGAGTGCTACTGATAGCATATTTGATGGTATAGTTAAAGCATGTTAAAGCTAAAGTGGTGTAAATTGGTGCATTGACCTTTGTATTTACTCATTTTTCCCGCAGATCCCACAACAGATTTATTTGGCTATTTTTGTCAACATGAACCCCTTAGCATGTTGGGGTTCTCTCTGATAAATTAATCATAACTTTTGAAGATCACCATGTTTTGTTTAGTTACCATCTGGTTATTTAACATAGCCATGGAAAATCCCTTATAAATGGAGGTTTTAATGGGAAACTCATCTATAAATGGGCCATTTTCCATGGCTATGTTAAATAACCAGAGGGTAAATCATCCATAGATGGTCCATGTTCCTCCCTTTTTCCATGGCTATGCTAGTTTACCAAAGGCTCTTCCCCATGTTTGCAGAAATCGTGGTGCACCAAGTGGCTACTCCAACGGTTGAGGGGTCGGAAGCTTCAGCTGTAATCTTAAAGGAGTGGTGGTTGACACATTTCAATAGCAACCTTCTAAATTCCCAATTCATCTTCAGAAGCTGCACAATACACATTGTGTATGTATATATATATAGTATACATTTACATATTTAGATGTATATTTTTCATGTATACATATATACATCATATATACATATCTGAATATATAGACATCATGCATCCAATCGAATAGACATGCAGATTCGAGGCGCGAAACCTCCACCGGGTCCTGATCCGTTCGTTGATCCGTTCGTTTCACCGGGTCCGGGATGGTCACGCGCGCGCCATGGGGCCACTGGGTGGTTTCACCATGCGAAATCCACCCAAAGGATGGTTGAAACATGTTGAAAGCCGCCCTGAATTCATGGGATGAACCACTGTTCGAACAACTGCTGAAGAAGATCTCTGGAAGAGGATGTGAAACTCTAAGAAAAACTCTTGACATCTGGCTAGGCTGAAGCTTAATGTTTCAAAGTTTTGAGAATTCACCTTCAACACGTTTGAAAAAAAAACAGGGAACACAGACACCAATTCACCGGCAAAAGATGATTCTTACTTCTTTGCAGATGTGAAAGCTGTTGACCTGGGATAGTAATACGATAAACCTCATAAATCATGCTATGTCGACTGCGACTTTGGCTGTTGATAAGCTGAACAAACCCATCTTCGACGTATTCTACTGGGCATTGAACAAAAGTGCCCATGCAGAATTTCCCAGACAATGCTTTGAACAAAAGTGTTTGCGTGTTGATAACTATATACTGTGTGTGTGATTATATATATATATAATTATATAATATAATATATATATATATGTACATAATCATCCTGAAGTAGATAGAACAAATAATGTTCAAATTTCGTCCCATTTTTGCAAGGAGTCAATATATATATAATATAGTTATATATTTATGTATGCGTGTTCTATCTACTCCATAATGGCTATATACATACACATACTGCATGTATGCATAATCTAGATGTTGACATAAAACATACATATTATATGTCTATGAAGTTCAGGAAATAGGCTACCACAACATCTCATTGGCCATCATTAGACGGTGGGTAGCCAAATTGCCAATTCATGGGTTAACAAACAAGCAATCTTGCAGAAAACCACAACACTAAGCCCTCCAGATTTTTTGGTTGGTTTATAAACCCTATTGATTAATTATATATTAGTTGCACCAAATTGTATTCTCCATAAACATCCAAAAACAGTAGAAGCTGAGTGGGGATAGGTCAAACATTAATATATGACTCGGACCACACATGTTAATCCATTTTTAGTATTAAACATCCATTTTTTGGGGTACCCAATTTTGACTCATAATTGCTGCTCATCCTATTGGTGTTTTTTTCCTCTGGCAAACTTGATATATTATTGAAAAAACATAATTAACCATCAAATATGATAAACCCATCTAAAGTTGCGTTCAGTTTTCCCTTCTGATTTTTTGAGATGGTGGTAAGAATATTCAGGTTCCTGGAATTCTAAGGAAGTGATGTCCGAAATTCCAATGCATCATCAAGTATTTCAATTTTCTTACACACGAATTACTCTATCCCATTATGGGAACGCCTGCAAACCAACAAAACTGTGCGCGCTAACCAAGCCTGACAGCCCGTCAACTGTGCAAGATGCACAGTGAATGAGTTGCCTTTCTGCTGGTAAAATGTTCGCCGCTCCGGTGCCATATCCAGAGAATTCACAAATGAATATTGATTTATGTGGTTTATTGCACCCCCAAAAAGATAGACAGGTCAAATCCCAAAAAACATCCGTGAAAAACAGTTCTGTTTTACTTTTTTGGGGTTGCTGGTTTCATAGGCGTCTTCTGGACGATTTCTTATTCTGTGGGGAGGATTTTGTGGTTTATACATGACCTGAGAACTTGGATCCGGATAGAAATAAGAGGCTTCAACCAGAAGGGAAACCAAGAATTAATTCAATCTGGTTGGTTGTTTTGGAACATGAATTTTATGACTTTCCATATATTGGGAATAGTAATCCCAACTGAGGAACTCATATTTTTCAGATGGGTTGAAACCACCAACCAGCTATGTGTGGTGCTGTAGGTCCGTTGGTGTTTTTTTTTCAGAAAAGATACAGATAGTTTGGTTTCAATCCACATAAAGCAGTCTGCTGGTATTTGTTGAATTGTGCTTAAAAGACATACGGTGCACTGCAAGATCTTGAAATAGAAGTAGATTTGTAGATACCCGGCATGTTCTGGAAGGGTTGGGTGTGATACATGGTTCCGTCAAGGTCCAAAAACAGTTCCAGCGACTCAGAGATCTCCATGGAGATATCCATGGAGTTCCAGCATCCCCCCCAAAGTTGACCACCGACAAAGGGGTCACCTGTGGGTTGGTTCCAGATTCAAAAAAGGGTTTATGGAAGCCACATGAAAATTAACCATGATGTTGTTTTTTTTCTATCCCACATGAATATAACATTATATAATATTTTAATATATTCTATAATTATGGTTGTCCCACAGTAATCGTACATTAATCTTGATATACATGGATAGTGTGTTCATATACCAGCTTATAACTTGGTTTGACCGCCCTGTTATTCCATAGTGTGTTTTGTCGCTGAGAATTGGCCTGTTTTTTGGGCACTGGATCCATCCGTTTGACCGATTTTCTTGGTCTTCAGTTGCTATGGTTGGTCTTCCTACAATGACCATAGTGATGAATGGCACCATCTTCTGCTACAGATTGTGTTGGTTACAACTAAATGATCGCAACGTAACTTGTGGGTTGCAACGTTCATCCGCATCGCAGAATCGCAACTGGCTAAGAACCATAGCTACAGACATCATGCCGTGGTCGCGAGTCGCGAGGAGAGGTTTGACACAAGCCGCGCTGCGACAGGCTGGCGAATTTGTTACGGGTGGGATGTTGGAAAATGAATGTGAGTAGATTCTTTTCATTGGTTAATGGATAGTGGATATGATGGTTCAGTATTACTAAGTATTAATGATAATGAATGGTATTGATGTTCAGTAACTAAGTTGTAAACCAACTATACTTGGTATGTTGTTCATCATCAATTCGACTGTATTACCTCTACGTATTGCAAGCCACTTAAATAAGCTATGATGTTCGTAGTTCAATGGACGTTATGTAGTAAGTCATAATGGATGTGATTACCAATCTCTTCTACTTAAATCAGAGTATCTAATTATTACTAAATTGATTTAAGTAGTAATTTGTTATCAGAGTACTAAATTGGTTTATTACTAATTATATCTACTAAATTAGAGTACTAAATTCTAATTAATACGCATGCTTTATTGAATTTCCAGGTAGTTTTTAACAGCTCCATGGAGGCAGAATTCCTCCTCGCCAACTCTTCTCGGCCTACGGAATTCCGCCCTATGGGTCTAACATGTCAATGGAAGCCATGACCCACTTTAAGATTGGCAAACAAATGGGTTATTTTTTTATCTTATTGGATCTTAATGGATTGATCTAAGAGATGGATTAATCTTTGGATCTTAATGGTGTTTAATGGATTAATCTAAGAGATGGATTAATCTATGGATCTTAATAGATCTTAATAGGATTAAGTTATTAAGATCAAAGAAATGTATTAATAATATATGGATCTAATATGGATCTAACATACTCATGATGTATCTATGAAGCTTTTGAACTGGCTATGATTCGATAAATCACCAGGATAAACATTAGAATAATATATAATCTAGTAAACATATTTTTTTTAGATCGCCACTATTTTCTTAAACATATAAACATCAAATGTATGATTAACCATTATCATGAGTTGTACTTATGATGTTTTATCTATTATTATAAACCTCGTGAATTTGTTCAACAGCCATATTGAATCAACACTGGTATTTACATGTATATACTGTATGAGTTTTACTTTTATTGCATAAATCTACAATGATATACCAAGATCATCCCAGCAACTTCCATAGAAACAGTAGATGATAGAACCTGTTGGTGAGCTGGCCCGCTTTAGCCATGTTGGCAAGTACAAAGCTTGGGCATGTCGCGGGGATGGTAGCTGTTTGGCTGGTGCAATGCAACATGATGACTTCGATGGGCTCCAGATGCTAGAACTTCGAGGCTTCTGTTTTGACGCCAGGATTTGTTTTCCCTACCAGGAGAATTTAAGACACATGCCAAATGTATATATATAATGGGATACATGCACGTACAAAAACAATCTCTTGCACGTTGCAACAGTCAGTCTTCTTTTTGCTTTTAAAAAACGGTGCCATATCAGACGATGGTGACATTGAAAACAATATAAAACAATAAGACCTTACACACGACGAATCATGGCGGCACGTCGTGGACATATTTTGTTGATCGCATCTTGGCGCCATGAAGCCATGGGATATCATGGGATATCATGGGATACTGTGCCTGGGGATGTCAGTGTTGCCTCTTCCACACTGGACATATATGGTGTCATATGGACATATATAATATGTCTGTGCATGCATGTTTTCTGTTTATTCAGGACACAAATGTCATTTCATTGATTAGATTTCCCATTACTGTAATAATTATGATATATTATATATATATATAAGTAGAAAATACTCGAATAACCCCTATGCCGTGTATGCATGTTCATACCACATAGTGGTCCCAAAACGGAGCCCACTATATTGTTGTTGCCTTTGACTGTAAAGTGTACATAATGTCAGGGTTTTTACAACGGGAATAGACTATTCAAATAGTTATCGACAATGATAACTCATTTCCTTAATCCTGTAATCCGGGGTTTTGGTCATCAAACCATTTACTTGGCCAACAACGTTTGGCTCAAGGTGCCCGCTAAAACAGGTGTTTGTGCTTAGCTTCACTGGCCATTGTTACATCTGTTGACTACTGCATCTTGAATACACGTCAATATTACTTCTGGTACAATCCCCGCATTCACTGGATTTACTGGAATTTTGTGGTTATCAGCCGTAGCCCGGCTTATTTCTGCAGTTGTGAGATCAATTGGGAGCTATTGAAAGACTGAACATATCGGCAAGAAATCTAAGACTTCAATTGCATAGATCACTGAATTGTTCTTTCATTGGCACCTTCAATCTTTCACTCGCGCTTGCGCGACAATTTTCCCATCCTTCGCCGCCATTGGCGCGACTGCATGTCTGATCATAGACGTGACCGTTCCCGATCAAGAGTTCGAACTCGTGGCAGACGAGGGGGCAACCCGTGGAGGTCCAGCCAATTGAGCAGGTACAACCGCGGTGTGTCTTCAGCCATCGATTTTGCTACAGCAGAGGAACTTGGTCGGGCACCTCCGGAGCCACCTCAGCCACCACCACCGGCACCGGGTGCTAGGGGTGAGTGGAGGTGGGTTTGGGTCCCAGAGCAGGCTGACGTGAGGGACAGGCCTGCTGGTGATTCTGAGCCAACTTCGGCGTCTCGTCCTCGGTTGACATCTTCTTCAGTGGCACCAGTGCCAAGGCGTTCTGATCGATCTTCGGCGGAAACTCCGACAGGGGTGGAAGGCAGGAGCTCACGGGACTCGGCTGGTGTTGTGGAGGGACGTTCATCCAATCGGGCAGCAACATCACCTCGCGCAGAGCGCGAAAGGGAAGTTCCATCTCATCCAGCAACATCACCTCGCGCAGCGCGCGAAAGCGGCGATCCATCTCGATTGGTGACAACATCAACTCGCGCAGTGCGCGAAGGTGGAGATCGACCTCGACCGGCGGAAGCATCAGCTCGCGCTGTGCGCGAAGATCGAACTCGGCCGGCGGAGACATCAGCTCGCGCTGAGCGCGAAAGAGGGGTGAGGACATCTGGAACAGCTCGCGCAGAGCGCGATACAGCCTCAGCATCGACTCCAGTGACCACAAGGAGGACCATTCGAGTTCCGGCCAGGACATCATCGACGGCAGGGACCAGTGAAGTTTCTCGCACCGGGTCAAGGGGATCGTTGAGGCCTGCGGAGCCTAAGGCTGCTCCAAAGGCAACAGTGGTGGCCAAGGCAAAGGCCGAACCTCGTTCATCTCCAGATTCATCGGTGGCATCTACTCGCCCAGGAACTTCGGTTGAGCGACCGCTCATAGTTCTTGATTGGCATCGGACGCTGTCCTTTGAGTCTCAGAGTGGTGGATCCTACGTGCCCGAGAGGGTGAAGCAGACGCTTCGACGAGCTCAGTCATTGGGCTACGATCTTGGCATTTGCTCCTTCGCATCGGCGCCAGCCACTCAGTCCAGGGTGCTTCGTGAGGCACGTGATCTTGAGACTGAGTTGACACGAGCTTTCGGGTTCATCCACGTGGTCAACCGGAAGTTCACTTCGGATCCTGCCCGTGACAGGCCATCGCTCACGGGCTGTGCCACATCTAAGGCAGAAGAAGTCTGCCGTGTGGGGGCGGCCATTTTTGTGGACGACCAGCGCTCCCTCCTGCAAGAGGTGGAGCAACTTCAGGCTCGTCGAGCCGCTGGCAACAGGTGTCGGGTGTTGATCTCGCACGCCAATCGGCCATCGGCAGCTCTTGAGGAGCTCGACGATCTACTGGAGGAGGAGTCGGCTGCAGATTTCGGGTTGCCCAGCTTCTTGCGAAGCCTCTGGTGAAGGAGTGCAGGACATCTTGAGGAGTTGTTCATTGACTCATTTCTCAGCGGCGCAAGCGCAAGAGCAAGAGCAAGAGCAAGAACGAGGTTTCACTGCAATTGTTGCCAAGGAGTTTCACCGCAATTTTTGCTTGTTTCAAGTTTCACTGCAACATAGTTTCACCGCAACAGGTTGTTTCACTGCAAGCTTGGTGTTCGGCATTTTGCCCTCCTTCTCGCGCTTGCGCGATTTGTTGGAGAAGTTTGCACTGCCAGTTTTGCTCGCTGCCATCTGGCGCAATTTTGCATAGCTGATTGGCATTGACAAGTTCCCTGAATTTGAGTTCCCGTGCCAAAACATGAAGAGGGAGGTGCCGGCGACCCCATTCAAAGTGGACGGACCCAACAGTACATGGACTTCATCGACTGACTCCCCAGAGAAACTTGCAGAACAGCAATCTCAGCAAGCTGCAATGATGCACATTAGTGACCAACCTGCCAACCCGACTCAGGAGGCGATATCTTTGGCGAACAGGCTGAAGAGAGGACAAGGGGTCAGCTGCGGCATCTGGTGGTTCAGCTCAATGGGGTGGAAGTTCAGCTTCGGGTCAACACGGTGTTCCCCCTAGTCTTCATCAGCACAATACCATCCAACAACATATGTATCAACAACAGGTCAACCAGATAGACCCTACACAGTTGGAACAATTGTTGGAATCACTGGTAAACGCAAAGGCAGAGGCAAACTATCAGCAACTCCGACAGCAAGCGCAACAAGAAGTTGAAAGCATCAGGCAACAGGCAGGAAACAATCACCAAATGTTGCAAGATCAGGTGTACCAAAAGTTGCAACAACTCAACCAAGAGAAACAGATGCTTGAGATGAGAGAGAGACAAACTCATCAACAGGCACAACAACGTTTTGAACAACTTCAACAAGAAGCCGTCAACCAGATTAAGAAGTTGTCCGAAGACAACATGAGGCTACAGGCAGAACTTGAGGATAGCCGCAAGTCGGCTGAGGGCCAAGTGAACTTCGTGAAGTTGCAGGCCGAATCTGAAAGACAGAGGGCTGTGGCGGAGCTCAAGGAACTTAGCTCCAAATTGGAGGTGATCATGACCCATCCTGAACGGGTAGGATCGACATCTGGGACGATGATGGGGTCACCTATTGGGAATCCTTTTGAACATCTACCCCAAGCTTACCAATCAGCCCAGCCAACTGAAATCATGTCAGCAGGTGCTAGTATTGCTAGTGCCAATCCTCTGGAAGTGATGTACTGTACATGCTGTGGATCACAGAATGTCATTGGACGACCGTCATGTTGGAGATGTTCAACATTACTGAGCACATTGACAGCCAAGAATGGCGCGGATTTGAATAGAATTCAGGATCATGGTTTTGACCCAGCACCATGTCCGCCTCCAAGTTTGGCACCATCCAGCTTCCGAGCATTGCAAGGTGTGGCAGCTAGCAGCGCGTCTATCGCAGCTGCGGCCGCGGCACCTATGGCGATCTCAGCGAGGTTTCCTGGAGGATGCGCGTCAAATGTCGCGCAGAGTGGGAACTTAGCTTCAGGGGGGCTGATGGCTCAGACTGGTTGTGGTCTTGGGGTTGGATCAAATGGTGGTACAACAAATCAATGGGGTGGTTTTGACCCGAATGGCCCCAGAATCCAAGCCGGGTACATTGTACCAGGTAGAGGACAACAAGGTGAGAAACCGAAACCTGCTGGACTTCAGGGCTCACAACATGGTGGGATTCCATCCTTTTCCATTCACACACCCAAGAACAGTTCACCAACAAATGGTTCGTCATCATCATCGAAGGACTCAAATGAGGATGGTTTTAATCAGGCTCCCAGAGATGGTTGGTTGTTGCCAGATGAAACTGATGAAAGTGTTTACAAGCACAAGCACCTCAAGTCCATTCAGATTACCAAGCTTCCCAACGACGCGACTTCGTGTCGCGAGTGGCGTGCGGCATTCTTGGCCGCAGTTAGCAGGGTTGACATGACGAACCGGGATGTGCTAGTGAAGTTTGCCACATGGTGCATGGAAGGTGGTCGAGGTAGACGGTTCCGAGATTATCTTCAGAGTTCGAATGACTTTTTGTTATTCAATAAACATGTGGCGGCCGAGCTGATTAAACCAGAGGTGTTGGCCACAAACTCAGAGCTAGCGCACGAACTCACGTCGTGGGTGGAATCATGTTCAGCGAAACAGCAGGGACCCAAAGGCATGGCTCTCATGCACATCATTATTGCCTTTTACGAAACAGGTCCGGACCAATCCATCGCTTTGAACCAAATGCATCTCTTACAGCTCCAATTGCAGGGAAAGACTGCGAAGGATCTTGCAGAGTTTGTGAAACGTGGCAATTACATCTTGCATGGCTTGCGCCCAGGAGACCGCCCTGCAGAGGCGACACTCTACAGCTGGCTTTGGCATCAGGTGAAAGCCGTTCCGATGCTGAGGAGGTGCACTGACAAAATCAGAGAGTCCTCAAATGGATCCCGTAGGAGAACCTTTGGATGGTTATGGGGAAAGATTGCCGAAGAACTCCGTGAGAGGAGACATGACCTTAACTATGAAAACATGGGTCAGGGGTTGAAGTCATCCCCACCAGCTCAACTGGCTTTGCCGGCATCGTCCTCAACAGGTGAGACGAAGGTTGCTAAGGTCACCAAGACAAAGACCACTGCCAAGAAGGACACAAAGTCAGCTGCTGCTGCTCCTACTGAGGATTCACGAAGGAATGTTTGTGCACTCCATGCTGCTGGGCACTGCAGATTTGGAACAAGATGTAGAAACACACACATCGGTGAGGCCGGGTCTGATGAGGCCAGACGGGCATACTCAGAAGCCCAGAAAGGAAAGGCAAAGGGTCAAGAGAAGGGGTCAAAGGGAGATGGCAAAGGTAAGAAGGGCAAGAAGGGAGACTCTAAGGCTTCGAAAGGTGGCACTGGAACTCCGGCAGCTGTTGCTGCGGCGGCATCCACCGTTACGATCACTGAGGTCGAAGGGAAACAAGCCCAAAAGACATGGCAATCCTTTTGCAAGTTCTGTGACAAAGCCCTTCCTTCTTTGAATACCTTCTTGAAGCTATCGGTTCCCATTTTGGCTACTTTGATCTCATCAATTACCAATTCTTACGAAATGATTGGGGAGAAAGCAGCGGCTTCTATGGTTGATCCTGCAGTGCAAAATTTCAAGAAGTACTCCTTAGAGTTTCTTGGAGACACAGGTGCAGCCCACGACATTGGCAGTTTGCGGGCATTGCAAGACCAAGGATTGTCTAAGGACATGGTTGTGCCTTGGATGAAAGCACTGAAGAGCCCTGTGCGGTTCGCCACTGGAGGAGGGCCGCAACTCTCCACTGAGGAACTTCGTGTGTACACCAAGGAACTGGGTGACTTTCACATCCATCTCCTTGAGAGCTGCCCCATGGCCTTATCAATAGGGCGTCAAGTCAGCCGTGGACGCACTTTCATATGGCAGCACGGTCAAAAGCCGTACATTGCCTTAGATCACCGTCGTTGTCGTGTGTGGTGTCCTTCTGAAAACAGGTGGTACGCCAACAGGGTCCAAAACAACGTCCCGATCTTTTCTGTTGATTGTCCGTTGAAACCTGGAAGAGTCATCAGGGATAGTGCTGCTTGCGTTCAGTTAGATCAGCCAGCGACATGCGCAAACATGACCACTGAAGATTCCAATTCTCAATTTTGTGGATCGCGTTTGGAAAGACAATATGCATCCGTATGTCATGACACTGCTGTGGAACATACTGAACCAATGAAAGACTGCACTGAAGATCCATTGTGTCTCGCGCCAATGCGCGATCATGAGCATGATGAAGACGTCCCACAAGTTGACACAGTAGAGTTGCCAGCTCATCCAATGGTGTCGGATACTGAGCAACGTCGGAGAAAACACAGGAAGGAGAATCGACGGAGGAAGTGGGAGAAGTTGAAGAGGCAGAAGCCAGAGGCTCCAGTCCGCAAACCCATCATCAGGGGGGTTGAAGCCGTAGAAACTATGATGAATGGACTCCAACAATTTTACAACGATAGATCTAGACAACATGATGAGCAAACATCCGAACTTTACCAATCCATCTCGCATAGCATTGCCAAGGAGTTCAATGACTTCAGCGAGAGCACTGCTGAGATGGCGGTTCCAGAACCACATCACCCAGGACTTCCAGGACACGGGACTCTGATCGAGTTCTGTACTTCTTCAGATTCCATGATGGGAAGAGTTGGAAAAGATCTTGGGATTCATGTCATAAGATGTTCTGAGAATCATTTGAATGTCGAAAGTGATGAAACTATCAAAGTCCTTGACGGCATCATCGAAACCAAACCTGGTGCCGACCTTTGGGGTTCATTACCATGTGGGCCTTGGACTCAGTGGCAGACGCTCAACGTGCATTTGTATGGTGATGACTTCGCCAGCAGATTGTCCGAGAGGCGTAAGGTGTCAAGAAGGTTGGTTAAACGGTTTTGTCGTTTGGCTCGCGCTGTAGCGCGAAAGGGAGGTCGAGTCACATTCGAATGGCCTCGACACTGTGTTGGTTGGGCATTGCAAGAACTCCAGAAACTTATTCGGGATCTCAACATGATGATTGTGGATTTCGATGGGTGCCAAGTTGGATTGACTGACTCAAAGGGTGATCTTCATTTGAAGAGATGGAGGTTGATTACTACATGCAACCGTACTGCTAGGATCTTTTCAACGTTGAGATGCAATCATCCAGCTGATTTCCAACATGCCCCCATTTCAGGATCAAGAACACGCCTCACTGGTTTCTACCCCAAGGAGATGTGTGAGTATGTAATGCATGCGATGTATCCTGACATCATTTCACGACATGCCCCAGCCATGCCAGTCACAGAAGTGATAGGGCAAACAATTGAACACCGGGAGCGTGAGCCTGAAGAGGGACGAGATGGTGGTGTCTTCATTTACGATTCAGTCGACCCCCTTGCAGCAGCCGCAGCTGAGGGCCTGGATGAACCTGCCGATGATGAGGCTGAGGACAGGGAATCCAGGGATGATAGACTGAAGAGGGAGGCAACATCATTAGAACACATCACATTGCACGCCAAGAAGAATCCATTTTGCCCACATTGCCAAAGAGGTCGAATGATCAAACGATATGCTCATAGACATAGACCCGAACCTGAGGACGAAGAGGTTGTGTACAGTATTGCAAAGGAGTTTGGAAGCATCATTGAGGCTGACCACATTTTTCCAGCGGTTGAGTCTAGGGGGCTTGGTGGTGAACAGTCCGCCCTCTTAGTGCGAGACAGATACTCTGGAATGTGTTTGACATACCCTCAACGAACACGCAATGAAGATAGCAACTATGATGCGTTGAAACATTTTGGTGGCAACAAGTTGAACGGTAACCCAGATGTTGTATTCCACTCCGACACAGCCCAGGAATTGACCAATGCTGCATCAAGACTGGGATGGGTGGCTGATCCATCAGCCGCCAATCACTGGCCACACAATGCCTTTGTTGAAAGAGAAATCAGGACCATCAAGGAGATGCGCAGGCCATCGCACCTGCAGGCAGGCTTCCACAGAAGGCTTTGGACCATTTCCATCGAGTACACAGCCACTGCAAGATCCTTCTTCACTCCGGCTCCGATCACGGAGGATGAGAGAGACACGGAAGAGGGAAAGAAGAAACTTGGTAAGACGCGATGGGAAGTGGCCACAGGTAAACCTTTTGATGGCGTCTCTTATCCACTAGGCGCATTGGTTTTCTATCGTTCCAAGGGGGACGGCATGGCAGAGCCCACAACTCGTCCGGGGTTGTTTGCCGGTTGGCACCTATCCCCTGGGCTTCGGTATCGTGGCAATGTGAAGATTTTGGACTATGAGTCTGTCAGAGAGAGAGGACATTTGCACTGGCAGCCACGTGTGATGCATGAGAAGGAGGTCTATTTCCCTCCAACAGAATACATTGAATTTCCTCTTGCATTAGCTGCACAAAATGCCATGTTGCAAATGACGGATGAGGAGAAAGAAGTCAAGAAAGCCATCTATGATAGATCTTTCGTGGAAGGGGTTTTGCCATATGACGTGTGCATTGATTCTTTTCCTGTTGACGCGCCTCCACCTCCTCCAAGACACGCTTACATAACATGGTCAAGGTTGATGAAACATGGCTTCACCAGGGGATGTCCAGGGTGCTCCATGGGACACAACAGACACTCACAAGAATGCAAAACAAGGTTTGACGCCATCTTCTCCAGACGTGGCGAATCAGTGGGACCAACTCCGAGACCAATACAGGATGGTGTTGAAACTGAATATGAACCATCCATAGCTCCAGATCAATTCCCTGAAGATGAAGTACCCATATGCCCACCGAGGTCTGATGATGAAGAAGAGCTGCAACCAGCAGCGGTCACCAGACAGCTCCCGAGGTCAGAGGTTCTCTCGCGTCCTGACGCGATAGCCGCGATCAAGAAGGAGTTTGACGGTATTGGGGACATGGGCACATGGGATTTGGGATCGGTTGAGGAGGAAGAGACGGTGAAAAGGCGAGCCATAGAGAATGGCCAGACTATCCACCTAGCAGACCTACTAGCCATATGTAGTGAGAAGAACGTTGAGCTAGAACCAAAGTTCAGAACCCTCAAGGGTAGAGTATGCTACAGGGGTGACGCAGCGAAAACTGCAAAAGGAAATGTCGCGCTATATCAAACCATGAGCGCGTCCCCTGCTTCGATCACTGCGGCTAACGCCATCATAGCATACGGTCTGTTGAAAGGCCACAAGATTTCATCAGCAGACGCCATCAAGGCGTACCTTCAGAGCGTTTTGAACTCATTGGCCGAAACTTGGGTCAGGTTGCCCAGAGAAGTTTGGCCGGAAACTTGGTTTGACTCAAATGGAAAGCCTTTGTACCGGAGGCCAGTCATCAGGCTGCTTCGCAGCTTGTATGGGCATCCAGAAGCTGGAGCACATTGGGAAAGGAAGCTGGAGCAAGAGTTGGTAAACATGGGAGCCACGAAGATTCCAGAATTCCCAAGCACATATGTGTTTCCTTCCTACGGGCATTTGGCTTTGGTTGTTTATGTGGATGACTTCGTTTTGAGCGGGGACAGTTCATACCACGATTCCTTTTGGGCAGACCTTTCTAAAAGAATCATGTTGGATGACATCGGTGACCTAGGTAGGTTCTTGGGGAGACATCATTCAACATTGGAGTTCAGAAATCAAGAACTATTCGCATTCGACATGCGAGCCTATGCTGAGAGCATTGTCAATGACTATGTTCGACTGATAGGTCACGCAAAACTGAAGAGAGTTAGCACACCATTTCTCTCAAAGACCACTGTGCTTGAGGAGGCTCCGACTAAGGGCGAACTTGCAGGTTCAGCCAGCTCGGTCCTCATGAAACTGATGTGGTTGGCGCGATTGTCGCGGCCTGATATGCTGAGAGTAACCACTTGGTTAGCTACTAAGGTGCAACAGTGGACCACGGAGTGTGACAACCATCTTTTCAGGGCGATTAGTTATTTGAATGAAACAAAAGACCACTTACTCACTGGCCATGTAGATGATGATTTGAATGACATCTATGTTGAGCTGTTCTGCGATGCAGACTTTTGTGGTGATGACGAGCACACATATTCCACAACTGGTGGGTGGGTACAGCTAAGTGGAAAGAGCACCAGTTTTCCACTGACCTGGATGTCCAAAAAGCAAGGTGCGGTCTCCAGATCGACAACTGAAGCTGAGGCTGCAGCGATGGCTACTACTTTATTTGATGAAGGTCTGCCGTTGCTAGAGCTGTTTTCAGTATTATTCAGAAAGTCAGTGCGCTTGTTAATCAGAGAAGATAACGAAGCCACAGCAAAGGTGGTTTCTGCTGGCTATTCCAAGCGTTTGCGACATATGAAGAGAACACATCGTATAAACTTAGGTAGCCTCAAACAGGAACTGGACAAGGACGATGTGGACTTGCAACTAGTTGCCAGTCGCTACCAGAAAGCCGATATCTTCACTAAGGGATTGGCAGGTGAACTGTGGGGACCCGCGTTGGACCTTCTGGGAATAATCAATGGATATGTGGTCACTCGGACCACGAACACTGGTTTGAAGATCCAGGAGAATTTTGATGAGTCTCTGCAGCCTTCCTATGCTGAGGACAAGTCAAAACCTGTGCCTACTCAGGATGCTCCGAAACCCAAGGCCAATGTGAGAAAGAAGTACAAGAAGAAGGCTCCACGCATTCTTCCATACCAGAAAGCTCCAGAAGACTAGGTCGGTGCCGAACGTACCACTGGCCGGAGTCAATCGAGAGGGGGGAGTAGAAAATACTCGAATAACCCCTATGCCGTGTATGCATGTTCATACCACATAGTGGTCCCAAAACGGAGCCCACTATATTGTTGTTGCCTTTGACTGTAAAGTGTACATAATGTCAGGGTTTTTACAACGGGAATAGACTATTCAAATAGTTATCGACAATGATAACTCATTTCCTTAATCCTGTAATCCGGGGTTTTGGTCATCAAACCATTTACTTGGCCAACAACGTTTGGCTCAAGGTGCCCGCTAAAACAGGTGTTTGTGCTTAGCTTCACTGGCCATTGTTACATCTGTTGACTACTGCATCTTGAATACACGTCAATATTACTTCTGGTACAATCCCCGCATTCACTGGATTTACTGGAATTTTGTATATATTGTCATATTATGTTTTGCTGTTGCCTATTCATTATCGTTGAACCACATTAAGTCGGATCTGCCTGCATTTGTCTAAATAACACAGAATCCCATCATTGCTCATTATGCTGCCCATAAAAAATGCGATCTATTTTTTTGAACAATCCATGTCGAGTATTCATCCCTGGCCAAACAGTCTAACTATGTCTAACTCACTATCTTTCGGAGAAATCCAAGTCCCACTTATTTGTTTGTTAATTCCCAGTTATTTTTGTGGCTGCACTGCCTTCCCAGTTATGTTTGTGGCTGCACTGCCCAGTTCCGATGGCAAAATTCTTATGTATTTAATTTCTAGTCTATGATTCCCCGTTTGTTGATGGTAAGATAACATATTTATATATATAGCTAAACTCCAGACGAATCCTAATGTTTCATGGTTAAAATTCGCAAGGATTCCTCATGAATCACTGAAAATCCGCATTGTTCTTTTCTTGGTATTTCAGATCCCCAGGGTAAACGTCTACTGGCAGATGTGGAAAAGATCCATTGTTTCCCGTTTGGGTTCAATGACCTCGAAATGGGTTGCCAAAAACCAGATGTTTTCGATGTTTACAGGTGGATAAGTATGTTCCCGAATTAATCCAAGCATCTTCAACTGGTGATGCTGAGCAGGTATGGTCGGTTGCTTGTCAAATTGCGTCTGATATGTTGGATTCCCTTGCTTCTACGAAAACTAGACACACCAGGGGCACCATTCCCAAATTCAAACTGTTTTCCTCAGTTTCAAAAAATCCCACAACATGGCTTACCAAGACACTAGCCAGAATTACAGAGATTGAATCCATCATGTCCGGAAGTATTTACAGTTGCCACAGTAGCAATGGTTCAAGGGGCGTTCCACTATCCCAACCAAAGATTCTGGAAATAACCAATTTGGAAAAGAAAGTACAATGTTGGTTCAACAAGTTTTGCCCCGACTTCCATTTTCGTTGTTTTCCAGTTCATGATTTTCCGCATGTCGCTTCCGAAGCCAGAAATAAGATTCAAGAAACCCAGGCTCATGAAGAGGAAAAACGGCGAATTTTCGCCGTGAAACAATGGAAAAATAAAATCCAGATATCCAGCCAGACTGACAAGAAATTCGTCTTCTCATGGCTTAAAGGGAAGCATGCTGGCCCCCCAAAGTGTTTTTTGAAAGAGGATAACGAATTCACGGCTTCCCCAAATGAAATGCTGGATATGCTTAGCGACCACATGGAAGATATATACAACGAACACGCGGGGGTCGATCCCCAGAATATGTTGAATAGTGCTTTACGCACATATTCTGGTGCCATTGATCAACTTCATCACCCTGCAAATATCCCAGATATTGATCATCATGATGTTTTTAAGCTGTTTCAGAGAAAAAGTGAATGTAAGGCCGGCGGATTCGATGGGTGGAAAACTAAGGAACTCCAGGCATTACCCCCATGTGGTTGGGTTGGGTTTACTTTTGTCATGCGACTTGCTGAAGCCTATGGAGTTTGGCCTAAGGTTTTAAGGATGGTTGCTGTCACCGCTATTTCCAAAGGAGCACCCATTTCCTCCCCCCAAAATGTGCGAGCAATCGGGGTATCTTCTGCCATTTATGGAATTTGGAGTTCGTTGAGGTTCCGACAACTTGCCCCATGGATGGCACAAGTTTTCCCCAACAACTTATTAGGAGGAATTCCGAATAGGCAGGCCTTCGAATCTGAATTATCATTATCATTGGACTTCCACGAAAATAATTTCCGGGATGACCCCATTGCAGTCTTTATTGATCGAACCAAATGCTTTGACCTTATTTTACCAGAATTAGCCATGGGTTTGGCCTCTTCTCTGGGTATCCCTGACCAAATCTTTCGGGCCACCCTCGCATTTTATCACCACCAGGTAAAAATCTTCAAACTTGGGAATGCCTATGGTAGAAAAGTAATGGGAACAAATGCTGCTGTGCAAGGCTGTTCTATGAGCATCATTATGGTCAATTCAATGTATGCAATCCTTTCAGCGCATCTTCAGCGATTGTACCCCAAAGTTTCATCAGCATGCTTTATTGATGATGTGAAAATTTGGGCTAAGGGTTTGTTTTCCTCCGATCTTGAAAAGGCATTCAATGAACTTGTTGCTTATGACACCGCAGTAGGACAAAAAGTAAACTTCGATAAAACATTCTTGCTAGCCAGAAAAACAAAGAAAGCAGAAGAATTCTTGCGGCGTGTCCGGGTCAAAGTATCAAGGAAGACAGTTGCGAAATCACTTGGGTTTACCCACCGTGTTGACCGATTAAAATCCGCAGCATTCCAAAATTCTCGGGTAGAATCAGCTTTTCGTTCCCTGAAGAAACTGTCTTGTTTACCATGTAATGAACATGACATAACGGGGTTCATCCATTCTGTTGCCCATTCTAAGTGGTTGCACGGTGTTGAATGCCAATTACCAAACAATACGAAGCTTGACAAATTGAGAAAGGCAGTGGTTAAGGCGTTGTCAAAAGGCTTAAAAACAAATAGGTCCCCTTATCTTATTTTGGCCACTGGTCATGACCCTTTTGTTGATCCTGAAGCTGCCGCTTTCAAACGAATTTTATCTAGACTAAGGGACCTGGCCTTTAAGGATCCCGCAGCTGCTGCTCGGCTCGTGAGCAGCGCCAAAGAGAAACGTCAGACTTGCTCAGCAAATTCCAATGGAGCGGCCAATGTTCTGGCTGTCGTCTTCAGCCGGCTCAAGTGGTCGTTCCGTGAAGACGAAAGCATGACGTTTTCCCGGCCAGGTGACACCCCGATTGATTTACTCTACGGATCAAAAAAGAATTTTCACGAGGAACTTGCAAGATCAGTTCGTGTAATGTTGTTGGCCCGTGTCCCAGCTAGGCACGACTGGCAAGGCGAACTTGATCTCCACATCGATATAGCCAAAACACGCATTCTCGAAGACGCTTCTTTGGCGTCTTTTTCTGACAGACAACTTGCGCAGGATGCAATTCAATTCTTGCCAAAGAATCATGCCTACATGAAGTCCCTACTGCGGGCCCTGAGGACTGGCAGTGTTCTTACTAGAGCACGATGCAAAGCCGCAGGGATTACTACGGATGATAAGTGTGAAGGATGCGACCAAAGAGAAGACCACCTTCATTTATTCAAATCGTGTGGTCTCTACGAAAGGAATCGACCTTCAAGTTTCTTCCATGACACAACGTGGTGTACAGGCATTTTCCCAGAAGGTGAACTAATCACCCAGTGGCGGCAGGAAGTTGTCTCTAGGCCCGTTCTTCCCATGGAGGATTTTCAAGCTTTTGAGCCTGAAAGTCCAATTTTTGTTGATGGCTCTTGTTTTCATCACTCTTGGGCACCTATGAGATCTGCTGCAGCAGCCGTTGTTTCGAAGTGTGGATGCTCAAAAGCTTATCTCCTACCAGGCCTTGATCAAACAAGCCAACGGGCTGAGATATTTGCAGTCATCGCAGCTTTGTGGCACTGCGCCGGAAATATCACAATTTATTCCGATTGTGCAAATGTGGTCAACATTGTCAATTTCTTACGACGCTGTGGCTTCTCAAATAAATGTATCACCAATCTTGACAATCGGGATCTGTGGGTTTTGTTCAATTTTGTGGCCAACAAGCGAAGCCAGCCTTTCGCGATGTATAAAGTAAAAGCCCACTGTGGTAAACACGACCTTTGTCAAGATCCTTTTCTCACCGAAGGTAATTCTTGTGCTGACAAGTTAGCAAAAGATACTGCCTGGGCTTTCCTCGAAGCCCGCCAACAAACGGCCTGCGAAGAACTTGCATTGGCCATGTCATTGCAGGCCCATTTGGTCCATACGTTGACCACACGTAGTTCGCTCTTCAAAATGTTACCAGCGGAGATACCAGCGGGGCAAGATTTTTTTCCCCATTACAAGGTGTTGACTTCATCATTTGTATGCTCCTGCGCCCCCAAAACTCGGATTTTTTCTAAGGGCTCTGTTTGTTCTGGGACGTGTCGCCCACTGGTAATCCGTGCCGGTGATGCCGAAAACATGTTCATCTCTTGTGTTAAACGAGGCGAACCAATTAGTCCTTTTATCAGAACTAGAGTATCTTCTCACCATAACAGGTATATCGCCATCGCTTATCCCCAAGAAATGTGGCAGCCATTAGTCACAAGTCCAGATCCTGCATTTTTGGCTGCCGGACCCATGCGGCTTAGCCCCAGCGCAGCTGGCGCTATTTGTGAATTTTTCTCCCAATCGGCATGGGTCGTTGGATCGCATAGATCCATCCATAGAACGTCGTGGGTTGAAATCATGGCAGATTTTGTTTTCCAGTTTGGATACTTTCCGGGTTTCATAAATCAATCCATGACTTTGAAAGTGCTTGTCCAAAGGTTCAAGCGAGCTGCCATGCGACTGTTCCAATCCCACCAGCTGTCCATTAATGCCCTGAGATCTACACATTTGTTGAGTTTTGGATTTTGCCACGTAGCTTCCCTGCACATTTCTCGTTCATTCCATTTTCCGGACCATATCTTCGCTTTCTTGATGGGGTGTGCCTCCAGATTTGCTGCAAAAAATAATCCGCTCAATTTTGTGCCACCTTTACATGAGTTCTTTTGATTGAGTGATGCTTGCATTCAAATTAAATGGCATTCGCCTACGCCGTCTTCGCCCAGTTTCTTAGCTTGGAGGTGGCTGCGTTGTTGGAGAAAAAAGGATGGTTTTCACATCTCCCTTTTGAAGGATCCAGCTCTAAGGCTGCAGCGTTGCTTTTCTGGAGAGACTTCGCTCCAGGCGTGGAAGGGATTGGTGATGCTTTATGGCAGCTAAATAACTATAGTTACTATATGCTATGGTACCATATAGTCTTTGACGCTAACAACGTAGAAACCCTCTTCAATCTAACAGTTATAGTGATTGATCATGCCCATATGCTCCATGTATAGAATATTTACCAACATTTGCCCCAAAAATCACCCAGATGTAGGTAAATATACTATACATGGAGCATATGGGATGGGATAATAATACACACTGTTTAAACTAGAGGAATATAACTTATATAACAACTGTATACTTGGGAGGATTCCGCAGGTCGCTGGTTAGGACGACTTAACCATGGATAACAAAAGGATGGTCGCCACGTTTTTTTGGGGACAAACCCGAACAAGGGGGCTATCAACTGATGGGGTTTTATGAACATTTCAGAAGGTATTTTCCATAGCTCTCATTTCGATTCCTGGGATACACCCCCAAGTCCGTGCGTGCCCATATTCGGTTTCACGTCTAGGCATGGTTTGTTGGATCATGTTGGATCTATCCATGTCTATCCCCATCATCTCTGGTTGAATTCCAATCTTTGATGATTAAACCCTACGTGAAAATCTTGGTGCTAAACGTAGGGAATGGATGGGTTGCTGGGGGTTGCTGGGATCTTCAGAAATCTAATGAATCTCCATTGAGAGGAAGGCACCCCAAGATCACGTTCCGCCCCGGGGATGACGACAAGCAAAATCATTATGCCTTGAAGAACGAAGTTTAACTTGAATATGTTCAAAATAAAGACATAGATGGAAATAGTAACAACAACTAAACAGATCTAAACAGTAACAACAACTAACAGCCAGTGTTTTTGGATCTCGATGATCCATTTCTGGGAGACCGCGAGACCGCTCGTTGTTGTTCAGGCGCCTTTGTGGGTGTCCCGGTGAGAGGCCATGGGATGTAGATGTTCCCAACGGGAAACCTTTGTGGTTCCACATCTGAAAAACTGTTGATCCTATGGCACCAGTGGGATAAATCTGATAGTCACTATCCATTGGAAGGGTTTTATGTTTTTGTGAACCATCTAAAAGTTGAGAATCAGTAATCCTGAAACATACATTGTGCAGTAAGAGAGCTAAACTTGTTTTGTATACACCTAGGACCTAGGATTAACACCGGATCGTTGAACTAGCTATAGATGGGTTTATAGACAAACAAGCTAATAGCATCTAATAGCTGTCGGGGTGGCACATTGAACGCAAATGGATACATATACATATAATATATGTATATTATGTATATATATATATATATATATATTATACATATATATATATATACATATCCCCACATGGATCCAGCCGTACCTTCTCAGGACTTGTTCCGAGGATGATTTAGGGGGTTAAGTACCTTCTCATGAAGTAATCGGGACGTCTCTC
>CAMXCT020002491.1:323085-328085 GCA_947184155.2 Cladocopium goreaui | reverse complement strand
TTTTCCACATCTGGGCATGAAAGTCCCTGCGAATGGAGAGGCGGTGAATCAACACTGGTCTCTATCTAAAAGGTGAAAAACTTCCTGGTGTCCTTTGCTAAGATCTCACGTCCATTTGACACGCTGCACATTGGTGCCCGGAATCATCGGCATCTGTCCATCGTCAGAAGCTCCAGACATAGCATGAAGATATTTGGCCAGATCTTTCAACAAGGCTGATCCACTCTCGCGACGTGCGAGGAGATACTTCCGATATTCAATCATCTCATCCGAGTTTTCCAGATAGACCTGGTAGTAAGACTTCTTGCCTTTGAACTTGCCGAATGTCACCTTGAAGGAACCCCAATCCTGCAAGGACTGAACCCCTGGAGGAAATGTCACCTTCACTGGCACCTCGTACTGGTCATGGGACATTGGAGGACTGGAATGTTGAGGCATCACATATCCCTGCGTCACTGCATCATCATCATTTTCATCCAGATCTACAGCTGCATGAGATCGTTTGGAAGCATCGGTCATGGCCCCATGGCCAGAGATCCCTTTGGCACAGATCTCATCACATTTGGCGTAATCGCCATCAGTGAGACCCACTGCGGCCAAATCGGCCTGCAAACCTTCCTCCACTCGACGCACTCGATTCATCACCAAGTCAAAGGCTCCACGCTGGCGGGCACGAGCCACCAACTCCACACACTTGTCATGGTCGTCGATCGACCAGGGAACTCGGTGATCACCGGACGTTCGAGGCATCTTTGAGTTTGACATCTTAGTCAATTGAATTAAATCAAAAAGGGGAAAGGCACCACGGAAAGGATTCGAGCCACAAGTTGTCTACCGCATTATCTCACTAACAAGGTTCCCTACTTATACCCTGGACATTGCTCAGGCTTAAGTGACCCCTTGCCCATTGATAATGGAAATTATCTTTATTATTATTATCCCCTTTCTGGATATTACAACCCCACTGCTTTTCGGCATTTTTATTTTTCGTTTTTCAGCTGAGGTTGGTTCTCAGCGCTCCCCTTGGGACCACATGCTGTTTTCTGCGCAAAGGTCTGACGTCTGATGCGTTCGTCGGCACGCAGCTCTAGGATCTTCTCTTCAGGGCTAATCTGGTATCTGCCTGTTCTCAGGCAAGCACGCAACAGGTCAAAGGCTTCTGGACTTTCCTTTGTCAGGGCGTCTGCAAGCATTCTATTGGTAGGGAGCCACCTTAGGAAGGCATTCAATCTATGGATGGAGTCGCGAATGATGATGATATCTATGGCAGTCCTACGATCTTCTAAGGTAGGGGATGACTGTGAATACAAATGGTCGTACAGCGACTTGCAGTCTGTAGCAAACAAAACCAATCGGTCCTGAGTTCTGTTCCAACATGAATGGGCAAACCTTGGACCTTCGAGTGCTTCAGACACTAGAAGCGTGATCCACTCGCACATGCTGGATGCCACGGCCATGCTTTGAGCTTCTGCACTTAGTGTTGAGCTCACTACTCTAGGCAACCGAGCACTTCTCCAAAACACTGGGGACCAATCACACATTTTTCCTTCATTAATTTCTTTACTGGTGAAAGCAACCAAAAATCCAGCCTGTGTTGCATTAGCTTTTGCATTGCCAAAAGCAGCATCGCTGTGACACATCACGGACAACTTTTCCGGAGCTATGCTACAGAAACATATTTCCTGGTCTCTATGCTGCTTTGCACGGCGAATCGCATTGTTTGCTGCCAATGCATCAGCCACTGTGGGCACTGGAAAAGACTGCTGAGAGAACGATACCTGAGTGGACAGGTCAGGTCTTGACTGTGTGGCCAGCCAGTTCAGCCCTCCGTTGATAGCTCGGAGACAGCTGATTTCTTTTTCTGTCAACGGTGAATCTCGTTCTTTGATACGTTCTTTGGAAAAATGCATAGGTCTGAGCTTGTCGATGAATTTTTCTTGGGACATTTTTACTTCAAACGTTGTTGGACATTGTTTGTAAGTCGCCCCACAAAAATCTCCACCCTCAAACCCATCTCGCCATTTTCGGAATTCAAAACTGGTCTGAAGTGTTTTGAGAGCCTTTTCATACTTTTGGCCTACACCAGCGGTAGCACAGTCATCTACATGAATGCCATATATACCTGTCAGCTCACCATTCTCTCTCAGGTAAAAAAGGCAACTGTCAAAACGGGATCTCTCAAAACCAGCTTGCAGCAACACTGTCGATAGGCGACGGTACCAAGCTGATGGTGAATCATTGAGACCATACACATGGCCCAGCACCTCGATGAGAGCTCCCTCAGGAATTCCTGGGATTCCTCCCTGGGGCAGACGAGCATACAACGGCCGGTATCGCATGGGCAAATCCCCTGCAGAGAGAAACGCACCTCGAATGTCACCAAGCTTGAGTCTCCATTTAAAGGACGAAATCAACTGAAACACCATGTTCCTAGCAACTTGGGACAGAGTAGGAGACTGGAGATCTCCTGCAGTGGCTTTCTCTCGGAGGTCAGGGTCTAAATGGCCCTGCAAGCACCAGCGTGCTTTGACTCTGGCCGGAGCGTCGTCCTCCTGTTTGATGGTCATGACATACCTACTACCCATGATACGGTGAGGAAACTTTGATCGGACCTGATCAGCTTCCGGGCCCAACACAACTCGGGCAGCATTCTTGGCGAGGATCGTATTCCATTCCAACAACTTAGCCTCATCGATTTTACTTTGCAGTTCAGGTGGATTGCCAGTACCTTGAATTTCTTTTGATGCCTTCTTTTGCAAATAGCTGGCTACCATGACTTCAACTGGAACCTGTTGATTCAACATGTCATGAAGTTCTTGTCGCTCTTCATTGGTAAGTTGTTCAGTAGGAGTGTTTGGAACATGTTCTACCGACAAAATTGTCACTTCATCCTGGGAGAAGGTGTGACCTTCTTCTCTGTCAACCACATCGGCAGGAAGGACATCGCTACGGTCGGGAGAGACAGTTCGCTGGCTCTTGGCAGAGGGCTCCAACGCTGGAGCATCTGGTGAGGCATCTCGCTTTACTCCGGCAGAACAGCCAGCAGATGAAGCTGATTCGGCACCTGGCATGGCTTGATCTTCTTGATTAAGGACCTGCTCTAACAACTGAGGAACCACCTCTTGCATCATTTCTGCAAAGTCATCTTGAGCCATGGAGCCAGGACGATACAGCGACATCGGACCCTGTTTCCCTAGCACCTTCCTACGGATAGGGCCATACCCTTCACTGTCTTGGGCATTCCCTGGACTCGGGTCCGACAGTGACTTCGGGTTCACTGCGGGAGCAGATGGCATTTCAGGCTCAACGGCAGGACCGGCAGCATTTGGCGCTGGAGTCTCTTCAACAGCGGACTGCATTCGGTCTTGAACAGACTGTGGAACAGAGACATTCTGTTCGGCATGGTCGAGAGACGGCTGCTGATCGGGGGCTTCACTAGGATATCCTTGGGGAACCAGATCAACATACTGTTTACTTTGAATAGCTCCCTGATCAATCAAGTGTTTGATACCAGCCAACTCCAACTCGGGTGTTTGGGCAAGTTGTTTCTCGGATTCAGTTGATGGTCTGACTTGTTCTGGAGCACACCTGAAAATCTGTCGTTTATGGATAACCACAACATTTCTACCAACATGACCAAGAACAATTGCGGGCCCATGCCACCTACCATGCTGTTCAAGACTCCCTTGAATCCACTTTTGGGTTCGCCAATAAGCTACATACTGTCCTGGAGACACACTTGGAGTGACTCTTGGTCGAGCTGCCAGAGCAAGGCGCAGCGCCTTCGCATCCTGTAATTCCAGCACTGCCCGTCGGGCGGATTGCCTGGTAGCTACCTGCTTTGCAATTGCAGCTTGATACAACGAGGCTGTTGCTGGAACTATCTCCAACGGCTCATCAAGAAGGTTTTCAGGGATCCTGGGGTTGACACCAAACACATGTTGAGAGGGAGTCATGCCATATACTTGGATCAGCTGATTCTTACAGTGGGAGGCATGTACACAATCCAACCATTCAGTCTGATTACCTGGCTGTTGTTCCTCTACAACTTTTCGGAGAACACGGTTAAACCAACCCCCATGGACTTCTACCTTCCCAAGCTGATGATGGGCATCAGCAGCGGTGACACGGATGGCTACACCCCGCTCCTCGAGCGGCTGTGTCAAGGCATCTGCAACGTTTGGCTTGGCAGGATCTAGGATGACTTCGGTTGGCATACCGGCCCATGACACCCATCTTTCCATGAAGGCATGACGAATGCTTTCGGATGTTTCACGCTTGAACAGTGGTACCATCATTTGCATGCTACTACCATAATCAAGGATATTGAGAGCAGGAATCTTCTGGTTTATTTCCCAACCATCCAAATACTTGATATCAAGACCTACCAAAGCATTGAACTCCGTCACTCGGTTGGTCTGGGCTGGGAGAGCCAACCGTGGTCGTGCCTGTGCGATGCACTGTTCACATGCAAAATCTCTGGCCAACTGCAAGGCTTTGGTGGATGCGCCACCATGCTTGAGGATTCGAGCTAAGTGCTCATTTGGAGGGTGACCTAAATTCTGATGAAGCTTCTTCAGGCTAGCTTTGATTTTTTGTTCATCATCAGCCTCTAGCTCTTCCCCATGCGCGGCAACGAGACATTCGGCAGGGCTATCATGGTGTAGCACCAACACGTCTGTGGCAGGCAGTTCATGGACCGTCTTCAACACAGCTTTGACAAAAACACTGGTGTACCTACCTGCATGTTTACTAACCGACCCAATGCTCGGATGTGACCCTGCAATGGGCAGGTGCTCTACATGGTCTGGATGCTTACTGCCTGGGCACAGGCGTCCAAGCTCACGCATGTCGGCATGTGAAACCATCAGTCTGGTGGCTTTGCGGATCAGTGGACCTTGGGGCACTCTGAGACCAAAACGACACATGTGCAAATCCACCGTGTGCAACTGTGATGACAATTCCTCTAGCAAACCCCAAGCAACTGAATCCCTCGGATG
>CAMXCT020002491.1:233085-318085 GCA_947184155.2 Cladocopium goreaui | reverse complement strand
CCGTTGTGGCGCGAAGCACATTTCGAAGTCAAAATGTGCAAAACACCAGGGGTTCGGATCACTTTTGGAAGTTGAGATGTCGAAAAAGTGCACGCCGTTGTGGCGCGAAGCACATTTCCAAGTCAAAATGTACAAAACACACCAGGTCCGGACCACTTTTGGAAGTTGCGATGTCGAAAAAGTGCACGCCGTTGTGGCGCGAAGCACATTTCCAAGTCAAAATGTACAAAACACACCACGTTCGGACCACTTTTTGAAGTTGCGATGTCGAAAAAGTGCACGCCGTTGTGGCGCGAAGCACATTTCGAAGTCAAAATGTACAAAACACACCATGCTCGGACCACTTTTGGAGGTTCGGATGTCGAAAAAGTGCACGCCGTTGTGGCGCGAAGCACATTTCGAAGTCAAAATGTCCAAAACACTAGGGGTTCGGACCATTTTTGGAGGTTCAGATGTTGAAAAAGTGTACGCCGTTGTGGCGCGAAGCACACTTCGAAGTCACACTACATTACAGTACATTACACTCCAGTACACTCCACTACACTAACTTACACTACACCACACTACATTACACTGAATGACACTGCAACACAGATAGACAGGTAGACAGCTAGACAGATAGACAGATGAAAGGGAGAGAGAGATAGACAGGTAGGTGGATAGATAGATAGATAGGTAATTAGATGAAAGAGAGAGAGAGAGAGGCCAGCTGGGTAGATGAGATAGATAGATAGATAGATGGCTAGACAGACAGACAGAAAGACAGACAGATCGATAGACAGACAGACAGACAGACAGATAGATAGATAGATAGAGAGATAGATAGAAAGATAGATAGATAGATCGATAGATAGATACATCCATAGATGCATAGATCGATACATGATGGACATGGAGAGATAGATAGATACATAGAGAGATAGATAGATAGATAGACGGAGAGATAGATAGAGAGAGAGATAGATAGATAGATCGATAGATAGATAGATCGATAGATAGACAGATAGATAGACACATAGATAGGTCGATAGATAGATAGACACATAGATAGATACATAGATAGATGGACAGACAGACAGATAGATAAATAGATAGATCGATAGACGGACAGATAGATAAATAGTTAGAGGGACAGCTAGAGAAATAGATGGCGAGACAGACAGATAGATACATGGACACATAGACAAATAGTTAGACACCACGACAAATAGAGACAACAACTACACAACAACTACAGCTACAACTACAACAACAACTACAACTACAACTACAACAACTACAACTACAACTGCACAACAACTACAACTACAAAACAACTACAACTACAACTATATGACTGCAACTACACTACACTAATTACATTACACCACAACTACAACTCCACTACGCTACAACTACAACTACAGTTGCAGTACATCACACTACATCCAGCAGTTGTGGGTGAGGTGACCACTGCAACCATTGCAACCACTCCAGCAAACACAACTCCAACCACCTTTCGGTCAATCACAACAACCAAGCTCTCCTATAGGTTTCCTATTCTGAAACTTCCGCCACCGCCTTGTGCGGTACTACTGGTAGATTTATAGACCACAAATGGTTCGGTATCCTTTAGTCAATATGCCATTGTGGGTTGGTTTCTCCTGTCCTGAGCTGATTGGTTATCTGGTTATCCCGATCTCCCAGACATCCCAGTTACATACTACCAACATCTCTATGTTGATGACACCCGACACAAAAACAAGACTTGTTTTAACATACCACATGCTCCGTGTATGAAACATGTATCTATCTACATGTCATGTGGTTGAATTTTTCTTAATGGCAAATGTTGTTCAATATTCCAGCACCACGGTGCACTGTAGTGTAGGTAACTTGGGAAATATTGATACATGTTGGTCAATGTTGGTAAATATTCCAATTTACCTACATGTGGATACGAGGGGGTGCCCGCTAGTTGTAATTTGGTTTATAAACCCCTTTAACTAGTTTGAGATCACCACAAATCCTATGAAATGTTAGAAACCCACTCTTCGCGTTTTTTTTCTTTGAAATCCTCACTGATTTACCAACCTGGGGCAGCAAAATCCCAGGTGATGAGTATCCGGTGAATACGAAGGATCCCGACTTCCTCGAGGACGGGTTGACAGGGCTGTGCTGCCCGGCAGCTATGACATGCGTTCAGAACGCTCTGGCGGTATGGGTTATGATATGGGTTTTTTACCATAAACATTGCATGGTAAATGATATATATATATATACATATATAAATATACATTTAACAAAAAACTTATCTAATATATAGCAATGTGACAAACCCAGTGCCACAATCATTTGGAGATGGTTGAAATACATGTTGTGTATACCGCCAATAAAAATGAAGATTTTGGGGGTGGTTTATGGGTCTGAACCATCAAAGATGATGGGATATAAGTCCAAGTGTGGAATTACATTTGGGACAATCATGGGTTCAGTGTTGAAATCAAAAAACATACCTTGACACACCCTGATCAAGAAGCGATTTACTTAGATGGGCCGTGGGATTAGCTAACTAGTTAGTAAGTGGGTTATACAGTAAACTACAGAAATATCCCAATTATAATCCATTTACTAACTACTTAACCAACTCCATGGCCCATCTAAGTATCCATTTTCCATACAAACCTATCATGAATCGATGATAATTCACCTCTGGTTGGTTGAACATTTACTGTTGGTTCTTGGGCGGGCAATTCCCCAATTTTTAGTGGGATTTTATCCAATGTGTAATTTATCCACATTTTGGGGTTTCTAAAAATGGGGGATCCCCAAGTCACCATGGGTTTACTGAAATGGTCATCCATGACTTGGATGATGCAAGGGGGCACCCCTATTTTTAGAAAACCTCCATTTATCCCGCTTAAATCCAACTTCTGCTACAGCTTGCTAGGGAATCACCAGCCTTGTCACTTTCCCCACCGCGCAAGGAGGTGCTAACTGCGGCCAAGAAACTTCCAGATGCGCCGGAGAATGCATACGAGTCACCCAGCGGGCAGGTGTTCTTTGTGGGGAAAATGTTCACAAAATCTCCATGAAAATTGCTATGGGGGTAGACAAGAATGGGAAAACGTTCATATAACCAGCAACCGGTTTGTGGTTTGGAACATGTTTTTTTTCCATTCAGTTGGGAAGAATCATCCCAACTGACTTTCATATTGTTCAGAGGGGTATGTATACCACCAACCAAAGCAATAATTTTGATGTTTTTGAATGTATCATGGCAAATGGGAATGTTCATCAAATAGGGGAAACACCATACAATGGGAAGATACTGGGAACCTTTGGGAACTAGATAAGCGTGAACTATATAGGAATTCTTTTGGACAAATTTTGTTTATGTTTGTTCCGTGAGACTGGAATCTAAGGTGAATATCCACTAAATGAGTTTTGAGTAGCCACAAAATCCAAGTTAAATGCCTAACTCTATTAATGTTTTATATTTACTTCTTTGGATTCGCTGAAGATTGTACTAGATTTTTGTTCAATGAACAATTTCACCATTTGCAAATCCACTATTTGGGGACTCTACTGGGGAATCTGAGGCAAATCCTATTGTTCCCCCGAACGATAGATAAGGTGGTGCCACTATAGAACTCCACTGATAAGGTGGTGCCAATGACTCCAGGAAATTGCCAACAAGATGATTATAAAATAGATAATTATATATGTATATAATTATATCTATATATATATAATTGTATACATATATGTATGTGTGTATATATATATGTAGTCTAATTATATATTATATCACTGCGGGTCTCTACGGATGTGGCCTTCCGGGATCCCATGATATAGCCTCAGGCTCTTCTTGGGCGACTGGAAGGTGGAGTGGAGCCTCTGGGCGAATATGTGTTGAAAACAAAGACTGTGGGTGAAACAAATAATGGGTTTTTAACCATCAACATTGCATGGTAAATGAATGACATATATATATAATTATATGTGTATACTATACATATATACACACACATAACGTATACATATATAACATCTAGCAATGTTGCAAACCCAATGCCATTAACAACTACCATTTGGGAATGGTAACAATACCACCTATAAAAAATGGTGATTACTGGGGGATGGTTTATGACATTGTTTTACCATGTTTTACCATGTTTTACCCACATTGCACATTATATAGTATGTGGAAATTGCTGGCCATAGCATGTAGACGATTATATGTGTATAATATGCATCATAGTGTGTAGTATATTATCATGTATTCTTAGATAAACGATGTGGTATGTATCATATTATGTATGCTCCGAAACAGAACAGACATCCCCTCCTATTCTATTTGATGATATATAAATATAAACCTAAACCTAGTCCCGGGGAAACATCATTGAAACCTGGTGGGAAAACTGAGATCTGAGGGTTTGTCGGCGCCGTGCACTTGGACATGGCGCCATGATCTAGCTCTGAATCTAGGCAGATGTTATGAACTGTACTGTTTTTTTCTATGGAAAACATATGAAGCACGGTTCAATCATCCATTTTTTGGGGAGGGTTTGCAAACTGCCAAGTAGTCATTTCACCATGGACCCCAGCTGCCAAAGGTACACTGGGAGGCAAAGCAGTCAAGAAGGAAGCGGATCCCAATGCTCCGCCAATGAACCTGAAGTTCGTCTCTTTCACGGTCGCTGTGTTTGGTTTTTGTGCGGTCGGGTGCACGTTTTTTTAGTTGGAAACCGGTGTTTCAATCGTTGATGTTGGGGCGTTGGCGTTGTCTGTGAAAATTCCTCTTTAATTCAATTATTGATTCTGGGATGCTCCGAAGTGACTACAACTCTCTGCAGGGTGATTGACATGAGTAATTAGCGAATAAAAATATGTTTACTGCTCGGGTCCACTAGAATGGGTGAAGTAGGATACTATGTGGGTCATGCGACACTTGGATGGGTGACGTACTGAAGAGTTTGTTTCTTAATTTCAGAGTGGTTACCTGTGGAATCCTGTGGAATTCTATGTTTCGTTATTGTTTTAAGAGGACAATTGCAGGGCACATCTATGTCAAACAAAAGCAAATCCTCTACAACCAATTAAACCCTAAATTACTCATGTCTAGAACCCATTTAACGAATTACTGAAAACCAGTTTCTATGGTTGGTTTCTGTCATTTGTCTCCTCCAAACCACAGTCATCATACCCCTAGTCATCCATGAATGGCATGGTATGGGTGGATATTACGAGTAGTAAGTAGTGACTCTCCATGTTGTTATTATAATATATATATATGTATAATGAATCAACATGGAATCAGTGGTAAATGATATCAACAAGTAGTGACTATATCTTTTTCTGTAACTCAATAGTCTTACTGTATAATGTATTATTACTATTTTGCTATTTTTTATATACAATTATAATTACAATCATCCTGAAGTAGATAGACTATGGAATTACAAGGAATCATATTCTATGAACTTTAAATGTACTATGGAATCAAAAGTAGATAGATGTACTATGAATGAAAGTGATTTTTCCTGGAACTGTACATGACATCTGAGGCATTGCCACCTGTCCCAGTGGAGTTGCTCAGCCGCCTTGGGAGTTTCTGGCTTTTCCGGAAGGCCACCTTACCACCTTTGTTTCCATAGTCATGGGGGTACCCCAATTGTTTGTAAGGGAACATCCCATTAAATATATTAAAATGGATGATTTAGGGCTACCCCCATTTATGGAAACCTCCATAGTGGTGTTTCCAGAATATGTAAGAAACTATGGTAGACCTAGACCTAGCACTAGCTGGTGGTTCCCAGCCGGCTCGTATATTGTTTCAACAGGGTGAAAGGCTGAGATTCCCTGGGTTGCAAATGGGATTGAACAGTAAATATAGAGTAATGGGAATTCAAGTGTGCTGACCAAGTGTAACGGAGCTACAATGAGTATAAGGTAGTATTAATATGTATATATATATATATATATTCAATTTCATGTGTTTGGCCTTTTGTTTTGTCCTTAACATAGTGGCTTGCAAAAGCACCAAGAGTCGGTTTTTCAAATGGCTCGATCGGCTGTGTCATCGGGCATTACCGAATCATAGGTCCAGTATATTACACCCCAAATGGGAATTCGATCATGAATCATGGGGGGGTTCATCATCACAGCCCATAATGCCATAGGTTCAATCATAAATGATGGATATATTTAGGAGATAATGTTGATATACCCTCTGGTAAACTAACATAACTATGGAAAATCACCATTTATGGTGAATTTTCCCATGAAAAATTGTGATTTTCCATAGTTTTCTGTATGTTTACCAGAGGGTAATTTCCGATTCCAGAAATGAATGTATTCAGTTTCTTGAATCAATTGGGATTGTCGCCGGCAACTCATGGGGATATTTTTTTTTCCAGCACCGGAGGTGATCATTGGCTCAACCTTGAAATAACTTACACGACTTTACACGCTCAAATCTTATAAACATTTATACATGTAAGAGTGACTGAATAAACATGTTTAAACTACAGACTACATCTTGTCAACATGAACATTCCAGTGTTTTCGGATTTTGCAAGTCGGCTTACGAAGATGTTGACCACGTTTGCTCAACGAGCTCGGCTCAAGGCGCAGCTCGCCTTCGTAAGTCCTGATATATGGCGGCCAGGGTCGAAGCTTGAGAATGTCTTCTAGGTGTCCCTGATCATAAATTCTCACAGCATGTCCCCTGGGCACTTACCCTTCGTCTCTATTGTTTCCGTGGCGCCATCCAAGCGTCCAAGCATTGCAAAAGATTGACCTGCGAAGTGCCTCAGGACAACACTCAAGCTGCAGCAAATGTTAAACGATGTGGAAAACCAAAGAAACCCCACCATTCGTAGATCAGTTTCCAGGGAAGTCATGGACTTTCCACATCTACCGAGGTTCACGGGCTCGTTGAATCGGGTCACTGGAACGCCGGAGGGTGGAACCTATCAGCTGCTACAAACCTTCGTACTGTGCCAAGGCCGCAAGGTCGGCTAACTCGGGCCACCAGTTCAGTTTAGGGATCACGGACAACTTTTGGATGACATTTTCGACATTTAATTTGCTGGAAATCAGGTTTGCTCAATGACATCCAACGAAATATCGTAGAATTATCCGATTATCCTATTCATCTATTCCCGATGACATCCAGTTTGATGGGTCAAACTCACCTAAATGAGTAATGTTTCAATCTAAATCCTTCTGTCAAAATCCAAGTCGCAGACAAAATCTCCAAATTGTCTCCAAATCCACTATTATCCAGATATTGTTTTATCCGAAAACCCAGAAGCACCATGAAATGAAACACCATGCAGACACAGTTTCATACCATCCCCAATTTCGCCGATTTTTCTTGAAATAGCTCCTAAATCTCCCTAAACAAAGTCTTTAACATCTCACCCATTAATCTTCAAGAAATAGCATTTGATAGGGATTCTAAACCATCCATGTTGATGCTAAGAATCCCTATTTGGGCAGTTCTTGAAACGATGGATCTTCAAGTCGCGCACTGCAGAGTCCAATACAACGGCCCTTCCATTAGGTCAGAGTCCGTCAGTAGAAAAGACCTGAGAGGGCACTGTAGTCAGATACAGTATATCTTCATAGAACTGATGTGATATATATATATAATATATATGTGATATATGTCTTAGTCAGATATGATTTATATCATAGCTATCATAGTTATCATAGTTATCATAGGTATCGTAGTTATCGTAGTTATCATAATTATAGCCGCCATATCCCATCTGCTCCATCTATATAGTATATATACCTACATTTGGGCCACTGGGGTAAATGGTGGTAAATATTCCAGCACCATGGAGCATATGGGTATTAAAGTGAGGCTTCCTAAGCGAACATGACATGTTACCCTCTGGTAAACATACAAAAAACTATTGAAAATAGAAATAGTTGATATTACCCATTAAAAACGGTGATTTTCCATAGTTTTTTCTATGTTTACCAGAGGGTATCACTTCGGAAAGCTCACTTTCTATGGCGAGGAATCCTCCATTTTTCTCGGCCAAGGCCTGGCACTGATGGCCCCGAGGCAGCTATGGTCTTGGAAGGCACCTGGAGTTCCTTGGCGTTCCGAACAAAACAGGTGGTACACGGCCTGGTAAACATACAGAAAACTATGGAAAATTGCCATGTGTCATAGGAAAATCAACTATTTCTATGGCCATTTTCAATAGCTACGTTAAATGACCAGAGGACCAGAGGGGGGATATCAGGGAACATTAGTCACCGTTGAATTATTGGAGGTTTTGTCACTGCTTCCATGGGTATATCAATAACCTTAGGTATGGTGTCATTATTGCTATATTAACCCTTATTATTTGATATAGGGGTGTGTCTCAAAATGGGTATACGGTATACCCGCCTTAAATGGCCGTTTTTCAAGTTTAATGGCCGAAAACTGCAGTTGTTAATCAGTGGATTTAGGGATACCCTATTTTGAGACAACTCCAGTAATTTGTAATGTTGATTGTGTCTTTAAATGTTTTTAATATGTCATTGATTGGTTTATGGTGCAGTATACCTTCAAGACTGGGTTGAGTGGCTTATTTCTGGCGATTTTATAATTCAGCTTCAATAGTGGGTTGATTTATGGAGATTTTACCTGATTTCACCATTCTTTCCATGATGGACTCCAAATCAGCAACTTGGATATGATCCAAAACGATTGGTGAATTGTTTTTTTTCACCTCTGTGCAGTAGTCAAAAGATTGTTCACCCAACGTTTTTCGATGCATCGAAATTCATCGGCCCGTTTGACCGTTGACCGTTGACCCATCAAGGCCCATGGTTGAATGAGTTGAATCCCTCATGAGCCCATCCAAGGCGAAGCAGTTCGTTAGCACCGTGAACTAGCTTGTTCTATATCAAATTTGTAGGGTTTATGGAGATGGAGAGAAAAATGAGATTTATGAGCAAATATCTCACGGTCAGCATTTTGTTTGTAACCCAGCTAGTTATATAAGTTGGAATTTCCAGGAGCGTCAACTGTAAAGTAACGACTATATTATATAATTCAACTATAGAGATCAACTATATATATGTAAATAGAGATTTACACTTTTTGGGTTATGGTTATGCGGGTCATTTAGTCGTGATTCGGTATGTTTGTTGTTATTTTCAATTACAGTAAATGGGTTATGGTACAATGTGAGGCCCCCCAGTTATAAGCTGGTTTATAAGCACCAGTAACTATAGTTATAAGTACCATAAACCATAGTTATTGGAATTATAAACCAACTTAGCTATCTTGGGGGCCTCACATTGTAGTCATTTAGCTGTGAACCCACATTTCTGTTGGTTTGTCACTTGCGTTTGAATGGCTAAACTTCTTGCGTATCATCTCACCTTTCCCCAGCTTCCAGGTACTGGAACTGCCACCGGTAATTGGGGCGATGGTGCCCCGAGGACACGTGTGATTTGGCGTCCCATCTTTTTCAGTCTTGGTATAGCATTGGTGACATATATGTTAGTATTGGTATACCACCCCAATGTTACTATTGGTATACGCCCAGTAATGAACATGTTGCATTCTACTAATGCTATACACGTTGTAGCACTATGTTTACTAAATGGCCTTAGATTTTAGTATAGCATTCACATGCATGAACCTTTTCATGATTGGGTGACCCAATTTTGACCTATACAGCCGATAATTACTATGCTTGGATTTAAGCTGAAGATGATGTTTTTTTTTCTTCGAAAATCCACGAAAATCCACGACTTCGGGAATGTATAGGGAATATATTGTTGGGTTCCTTAAGCACATCCAAGTATGGCAAGAATCCCATGCTAAGTGGATAATGTTGCTCGGGTAAGGCTGAAGTTTCTTCTTGTCATGTTGGTTATGAGGGTTATGAGGGTTTAAGGCAACAAAAATTGGATGTAACCAAGAAAAATATGAAAAAAAAACAGCCAAGATGTGGATTTAATCACCACATCAGGAATCTTGATAAATCACACGATCAAAGATGATGGTTTTACGCAACATTGCTGGGTATTAGTGAGCCTCTTTTTTGCGCTGGACCATTTTTCTTTGTCAATTTTCCATGTTCGTTATGTGTTGATCCATATTGACGTTGATCAAATCCAACATCTGGTGGTCCACTCCTCACGTTGATAAAATTCACAAGTTGGTGGTTCAACCCTCATGTTCACGTTGGTGAAGATTCTGAAGCGTTGTTGGTGGCAAAGATTCATGAGTTTTGGTGATCCAAAAAATTCACGGTTTCAGATCTCCATAGGTCAAAAACCTCAATTTTTGTTGGTGACAATTAAATAAGTCTACAAGGTGGCCCCCCAGTTATGTTTGTTGGAATCCACCACAAGCCCAACAGTTATACTAGTTATGTTCACCGTGAGGTGGCCCACCGGTTCCAATGAGGTGCCGACTAAGTTCGAAACCGTGCGGGTGGTTCCCTCCGCCTCGGACCCGGACGCCAGCCGGGCACTGAGGATTAAGTTGAGACCGTCCCAGGAGAATGAGGGTTTAAGTATGTTAAACCATGTTAAAACTCAACGTTAGAAGTCTTGGATTCATAGGTGGTTTGGATGATAGCTCAATTGGTTTATGACTACAAGAACCTGTTGGGTGTTTGGTGGAAATGTACAGTTGTTTGGTCGAAGATCAGCCAACATACCTGGGGGTCTCACAATGATAGCCACCCAAGATGGTTTCAGAGCTTGTCCTCCACAGCTCTGGGAATGTAAGGGCTCGAAACCAGGGGGGTCTTCCGGAGGTTGATGGTCTGATGGGTCACACTATAATCAACACACATCAACACGATACGATGTTTGTTGAAAGATACCGCTACCTTCTTCCCAAACACGAAAACAAATATGTAAAAAAAACAGCCCGATCCATACCAAGCCACAGGCCGATCCATACCCCTGAGTTGGGCATGGAGTCCCAAATATCCCTGACAAACTGTGCAACATAGAAAAGGTACTGAAAACGATGCAGTGATTTTTCAGTACAGAGAATATGAAAACTGTAAGACATACCTTCCAGATCCTTCCAGTAATTTCACCTGGCAAATAGAAAATCACCTACATTTATAGATGCCTGTTCACGTATGATTTTCCCCGTGACATGTCTAGCCGGGTAGCTGGGTATAGCCCCCATTGATTCTGAGGTCGCAAGATGTTGGAGGATGCTGATCTAGGCCCCCCCCAGCGACATGTTTGTTGGGTGTGAATACTATAGATATGTATAGATATATTATATCTGTACTGTCGTATCTGCCATAAACGGTTAAAAAAACAAGAAACGTAAATCATACTTAGACTCATTTAGTCATAAGCCATTAAGTTTAAGCTATTTAAGCTATTTAAACTTACCTTAACGACATTTAAATATGTGGAGGGCGGGCCGGACTGCGAGGCCCCGGAGGTAGTATGAAATACCAGTTCGTATACTTAAATGTAGCTACCATAATGCTTAAATGACTTGGATTCCGTATATTTAAATGGCCGGGCGGGCCAAGGAAAACCTTCCCGGAGGTAGTCCAAAATACCAGTTCATATATATATATATATATTTAAAAGTCCGTATATTTAAATGTAGTTACCGAACTTAGGACAAACTATGATAAATGAAACATGTTTGTGGTTAGAACCCATTAGAACCGCGAAGCTCAATTGTCACTACTACAGTAGATTTAGTGTACTGTGCAGTGGAGTGCAGAGTGACAGTTACATCAGTTTCATCTAATAAAAATACTAACTTACCCTTCGGTAGTTTAACATAGCTCTGAAAAAAACACCATTGAAAGTTCGGGGAATCATTATTTCTCCGGGCCATTTTGTTGATAGCTATGTTAAAATGGGACATTTACAGAAAGTTAAAAAATGGAACATTCAAAAAACAACACCCCACTTTTTTTGGTATACCGTAGGTTAAAATATCAGTTAAAGCATACTATCCCATGGTTGCTCTTCAGAAAAGGGGAACGTCAACAACCGAAATATTCACATCCATAAATCCAACAGCTTTTTCCCCACCTGCCAGGTGAGGGTTGTTAGATTTTATGTCAGTTGCCTCCTCCTCCTCCTGCCTCGTCCTCCTCTCCTCCTCCTCTCCTCCTCCTCCTCGTCGTCCTCCTCGTCCTCCTCGTCCTCCTCGTCCTCCTCCTGCTCCACTGCGATCCATGTCAGTGTGCCCTGCCGGACCTCAACCACGACCATCCACGCCCAGTGTTCCCTGCCGGACCTCAACCACGACCATCCACGCCCAGTGTTCCCTGCCGGACCTCAACCACGACCATCCACGCCCAGTGTTCCCTGCCGGACCTCAACCACGACCATCCACGATGTTCCCTGCCGGACCTCACGTGCCAGTGTTCCCTGCCGGACCTCAACCACGACCATCCACGCCCAGTGTTCCCTGCCGGACCTCATGTGGGAAGATATGGGACAAAGAATGTGCAGAAGAAAGTTAGAAAGAATGTCAGAAAGAATGTCAGAAGATATGCCAGAAGATAGAATGCCAAGAAGATAGAAATGCCAGATAGAATGCCAGATAATATGCCAGAAGATATGCCAGATAGAATGCCAGAAGATTTGCCAGATAGAATGCCATGCCAGAAGATATGCCAGATAGATATGCCAGATAGAATGCCAGAAGATATGTCAGAGATAGATATGCCCAGAAGATGCCAGATAGAATGCCAAGATAATATGCCAGAAGATATGCCAGATAGAATGCCAGAAGATATGTCAGATAGAATGCCAGAAGAGATAGAATCAGAAAATATGCCAGAAGATATGCCAGATAGATATGCCAGATAGAATGCCAGAAGATATGTCAGATAGAGTGCCAGAAGATATGCCAGATAGAATGGCAGAAGATTTGCCAGATAGAATGCCAGAAGATATGCCAGATCATATGCCAGAAGATATGCCAGATAGAATGCCAAATAGAATGTCAGAAGATATGTCAGATAGAATGCCAGAAGATTTGCCAGTAAGAAAATGTATAAATGTCATGGTGGGGATCACACGAAGTAAAGTAATTTGACCCAGCTTGGGTACCTCTAAAACCAGAAAGAACCGTGATCTGAATATGGCTATATAATAGATAATAGATAAATATAGATAATAGAAAATGAATAACCATATATATATATATATATTCATATCCATAAAACCTCTATAACCAAAACCATAGCCATCCATCCCCCAGTTTCAACTGGCCGCTTGGCGTAGGGAAGTACCTGGAGCGCACCGCGGTAAAGGCAAAAGAGACCTACATCGACCTGAAACACATCAGCGCCTTGGCGCGAAACGCTGCTTCGCGTTGGATACCGGATGGAAAACCATGGGAAAATGATGATTTCGCCAAGAAAAATGGTGATTTAATGGGATTCCTAGGATGTAAGCAACAAAAATGGTGATCTGATGGGACTTAAAGCCAAGAAATATGGTAATCTATAGATGTTTAACGTTAGCAAACTTGGTTTGTAACTATATACAATCACTAAGGTTTATAGATGTTTATAGGGAATACATCTATAGTTAGATTGGGCTTTCAATACCAACTTATAGCTGTTGAAGCCAGAACCATGTTTTTTTGAAATAAAAACAACCTGGATATAAGCATCTTAAGAACTGTCCGGGATCAGCCAGTCGTATCTTGACAGCCTCGTGACGATGGAAAATGGCTTTTGGTAACAATGGTAACTTAATAAGTGCTCTTTAAGCAGTTTAGAATGATTAACTTAACTGTTTTTACTACATGGTATGGTGTGGACACGTTTTTTTTTTCTGAAACTGGTGCTTAGTACCGTAGGGAATTTTCGGGAATGATCCATAATTCATATTGAGAATCATCCTATTCCTCCATTCCCATCCATTCCCATCCACTGGTAGAGGTCCCCTCCAATGGTCAGGTGAAGAAATGCGTGCTCATCAGGTGGGATGGGAACCATGGTCCATGGAAAACTCATGGGATGATCCATGAGTTACAGAGGTTTTTTGAGACAAGATCTTTAGGGTTTAGGGGTTAGGGGGCGGTTGTTAGGGTTTAGGCTTTGGAGGGTTATAGGGTTTAAGGTTGTGGTTCAAGACAAGATCTTGCGGGGAAATGATAAAGCGTTGTCAACTAAATGTTTGTCTTCAATCATATTCGGGCTGGTGAACCCATCCATCAGAATCAATGGCTTTTCTCACCATGCTTTGCTGGTTCCATAACCAGTAGTAACATTACATGGTCGTTCATTCCTTTTTTGAACATGTTCCCGTTCATCTTATTCGCACCACGGCGCCCCGTAGGGCGAATCTGGAGCCTACTACATTCTGACCAAGATGGAGGACGATTCCATTCCCTTCCTCCTGGACTAAGCCGACTAGCTGCGCCATCTGGGCTAAGCCAACCTGACTCAGAGTTTCATCATTCCCAAGCGACTAGATGGGTAGTGTAACGTACTTAGTTTTATTTGTTATAAATGGAAAATCACCAGAACCAGCAAAATATTAATTGTTTGTGGACTATCAAGGATTGACCATGAGATGGTGAGCATCATACCACCGCTCTTTCCAACAATGGCGATGTTTGGAGAGGTAAAATGAATGATGAATATCCCAACATGGTGATTTCAGTAGGAACATGATGATTACTCAGTAGGGGTTTTCATTTTCAGACAAGCCACCGGGTTGAGCCAATTCGGACTCAAAAAAACCGACCTCTTCCGACCTCAGCTCCGTTGTTTTCGCAGTCAAAACAGGACGTTGGTTGGCAACTGGCTCACCCCATCTCACCCCGTATTCTTCATCTATGATGATCCGCAAGTGCCATTGACCCCCGCAATTCCTACCAAAAAAGTATAGTTCAAACAATTTGTTTTTTAATCTTTCGGGGGTTCTTCAAATGTCTCCTGGAAACTAACTCGAGCTGGGCCGGACATCCATTTCTACTAGCAATCTCAGAGGAAAAAGGCTGACGCAAGGGGGATCCTGGAGAAACATGTTGGGATTTGATTCGACCTTACTCAAAAGATGGAAACAAATTTGGATGTTGACGATAGAAAATCAAGTTTGAGTAATGGACATAGAAAATAAACTGGATACCCGACAAGATGGAATCACAACAAAAGTCATCAGTCTGTTTGAGATGGCGTTTGCAATGGAAATAGCTGCCATCTACCTAGCAGTTCACAGTTTCCATTTTGGGTGTGGTAAGTGACTGTTTCAAGCTGATCCCACAATGTTATCGGACAAAACACATGCAGAGTAGGCTAAGTAGGCGGCTTGTCCTAACGATTCCTGGGGTGACCCGCCAAGTACCAAATTTTACTTCACTTAGTTCACTTACAAAAGGTGGGCCCCCAAACGTTATAAATTGATTTATAAACCCCCATTAACTATAGATATACCATAAACAACCCTAGTTATGGAAGTTCACCAGTGTGATTCACCACGCCCGCAGCGGGCGGGTCTCAACCATCGTAAAGGCCGAAGAAAATTCCCTGGGGATCTGACCCACCAGAAACTGCCATGATTCCTTGGTATATCTTGGTATTCTGTCCCAAGCTAAGCAATTGTCCAACCAAGTTCGTCAACTACTTGGGGCCGTGAGGATATAGTGGATATATCTCCCAGGCGGTCGAGGGCCTCAACACCGAGACGATGGTGGAGACGTTGACGCAGCGCAATGCAAAGGTTGGGCCGATTTTGGGCGGATGAAACCAGAGCAGTTTTTGTGGATTTAAATCTAGGGATAAGACAGGGTGATTCAATGCGATTTAATATGATTTCACAATAAAATAGCAGTTTTAGTAAGAGTTCTCTGATAAAATTAAAGGTCCATTCTCATTCTTTGGTGTTGTTTCATGGTTTCCTGGCTTGTTAAATTGCGGTTTTCAATTGGGGCAATCGAAAAACCATAGGATACCAGAATACCCAAAAAGATGATTCAGCCCTTGATAATACAAACTAGTCAAGCCAGAGGTACTTAATATTAGGCTCTGCCTTTGAAATCGTTTTTGTTTCGTTGTTTTTCCCAATTGCTGTAAGGCTCTGTTTTTTTCATTGGGAAAGCATGGGAAAGCTTCAATTAAATACATTAAATCCCATGTTTTCGGGCAATATAATGAGGCATTTGTTTGGATTTGACATCGGCAATTTTAGTGTTTTGTTAAGGTTTTTGCAAGGCTTTGACAACTGTTTGTTGGCAATATTGTATTTTGATTTAACAAGGAATCTTATCGATATTCTCGATTGCGTTGGTGTTTTTATTTGACTAAGATCTGTTTGTTAGTATGGGGAAGCCTTTCGCCCTAACACTAAGTACGAATGCAGACTCGTTCAGGTGTTTAGTGACTTGTTTTGTTCACTCGGGTAACCCCGTGTCAGGACGAACTCATCGGTGAAATCCCAAGGTCTGTGAGTTAAACCCCCATCTGCTCACAGACAAAAAATCCCAATGCTTTTCCGGGGGAACCCCCCCTGTTGTGTTTTCCTGATTGATTCCATATCTTTATTAGTTAACCCATTGCTTTTCATTGTTTAAGTATGTCAATGCCCAATTGTTCCTGGTCATATATATATATATTATTATACATATGTATAATAATATATATATATGTATATAATATGTATATATATATATGTATCCCCATTTTGTCCTAATGAAGTCCAGTAGTAGGTAACTCCATGTGTTTTATGATGCTCCCCCAGCTATAAGTTTGTTAGTTTATAAACTCCACTGACTACTTTTAATATACCCACCATAAACATCCATAAACCATAGTCAACAAAGGTATGTGCGTTAACTTAGCTATCTAGGTTTCCGTCATCCCTTTCCTCCAAGTTATCAAGCTCATCAAGTATGATTCAACTTGGTTGGATGAAAAAAGCTCCATTGACATCCATACTATTTGTCTCTATAGTCAATGGGAATTTCAGGATCCTAACATGGAGGTACTGTACCATATTTCTGGCCATATTTTGTGGTGATATTCCCTGAAATTAAGGCCTGAAAAATAGGCCTTATATAGGCCAGTGATATAGTGGATGAATCACCATTGGCATATCATGATATATCCACCATAAACCATGGTGAATTCCCTGGTTCCACCGTCTTCAGGATGGTTCCTTCGGGCGAATGGTCCTGGCGTTGGAGTGGCAACAGGTGCCCAACAGTTAAATAAAAAGCCCTGGGAGGATCATGCCAGTTTACGAGGTCAATCTTACATGGATACTTTAATCCTTTACCCTCTGGTAAATTAACATAGACCCTGAAAATAGTTTAGTTTTAATGGAAACTAATCTTCCAACCCCTATCTGCCAGGGTCTATGTTAATTTACCAGAGGGTAGTCTTTTGGTATTAATGGGAATATCTACTCACCAGCAAAGATCTTTTTTTTTTGGCAGGGTATCTAAGATTGGCAATGTTTTTAGATATAGATGGAGGATGATCCTCACTGATTTGTTCATGATCCTAGGATGATGATGGAAGATATTTGATGAGTGATAAATCGAGATTTTCAACTAGGTGGAAGTTTACTGAAGATTGTCCCGTTTCTGAAATCTCCAAATTTAACGGTTAGATGGAAGATTCTCCCGTTTCTGTCTGGACATATGATGAAACAATGGCTGAGGTGTACATAAATCATCGAACTATTACATACTAAAAAAATCACACTGAACTCGGCATCTTTTTTTTTGGGGTGTTGCTACGTAGATATCTATATGGAATAACCAGAGTTTACAGATGGGATAACTCAATCTATAGTGCAAAGTTGGTGGGTTGTTAACTCCAGTTTCAGTCCGACGATGATAATTACGAAAAATGATAATGTTAATTAATGGGGCTTATAAACCAACTTATAACTGGGGCCGGCCCACATTGTCTATCAACTGAGTTGTCATATCTATAAGTTGGATCATCATCTAGTTGGGCCCCCACGGTTTGTAAGTGGTTGCTACCCACTATCAGTGATAAGCACATTTATAGCGAGGATAAGACTTATTACTAACAGGAAATTACGATCACCAGGGTTACAAACATTCAATCACTCAAGTTAAACATATGTAAATATCACCCTAATCTCAATGAAAACAACATGTTGGTTGATTGAAACCACCGGGTGATTGTGGGTGAAATTCCCAAGCAAGATAGCATAAGATAGCAATATAGAGATATATGATGTTATATCCTCTGGTAAACTAACATAGCTATGGAAAATCACCATGTTTAATGGGAAAATCCACTATACATGGCCATTTTCAATAGCTATTTTGACATAACCAGAGGGTATATCCCATCCCGACCCAAGATGTCCATGTCAATTGTCATAGGTCAATGTCTTGGATGAGAACACCTTTGAGGCGGATCAAGGATGGCACTTTGGTGTCGTGGAAAAAAGCCTCAATGAGTGCAGTTAAGTGGGATAGTCATGGGATAGTCATGGGATATTCATGGGATATTCATGGGATATTCATGGATGTTGAATGGAACATTAATTGGATAATGAATGGATATTGATGGGATAAATGGAACATTCATCGGGCTCTATTATACAGTTAAAAGCCTGAATTACCAGTGATTTTGATTGTTATTTCTACGGGGTGACAACTGACCATAAATGGGGTGACTTACTGACATAGAACTGGAAAAGGGCTTTAATTGTGGTGAGACATGTGCTTTCTTACCAAACAATGACGAGATGTGACCAGTCCTGTGCTGCAAGTATTTCTTGCGACTGGATGATCTGATGATCTCATGTTCGAGTAGAACTGTGAAGGTTTTTTCCGTGCTTTTGGATGTACATTTAAATTTCATACAAATTTCTCCCCCTTCCAAAAAAAAAGGTAAGGCTTATCATTTCCAATACTTGGTGGTTTATCCCGCTTAGTAAATGGGTTATAATCCACTAAGTGGGATGAGCCACCAAGTAACTAATGATCAAAAACCCGCCGTGGCTGACCGCAATGGCGACTTTGCGCCGATCGACTCTTCGGATCCCATTTTTGTTGGGCCACGCGATGGGAACACGGTGCATCCAACGTCAACTGGATCTCGTGGACTACCCCAGTTGGCAAAAATCACCTGGAAGATCTGGAAGCCAAGTGACATCAAGTGACATCAAGTGACATCAAGTGACCCTGGAGCCGGATTTGTGAACATGGCGCGAAAAAAAAAAACAGCCGTTTGGCGCCATGTCGCCAAGTCGGGGATACTCCAAGTTTGCGGAGAAAAATGATGGTCAAGCAAGAGATGGTTGGCGACTCTAGTTCCAGACAGGCCGCTATTTTGGGTGACAAGGTGGTATGCTTTTCCTATGGTTTTCCTATAGTTTTCCTATGCTTTTCGCAATTGTCCTATGGTTTTCCTATGTGCATCTTCATATATACTTTCATTAGCTGTCTTACAACCTTGCATCCATATTAATCCATATACAGATGGACAATGTTCTGCCAAAAAGTTAATTTACATCATTTACAGATAAGACAGGTACTGTAATGTGTTCCACTAAACATCCATGCGATTCCACTACATATACTTGCTGTTTGCATATACGCATATATACATGTTTATATTTGTAGCATATCACGCAAAAAGAAACGCAAAAGAGTTGAAAGGTTGGAACCTATGGGTCAACATCATCCATGCTATCCTGGAAATACGATTCAATCTGTTTGAGGACCCCTATGCTCTGGAGTAATATAGCTTTGGAATGATCGAACATATTTGATGATTTACCTAAATATTGGTAACAGGAAATTTCAATTACCAGAAGGTACTGTAGATGCTTTACATTATTTGTAGATTGTAGATGTGTCCCAATATATTCACTCACTAAAGATAGATGACATTTCCCATTGAGCATCTATGGATTCCCACAAAACAGACTCTGGTCGGTGGTTTGAAATATGTTTTTTTGTTTCAAGAACGCCCGGAAACAAATAAAACAAAAACATATTCGAATTGTGGGCCCGCAAGTTATCAGTTTGTTTAGTATCACCCTGTGAACTAGTTGGTGATATCCTCCATAAACCCAACAGGTCCCTGTGGCCGCTGCAGCGCGATCCTTGAGCCGGGACCCAACGGGACAAACTCATTGGGAAACCCCAAAGGTGAGATGTGCCATGATGAAAAAATGGATTATACGTTTTTTTTATTGATTGATATATCAAGATATGTCACTAATCATATAACCATTTATTTGTATTTCATGGGGTTGAGGAACCAACTTATAACTGGGGGGACACCAACAACATAGAAAGTTATGCCACCAAATTACAAGGATTACAGAAGATGGAAATGGGTTAAACCTACGAAATCCCAGATTGGGGGAGGATGGACATTGATATATCCTAGCTATTTTGGCAACTGCAGGGTGCAGGTCTTGACTCAAAACCACAACACTTTTATTGGGGAATGGTTTGAACATGCTTGAACTGCTATAGATGAATTATTCTGTGCATGTTCTAGTTGATGTTGTCATGTAGTCAATGGTATTCAATGTTATGCATTGGCCTATGTTGGCCTTAAGTCGGATAATTCTCACTGTCGTCACAGCAGCATATTTTTCGAGCGATAAGTGGACGTTGCTGACGTTGCTCAGCTGGTTTGGATCCCGATTTCTTCCAGTCACACGGTGTTATGTTGATTTGTATGTAGAAATATCTTCAAGGGATTAGGATAGCCAACTAGTGACCACCTTTGAGATCACCAATGGGCATCAACTGCAAATAGTTGAGCGTGAATATCAATGTAGCCAGCAACTGGATTTCGGATCAACCCAGATAGTTTGGAAGCCCAGTGGTGGCGATTCGCCCAGTGTCTCAAGATTCTTGTAAGGTGATGTTTCGTGATTTTCCAGTTTTTTGTTGGCCATACTTGGTGCCCAACTTCGGAATATATAGCTGGGGCTTATGGTGGGGGTTATGGTAGATTCATCTATATCTGGTTGGTGGTTTGGAACATGACATAACATGACCTTTATGACTTTCCATTCAATTGGGATGATGATCCAATCTGACTCATATGTTTCAGGGGGGTAGGTCAACCACCAATTAGATATTCATAGGATTTCTAAACCAACACATCTGGGAGGTACCAAGCTGTTCAAGACGTGCCCCCAAAATTGAATTGCAGATCCCTCACTGGTAACGGTCACATCACTATCATCACTGGCACTTCTTCGTGGTTTTATTAACCAATTGGTGGATTAGTTTTTTTTTATTTGTCCATTGAGTTGGGAATTTCATACTCCCAACTGACGTTCATATTTTTCAGAGGGGTTGAAACCACCAACCAGACTATGTTTATTGTCCACCCTATTGTTGGGCATGGCTCTGAGCAGCAAGGCCACCCGCATCCCTTGATGTACCTGGCCACCTCTGATGAGGCGGGTTAGAGTTGATGGGAATAATGCTGGAGATCTATCCGTTACATGGTGTCATCAAACGTGGCTAGAAAATCATGAACCATATCCACCATTTAGTTCGATGAATTGCTTCATAAATATGTCCGTTTTTATAGTTGTCAGCGATGTTTATGGATTCAGCCATTTAGTTCGATGATTGTTCCCAGCGAAGCAAACCTCCGCTGGGAAGCTGATGTTCCAGCTGCCCGGCATGGGGCATTCCGTTTTCTCATTGGTGGCAATTGTTTCATTGAGGAACGATGTTTTGATCCATAGATTTATAAAGGATACAACATTTGTTATTCATTGACGTGTGTTGGTTCAGAAACCACCAGAAACCCCATAATATATAGATACATATAAATAATTACATTAATTTTAAACCCCCAGAAACCCCCAGAAACCCCATATAAAAACGTTTAAATACATATAAATGCATCATATTTTCATACGATCAATTAATATCTTAAAAAAATCGTCGTTGACCTCCTGAAATGAACTACCATTTTTTTGTGATGCACAGCCAGGGGGCCAGGGATATACCTCCACCCATGGAGGCATAGGCGGAGGTATGTGGAGGTATATCCCTTGAAACTATCCTTTTTTGGGGACACACCCATATATCCCATATCATTTGCTTGGCCATATATCCCATTCTATCCCCATGTCCCTATTATATCCAATGTTTATATATATATATATATATGTGATTCATGTTTTTCACCAGCCACTGTATCCTCATTGTATACATTATACATCATTACATATATATTTATATGTCATATGTATTATGTATATGCACACAGTACATCCAACTTACATCCTTTAACAATCATATTCCATTTATAGAGTATAAACATCATATATATATATATATATTGCATGTTGTTATCCCACTACATCCCATGTTTCATGGGATTGACAAAATAACTATGTTCATCAATTGTAACTTTTAATAACAATATATTTACCATTTATGTAACCATTTTTGTTTGTGATATATAACTTAATTTATATTTATAGCAAAGTTTCTAATAGATATAGCCATACATATTTGTAATATATTCTTATACCTATATCTATAATACTGGTTAAATATAACCATATATTCAGATATATGGTTCATTAGATATATGATATAACCATATATTTTTCATGAACATATTATAACCAGAACATTCTAACTATATACTACGTAGAGATATATAATGAATAAATATGGTTAATGATCATTCCATATGTTATATAATGATCTAACTGTCCATATGCCATGGCGCCATGTTGAGTTTCTGTCTGTGCCGACGGCCAGTGCATCTTTGTGGTGGCCATCCCCTGGCACGGCCTGGCTGTGAAAGACGAGGCGGGGCTTCGTGGTTTCGGGTAGGAAAAACCGATGTTTCTAGAAAAATGGTGGATCTTCAGTGGATTTTATGGATGATTTCAGTTTGATTTTTAAAGTTTCATGGATGATTTCAGTTTGAGATGTTTAAGTTGATCTGCCTACATTAAGCATGGTGATTGGATAGATCTGCTTTTTTTTGCCACGGTGATCTTTATAACAACAAAGATGGTGACTGGATGCAGGGATTTAACCAACAAACATGGCCGTATTCATATATCCAACATTTTAAGTCTATAAACAAGGAATGGATGGCACTTTTACGATCTTTTATGGACAAACAACTATTTTGTTGCCTAAATACCTGCAGGACTTTGAAGGGTGCAAAATCTACAACAGTTTGTGAAAAGGATTACCAACATGTGTGGTTCGCACTGTTTTGTTTGTCTTTTTTCCATACCCAAACAAGAAAGCACACTTTACAGGCAGTTTGATGTTTTAACCCACCAATTTCTTTATCATGATGGCCTCATTACGGCCACACCATAGATGATTGTCTTTATATGTTGTATCCCCGAACATGATTTTGTCTCACAGTGACATGGAAGGTGGTGTCCTCTCACCTATAAGCTGGTTTGTAAACCCAATGAACTACGGCTAGATTTACCGTCCAAACCCAACTTATATTGGTTATATAGCATCTTAGCCAACCCGTCGGGCACTAGAGTTATGGCTCTTTACCATTTAGCTTTGCCACTTACTGGTGACAAAAGGGGTTATCATTCCATGAATGGGGTTATAAATGGTTTCAAGAAGCTATGACTTATAACTACTTATAACTTATAACTGGCATATAAAGGGTTCTGTATGTGCGGGTCACAGCTGGCCTCCAGGATTTTTTCACCTCTGTGACATACCTCTTGCGTGACGCCACGCCCATGGACGGGCGGTGGGGACCATGGGGATGTCTACGAGTGGAGCTGAAAAATGCTGGAAACAACATGTGCTGAGCTTCCAGACCCTGATTTGATTATATAGAATGATCTATCTATAGTGATCTATATGTTACTAATAGTATATAGTGATGAATAATAAGTTTATATGACAAATGAGATCACCTTTTTGTGAAGCTTCGATAGTTACACATTTTTTGAAGGTCAACCGAGGTCAGGGTATCGGTGCTGGTGAAGAGCGAGCCGGGCCACTGAACCAAATGAACAATTACTGCAAGACCTACGAAGATAGAGGCCAACTGCCAACTATCAGTTTTTTGCTGCCTAAGAATGTATTGCTGGATCCATCAGGGATATTATATTTACCAATGATTTGCCAATCTGATGCCAATCTGATGCCAATCTGCATCCACACCATGCATGGTCTCCGCCAGTTTTCGATGGAGTTTCCCGGCGACAGGAGCCATGTCCTATTTCGAGCGTCCAGCTCTTCAATTTGGACGTGAGACAAGCTGTTGGGAAACCTAGCTGGGCGGCTAGGCTAGACTGGACTGGAAGACCGAAACCAAGGGGCCCGAAATGTGCATTGGTGGGCGCGGAATCGGAAACTGAAACCATGTGTTTTTACCATCATTGAACATTGGCATGTCCGGCATGTCATGTAGATTTTCCCTTTATATAATTAATCGTGGGTGTGTAGCAATGTCGACTAGTCACTTGAGGTATAGTAACTCTTCACAATATCGCAATTTCTATATCAATCCTTTGCATCTAAGCATATCCCGAGTTGTCCGAATGCACAGCATGTGCAACAGCAGTGTGCAACTGTTCAGTTGTTTCCATCTTAAATCCAGCATGAAAATTCTAGAGACACCACATCCACCTCACCAAAAGTGATGGTGAAGAAACCGGATCATCACAAAGATGAATTTAAGTTTTGATTTACTCAGAAGCGTGTATGTTTTTGTTTTTACCGAGTTCACCTGAAAAAAAAATCCGAGATCCCCAATTCCAAGAAATTGACAAACATGTGCCAATGGACATATAATCTTTGGAAAATCATTCTACTATTTGACATTACAATGGGACATTTTCTGATGCTCACCGTCACCAGTATTCCAAAATATATAATTCCAATTAATATAGTATAATATAATTCAGCCGGAGGAATGATGGACTGCAATCAGTTACTAACCAGTTAGCTACACACCAGCCATTCCAGTGATCTATAGATTGCTATAGACATGTGCAGCTTCCCCCAGTCGTCCAGGTGCGGCCTTGCAACGTGGACGCATCCCCGCTAGCGGTCTCGAGTCCCAGCGGAGTTGAAACTCTTGAGAGAAGCTTTGAGTCGCTGGTCATCTTTTCATCGGAACTTATGTCTATTTCTGGGGGCGATTTTATGGGATTTTGTTGGGATTTCACATGATTGAATGGTGATGGATTGGGACTTCAATAGGATTAGAACTCATTAACACTGCGATCTTTGGATCAACTGGAACAAGTCTCCGAAATCTTTAGCGGAAAAAATGTCACAGGAAATTCAAGGTTTAAATCTATAAGCCGCCATATGGGCGTTCCATAAATGGGGGATCCCCAAAAGGCTTGGTTTATAATGGAAATCCTATTAAAGTTGATTATCTAGGGGTACCCCCGGGTACCCCATTTTAGGAAACCTCCATATCAAGACTTGGTTTAGGGGAACATCTAGAGGAAAGCCTTCTAGAGTATTTGAAGGTGAGAAGCATCAGGATTCCCTGAAACCAATCCAGTGAACATCATATTTGGGTCGTATCCCAATGTTCCATGAGTATATACAATCCAATCCATACAAGGTGGTATCGCATAGTTGGCTAAGTTAATTTCTATCCAACATCACAATGGTGTGTGGGGAGATATCGAAGAAGTTGGGCGGGTTCATTGGGGTTCATGAACCAACAAACACAACTGGGCGGAGACCGCTTGAACGACATATACCTATGTGGTTACTGAGATCTCATGCAAGGTGAGGTCCCCAGATAGCTGAGTTGACTTATAGCGTGGCGAATTCATGCGAATTCTATGGTTTATGAAACAATCGAAGTATACTGAATGGAGTTCATACAATTCATAGATCGGCAAACATCACTGGGGTCTGACCTTCTGGGATTTGTTCACCACCTTAAAGCCGCAGTCAAAGCCCTTCACCAGTTGTTTTTATGAATATAATTGGTGTTTTACTTGGTGGTTCATCCCGCTTAGTAAATGGGTTACAACCCCAGTTATAAGTGGACTAAGCCTACTTATCCCATGTACAACCAGGGTTAGAACCCACTTACTAAGTGGGATGAGTCACCAAGTAACTTCATAAATGGGGTGACATCATCTGACATCCATCACTGAAAAAACTAGTATTTCGTTGGTTTTTTTTGGCATCAAAAAAAGTGAGTCTGCCACTCCAAGCTTCACCAGATGGGCAAGACTCCGCTGCACGTGATGGACTTCTCCTCTCTCTCTGTCCGGACGCCAAGGGGCCGAGCGGATGATGATCCACCAACAAAGGCCCAGCGGAAGCTGGCTTATATATATATATATTATATATACATGTATATCTATAGTGATATATATATATATTATACATACAGTAATGCGTATTATATATATAAATACACATAAGGTGTAGATAGATATAGAAAAGTTATAAGTCACTGAAGTAAGATTTTGCTGTTCTATGTTTTTTCAAGGTTGCCATTCAGACACTCACTCGCCATGGGATTTGAAGATGTCCTCAGGAACCGATCCATTGAAATATCGCTACCCCAGGTCGGAATCGCTTGGTTTAGTAACTACATCTTCCAAAGGTTTATGGTAGCCTCATCTTCCTACCCAGATTTGTAACTAATTCCAAAGTCAGAAGTTATCTAAGAAGTAACTGGAAGGGTCAGAGTAAATGATATATGTGTAATCCCTTCCCCCTAATACCAACCCCTCCAAATAATAAACACCTCAGGTAGTGTTTATTATTAGGGGGCATTTGTTATTAGTTATTAGGCTTCCCCCTAATAGTAAATTTAAAACCCTAATATAAAAAACTATTTTGTTCTATTTCAAAATCGATTAGATTTCCTTCCAAAATCTAATTAGAATATTGCCAAAAATTGGATGTTGAAGCTTCCCCTTGATATCAAATTAAAAACCTTAATTAATGTAAAGTACTGTTTTTTTCGACCTTAAAGTACGGACCCTGATAAAAAACACCATGGGGTTGACTAGTTTTTTTTTAAATATCCGGGGTCGAAACCCTGAAATGGTAGCTTCGTTTTTAAATCGTTTTCCAAAGGGGGTCTAGCTGATAAATCAAATTGGCCAACCTCAAATTTTCCAAAATTGCAGACGGACCCAACAGTTCTTATCTGGTTGGTGGTTTGGAACATTTTTTATTTTCCATTTCATATATGGGATAATCCTTCCAATTGACTAATATTTTGACGTTCATATTTTTCAGAGGGGTAGGTATACCACCAACCAGTTATCATTTGGGGGGGTTTAGTAGTAGGGGGAAGGGATTAATTCATTGGATCTTTTTAACCACTGGAGAGACACCTTCTTTGGTATTTTCACCAACCAAGAGAAAACACCATTTTTGGGGTCCGAACTTTGGTGATTATCACTATAGTATATATCTATGTCTGGAAAAATCTGAAATACCAAGGGTGTTGTTCTATGAATAGGAGCTAAAGTAAATCCTACCGATTCTTTTTGGGTTGAACATGCATCTAGACTTCCAAACAACTCCTCAAAAGTTGGATTTCAGATACCCTCTGATAAACATACAAAAAACTATGAAAATCACATGTTTAGTGGGTAAATCAACTGTAAATTGCAATTTTCAACAGCTATTTTGACATAACCAGAGGGTACCTTCTCCCAAGGTGTTTTGAAGTCTAAGATACAACCCTGAAAGTCAAATGACTCATGTAATCCACCAGAGACTCGGGATGATATGACCTATAGTATTGCATCATGGTGCTTTAGTTATAATTTGATCCTCTACCAAAGCATCAAACCATACTAATCTAATATGTATATATATATATTATATTAGTATGTGTATGCAAAATTACATTTATACTATACAATATTGATATATACTCTGTTATGTGATAATATAACACGTGTTGATTTTTAATGCTGATCCACATTGCTTCTAATCATATTAGAATTGCATCTACTTTATCGACACTTCGTTATTATTCTAGAGTATACTATACTACACTTTACTAGACTATACTATGATATGCGTTATCATGCTAGACTATACTATAACTATAACTATAAGTGTAACTAAAACAACAAACACTAGAAATAAAACTCTAACTCTAAGTATAACTACTACAACTACAACATATATACCATTTACTATAACTATCACTATATACTATTCTATATACCTTACTTTACCATACTATACCAAGGTTTCCACTGGACGCTGGATGCCCGGGAAGCTCGCGACGGAGATGAGCGCTGCAGCGAACCAACGGTGTCCTGGTTTCGATTCATGTGTTTGATAAAATGAGAATCTGGGAAATGATGTGAACATGGCGATGATAGCTACAATTCATATACAATAAGCAGCTTAACACCCAGAGACAGTGAAAGAAAACTATAAGAACTGAGAACTATAGTGATGATATGGAATTAAATGATCGTTATAAATGATTTGGAATTATGAAACAACCATCAGTTGGGAATACATATCTTGGAACAAATGGACTATAATTTATATGAGCTAACATGAAAAAAAGATATAGTAACTATAACTATATATATAATGTGATGTACTCTAAAATATGTATGTATATATATATATATATCCACAGTATGAATACATATTCTTTTGGGATATTCATAAGGAAATACCAATCATAAACCATCACCAAGAAACATGGGTCAACCGGCACAGCTCGCCATTTCTTGTTCAGGGTGCCATTTGGTTGACCAGGAAACAGGGGCGGTCAAGTACGAAACATTGGGGAGTTTGTGACTAGCGTTAACAATGGCTGCTTGCAGATATGAATAACATCTGGTTATTTAACATGGCCATGGAAAATCACCATGTTTAATAGGTAAACCATCTATAAATGGGCCATTTCCCATGGCTATGTTAAATAACCAGATGGTAACATGGTTAGTAATTGCTAAATGGTTTAGTGTCAACAAGGGGTCCTGGGTACCAACCATTTAGTATCAGCATGGCTATACTTAGGATATGTGTTAGCAAGTGGCTACTAGTAGCTATCAATTCCTACAACCAGGAGACATGCATATCTCAAAGGAATGGGTCAAAATCAGCCGGCCGGCGACTGTCAGAAAGTGTGTTTTTTTTTAATGTAAGGCAATTGATTCTCCCAAATATGCTGGATGGAAACAACACTGCAACCAATGGCATGGTTTTGTGTGCAATCCTTACAAAAAAAAAATCATGTTTTTTGTTTGGAATGTTTGTTGAGACCAGCCCAAATCCAACGCAAGCTGATAGAAAATCGAATTTCGTCGCCAGGAACACATGGATCGTTCTCAGTTCGTTGGAATTATTCATGGGATATCCACGGGGATTGTTCATGGAATGTAGAACTTATACAATCAACATCAATTTATCAACTATTGGACGAAATTGGATGGTATACGGTTTATGTGGATGGTCATCAATTCATGAGATTTCTATATCCAATATGTTTGGATTTGGCATGGGATGATCGTGCCACAAAAAAATGCCATGTTACCGCAGCACACATGGAGAGCTGGTCATGTGGGGTCAAAAATGCGACCGAACAGGATTCCAAAGCAGAACTGAGGATTGAACCTTGAAATTGGTCAATCTTACATGGATACTTTAATCCTTTAGTCTTTTGGTATCAATGGGAATATCTACTAACCAGCAAAAAAAAATGCAGGGTACCTAAGATTGGCAATGCAAAAATGCATGGATCATTGGATGAAAATCGGATGACTGTCCCAATCAGCTATAGTGGTTCGTTTCCCTTTTTGCTCCAATTTCGAAAGACCGACGACTTGACTTGAACCATGGAGGCGCGTCACTCCAGTGATATATTGGGAATATACCTTACTCAACAGTTACGAAGAATTCTGCAAGTTTCAGACTATAGCATGCTGGTATGAGACTGGTTATTCTGCAATTACAACATCCAAAAACGAGGGGTGCATTCCGGCACGGGCACCCCAAGGGTTGTTCAGGAGTTTCCCCAAGGTTTTTCGACTGGGCCAACAAGGGATGAGGAAAAAGTCAGGACTTGACAGCCCAAAAGCTGTTTTCGTGTGGCGCAGTCTAGTAGCTCTAGTTTCTCAACCGCCACCATCATTTTTTTACAGGCTGTTTTTAGTTAAGTGATTTCTAGGGTAGATGTTGCAGTTCTGGCGGAACGAATCACTAAAATGACCAATGTCAAGGCCTGGAGTTTCATTGCTAAGCACAACATTAAATCTAAAGGACATTAAAGCACAACATCCCCAATATGCCCATAATATCCCATAATAATATCATGTTTATTATGTATCATTAATCCAATGTCCCCATATTATCCCCCGAAATCAGAGCACAAAATTCTCAACACAAGGGACATGATTAGTTCATTGTCAGTTCCCCGCAATATCCCCATCATTATATGTTTTTATTATCCTCCTTGGGGTGGGCCCAATAAGCTAATCTTGGGCCGAAGATTGTAGCCCATGGGTCCTCCGATGTCTACAACATCCACAACTAGTTGGATTAGTTAAGTGGTGATCTGCCCAGGAATCATAGCCAAAGGTATAGCTTAGCTCACGGGTAAGTAGCCTTAGTCTAGCTTTGTCCAGTTAAACCATTGGGGTGAACTAAGCCGCTGACAATGAGCTCAGGGTAGTTCGCCACCAAATAGGGTTAATTTGGGTTGTAACTCAGTTAATGTTCTGCGGGCCCGGTCCTTGTAACCCTTTTGGAAGATCCTTTTTGGGGTCCGTAGAGTGGTGGCTCCTGTGTGGGATGTGTTTATTGAAAATAGCCAAACATCTACAAGTCCCAGGACATTAGATTTCTTGCATCCCAGACCCATCTTGACATTGCTTGAAACGTTTTGTTCTTAGCTGACCCCCGAGGCAGGGTCCAACATCGGTTCCTGTAAGGCTGAAAGCTTTTGAGCGCTGTCAGATGTGTGTCGATATGATATGTTAGGTATGGACTCAACATTGTCAGGGAATGGCAAACCCTGCAGCGCAGAGAGCCTACCTATGCACCAGTGGATTTCATGGTATACTGGTTCCCCTTTGCAGAAAGCCGACTAGTAAAAGCTCCTGTGCACCGCTTCAATAGAGCAGACAGTTTCAATGTTTGAGAATTGTAATCCATATAGATTTCCAAAGACCTAGTGAGAAGATATTCGAATCCCCCAGACCTATCCAAATCAGCTTCTAAAGAGGTGTTTGGAAGTCATAGGGAATGCATTCATGTTAAAAAAGCGTTCTTTTACAATGTCACTTGAACAACAAGTGCCACGAAGCATCAAACTCCCGCGACCTTGGGGACATTGGCACAAGAAAAGTGAGCCATCCATGGCTACCACCGGGAAAAAGAGACCTGTTCAAGATAAGTGCTATGACTGCTGGCGGTCTCAACTATGGGTCATCTTCATGGATTAACCGTGACATGGCTCAACGGAAGTTGAAACAGACAGCGAGTGGGCAAGGCTATTTGCTCAATTTGCTAAAATTAGCGTGTTGACATTGAACTGCGTATTTTTACATGAAACGTCCCTCAGTCAATTGTCCGTCCTTCTCACGTCAATTGTGCACTCGTTCCGCCCCTGCAGAGGCATGACACAGCAGTGTGCAGGATTTGGCCCCAGATGCTCTGTCAAGGTGGGTTTCCAGCGACGATCTTACAAGGCCCCCCGAGCAGATTCATTGCCATGTCTGCGTCGCCTGCGGGCTCAAAGGCAAAAAAAACTGATGCGCAGTTGGCTTGGTTTGGACAGTGCATTTGTTTGTTCAAGACTGTTAAAAGGAAAATTGATGAACATTGCCACAATAGTGGGGAAAAGCCCGCTAACGTTGACGGTGAATTTCCCCTTCGCGTCGCCGCGCATGTCCCATCATGTCCGATATTGATGTTTCTGTAAAGTTTTGTTCCCGAGAGCGTCTGGGCGCAGGGTTCTTCCAATAGTGGGGGTCTGTAAAACATCTTCTCATCTTCAAATCTTCTTATCTTCACATCTTCTCATCTTCACATCTTCTCATCTTCACATCTTCTCATCTTCTCATCTTCACATCTTCGCATCCTCACATCCTCACATCTTCACATCCTCGCATCTTCACATCTTCTCACCTTCACATCTGCTCATCTTCATCTTCTCATCTTCACATCTTCTTATCTTCACATCTTCTCATCCTCACATCCTCACATCTTCACATCCTCACATCTTCACATTTTCTCACCTTCACATCAACATCTGCTCATCTTCACATCTGCTCATCTTCACATCTTCTCATCTTCACATCTGCTCATCTTCACATCTGCTCATCTTCACACCCTCACATCTTCACACCCTCGCATCTTCACATCTTCTCGTCTTCACGTCTTCACATTCTCTCTTGCCCTCTCTTGCTCTCTTGCCCTCTTGCTCTCTCGTTCTTTTCTATTTCTCTCTTGAAGGCGCGGGGCAGTGCCAACGAGACGGCACAAAACGCAACCCTTTCGCACGAAACGAGCTTCGATCGCCAAACACTAATGTAAAATTGCGATTCCTGGCGTCCAACCGCAACCGTTTCGCACGAAATGAGGTTCGATCGACGAAAACTGAGGTAAAAATGCGATTTGCAAGTTGTCCGGCGAACTCTTTCGCACGAAATGAGGTTCGATCGTCAAAAAATTATGTAAAATTGCGATTTCTGTGGCGTCCAATCGCAACTCTTTCTCGCACGAAATGAAGTTCGATCGCCAAAAACTGATGTAAAATTGCGATTTCTCTTGTCCAATCGCACAACCGTTTCGCACGAAATGAGGTTCGATCGCCAAAAAATGAGGTAAAATTGCAATTCCTCTTGTCCAATCGTAACCCTTTCGCACGAAATGAGGTTTGATCGCCAAAAACTGAGGTAAAATTGCGATTTCACGGGTCCGGTCTCTGTGTGTAAACGTGTTTGCGTGTACTGTGTGTAAAAGCGTCTGTGTGTAAAAGTTTCTCTGTGTAAAAGTTTGTGTGTAAAATCGTCTGTGTGTAAAAGCTTCTGTGTGTAACAGTCTCTGCGTGTGAACGTGTTTGCGTGTACTGTGTGTAAAAGCGTCTGTGTGTAAAAGTTTCTCTGTGTAAAAGTTTCTGTGTGTAAAAGCGTCTGTGTGTAAAAGCTTCTGTGTGTAACAGTCTCTGCGTGTGAACGTGTTTGTGTAAAACTGTCTGTGTGTAAAAGTGTCTGTGTGTAAAAGTGTTTGTGTGTAAAAGTCTCTGGGTGTGAAGGTGTTTGTATAAAACTGTCTGTGTGTAAAAGTGTCTGTGTGTAAAAGTGTCTGCGTGTAAAAGCGTCTTTGTGTAAAAGTCTCCGGGTGTGAAGGTGCGTGCGTGTGTGTAAAAGCGTCTGTGTGTAAAAGCGTCTATGTGTAAAAGGGTCTGCATGTAAAAGCTTCTGTGTGTAAAAGCCTCTGTGTGTAAAAGTGTCTGTGTGTAACAGTCTTTGCGTGTGAAAGTGTTTGTGTAAAAGCGTCTGTGTGTAAAAGTGTCTGCGTGTAAAAGCGTCTGTGTGTAAAAGTTTCTGGGTGTGAAGGTGTTTGTGTAGAAGCGTCTGTCTGTAAAAGCGTCTGTGTGTAAAAGCTTCTGTGTGTACAAGCTTCTTGGTGTAAAAACTGCTGTGTGTAAACGCGTCTGTGTGTAAATGCATGTGTGTGTAAAAGCGTCTGTGTGTAAAGGCGTCTGCATGTGTGTAAAAACGTCTGTGTGTACAAGCTTCTTTGTGTAAAACCGTCTGTGTGTAAAAGTCTCTGTGTGCAAAAGCTTCTGTCTGTGAAAAGTTCTGTGTGTGAAGAAACTATACGAAAGATACGATGCAAACTATTGTCTTGTGTTTGTGATATATTGTCTTGATTCTACCCTTCTCGTCTGCCTATTTTACATCTTTAATATTGTCTTCTAATATAGTGTTTCCATACTAACAACAGAAGACTCTGCTCCTCTACGCTCTCGGGCCATCCGTCGTCTAGTTTTCCAGGGTCAACAGGGTAACTGTTTGAGTTTTGCAGCGTTCAGGGGGTTGTGACTACCTCTCAGCCGGTCAAGCGTACGGGTGATGAGGCATATGGTTTTTATAGTTCGAAAGCCAGCCCTTAGGTCATCGTCGTTTGTGATTGGCGACATTGTTTTTGAAAGTTCTGCGCCAATATTCAAAATCATTTGGTTTTGTGCCACATCAGAAGAAATATAAACACATTAGTTTCCGGCATTTTCTTCTCCGCAACGCCTATCTAGATATATCCACCAATAAATCCTAGTTGTCCTAGTTCTGAATCAATCTCCTTACCTTCCTGGAGCGGCCAACCCGGCCTGTAGCACTTTGGTCTAAACAACGTCGGGCTGAAAGCGTCGTACTTGATGTGGGTTCGGACCAAGGTTCACCTTGCAGAGGCCTGCGACAGCCTGCGCAGGGTGCTGGATAGCCTGGTGTTGCTTCATTGATTTCAGAGAAGTGACGCTGAATTTTTGTATCGGCTGTGTTTTCTTGCAAACGTACAGCTTCTGTTTTTTGGATGAACTATAGAAGAATGCGATCGGACACAAAACACACATTCCATTGTTCCGACACGATTCCCCTATCCCTAACCGTTCTGAGTAGCAATGTGTCATCCGCGATTCTAGTTTCAAAGTGTCAAAATGTTGGCTTGCATCAGGGAGGCTGCCAGTTCTTGTTCTGTGCACCACATGCACGTTTGTGGTGACATATTTTCTCCTTTGTTGTTTTCTTTGAAGTGCCCGGTGTGGGTTGATTAATTTTAGTTTTAATTGTTAGTGTTTATGCAGGCACCAAAACATAGGTCCTCTGCATACATACATACGTACATACATACATGCATGCATGCATACATACAGACAGACAGACATACAGACATTACAGACATACATACAAACATACATACATAATCCCCTTAGGAATTTCTTCTATAAAATTGGGGGGATACCTACCCGATAAAAACATGATTAATTTTATACACATTTTTCGTTCATTTTTAGGGCTCGGGTGTAGCTCCCCATTTTATAGAGATTTTTTTGGGGGGTCAGGGCAACATTTTATAGTGATATTCACCTGCTGGGTGACAGCCACGTACAACGTCATAGGTTCCCATTCTATAGAGACCACATACTCTGGAAAACTGCAATTTTCAAACGTCATGGGTTCCCATTTTATATTGGCTGAAGCTGTTATAACCCCAAAAAAACATCCATCACCATACCACACCATACCATACCCTACCCATCCCATCAAAACCCAACCTATACAACTGGGAGCCGTTCTAAGGGTCCATGTAAGCGGTTTTAATTGCCAAGGCCGCCGGGTTTCAACATCAGTCCTTGCGCAAGTTTTTTTTTCTGAGTTCGCGAAAGTTTTTTTTGGCGAACAAAAATAGCAACAGATTTTAACATAAGACCCCCGCGAAAGATAAACGTGGGGTTCGCGAAAAAATCACGATTTTTTCATTCGCGAAGAATGGCCGTTTCAAGAGAAACGCATTTAGAACAATCGCCACTATAAAATGGAAAAACAGAAATGCCACCATTATTGCTACATATTGCTACCGCATGCTGCAATTTTAACCCTTCAAGATACCCAAAATTGAGCCATATTACACTCGTTATAGATGCATAACCTGTATATACCAGTATCTGGTCTGTGTGGACTATTATGGAATGTTTTATGTTTGTTTTGTATTTTTGTCATGTCTTACATAAGTTTCCTTTTTATAGAAGAATAACGTGTATATATCTGGAATATGTAGAATATAATGGAATTTGAATGTTTGTTTTTTGTTGCCTTTCTTGCCATGTTTTACACTGTTCCATTTTATAGAGGCATAACATGTATGTATCTGGAATATGTGGAATAGTCTGGTTTGGTTTGTTTTTTGTTATGTTTCACATCATATTCTATTTTATAAGGGCATAACCTGTATATATCTGGCGGAATATGCAGAATTTTCTGGAATGTTTTATGTTTTTTTAAAGTTTAGTCATGTTTTACATAATTTTCCTGAGGCAAAACCGGACATAGCAAGGGAAAATCATTGGCAAATCACCATTTAGAAGAACATCATCTTGCAAATGGAGATGTCAGCATGCGGGGAAACACCTTCTTGGAAGGAAAAAAACATTCACAGAATGGGAAACCACATCCTCTTACGACACTTTATGCCTCTTATATCTGGAATATTAGGAATATTCTGGAATGTTTTTATGTTTTTGGTTTCATGTTTTACATACTAAAAGGCGGGTGGCCCAGTCCGAACAATGCATCCAGATCATTGCGGGTCGATCCATATGGTTATAGCCTATAGCCCTTAAGAGTTATAAATGGAAGATCATGAAATATCATGGAATTATTATGTAATTACAAGGAAGGACCACCCAGGGCACTATAAAATGGGAACCCATGAAGTCAGAAAATCAGGGTTTTTAAGGGTAGATAGTAACTATGAAATGGGAACCCATGACGTCAGGAAAACCCTAGGTTTAAGGTTTGTTAAGGAAATTCAGACATTTGGGGTGGTCATAGGCCCCCATTCTATAGTGAGTTTTGGGTAAGTTTAGGAACATAAATATAGGCTCGACGGTATGTCAGAGTGCCCCATTTCATAGTGTTTGAAGATCTATAAAATGGGGACCCATGACGTTCCGACTTAATTCACAAGGGGTTCATACATATGTATACATATGTATAGAATGTGTAGATATTCATTTATATACTCCCCGGCGGATCCCCATGATGGTTGGTCTGTCACAATAAAACAAACATGTTCGATTTCTGGCAATTTAACATAGCCATGCGGATCCATTTCTAGATGACTTACTGGGAGGATTATCCCACGAATCGTAACTGGTTAATAACCCTATAGATAGCAAGTCCCCAATTTATGGGGTTATCTTTTCAAAATCCCAATTGATGCCAAAAAATGTTCCAGGATGGTATAGATAATACCAGCCTTTAACGTACTAACCAGTTGCGATTCCTGCATGCGATGATCATGCAGGCCCTTTGCGCTTTGTTTGTGGCACAACGACATGGATGCACCTTGGCCGAAACCACGGAGGCGTCGTTCAACTGCTGTCATTGGCACGCATTTCGGTACTAAAATGATACATGGGGAATGTAATTTGTGTATATGAATACTATATAGCATATATATAATATCATAATATATATATATATATGATTATATATATATATATATATATATCCCGGTTTGAATTTCACCTATGTGGTCGAGACCCTCATTTTGTACCAAAGCCTCAAGGTTCCCAACCTCAGCCATTATAAAATGATGGTTCTCAACCTCCACAGGATTACGGAAAATGACAACATCATACTGCTACAAAATGAAGATTGGTTTTTATCATGAGGTTACTTGAAGGGTAAATTCCACCACTACAAAATGAAGATAGGTTTATATCATCAATTTATTTGAAGGGGACACTCCACCACTACAAAATGAAGATTGGGGTTTATATGTTTTTTATCATCAGGTTACTTGAAGGGAACACTTCAATACTACAAAATGGCGATTGGAAATGATTGGAAAGGGTTTTCACATGTTGCCTTCCGAAGGGCAACTTCCCTTGCTACAAAATGAGATTGGGTTTTGACATGTTGTCTTCCGATGGGCAAATTCTCTTGCTACAAAATGACTTTCGATTTTTAAAGGTCTTTCAACTACTGAAACGTTGAAAACTTATAAAATGCAATTCCCAAGCTGTGGGTACAAAATGCCTGGCCCATCCCCATTTTTTCATCTTAATTTAAGCCCGGAAATGCCCTTGAAACGGGGCACAAGGCCTCCCATTCTGCAGTTGAAATTCGAACGGGGATACTAAACCCCTGCGCACGAACAGCATAAAACCACGCAGGCTACATTCATACCAAGAAGGCTTCAAGGAGCACAACAAAGTTGGACTGTGGATGGCAGTTTCAGGTTCCTTCTGAACCCAGGGAAATTGTGTTTTGTCTCGCGTTTTTCTTCGTTGTTTTGTGCACCAAAAAACACAACTACGAAACACAATAGAAAACAGCGCAGGTTCGCAAAAAAAAACACAATCTAGAGCACAAAAAGTAACAACCAACAAAAATGAAACAATAAATAGGACAACCAACTCAAAAAAAGAAACGCAATCTAGAGCACGACATATATATACCACAACAAATCACACAAAAACTGGCACAACCGACTAAGAAAAACAATCTAGAACACAAAAAATGGCACAACAAAAACACAATTCCTACATTGCAAAGTACGAAAAAAAAACGGAAAATTCAACGTCCTATCATGGTAAAATGAAAACACACCAAGAAACGCAGCTGCAGAACACAAAAAAGACACCTCAGGTTTGAAAATAAATCACAATATCTGGAGCACAGAAATATACACGAGGACTAGGAGAACAAAAATAACACAAAAAATAACCACCTGCATCAACCAGTTTAAAAAATAGAACGCAAACAATAACACAAAAAACACAACTACAAATCACACAAAAAAAATATAGCACTGCGGGTTCGAAAAATAAAAGAGAAAACAAGAAATACAAAAATCAACATTTCAAAACCTCATGTTTGATACACTGTTTTGAAGGGGGCTGTGAATTGTGGTCACTATTTGTGCGTCCAGGTTATGTCCAAAAAACACATATATACACAAATATCTAAGGGGAAAGTAATGGGATAATATGATATTACAAGCTGAATATGATGTAATTACTTTTTGTTACATTGGATAATATGAGGAAAACATATATGTATATTACTATCATTTAACCAATAGTAATGGGATACTGTAATAGTGTTATAATGGGAAAATCATTGAATATAGATTGATATACAACCAATGATGAATGGATATGATATGATATAGTCATTTGCAAGATCACCCTAAATATTTTGGTAAATACCTGGCATGAAAAGGACATCAACATTTGAATCCTTGGCTTTGGGTTGAAGGGTTGAACATGGACCCAGACACGGTTGGAACCCCAGTTATGTGTGTATTAAAAAAACACATCTACGGTATATTCCTGTAACTATAGTGATAATCAGCATAAACCCTACGCAGTGAACGTAGCTATGTTAGCCAACTCAGCTAAGTAGGAGGCTTCGCCTTGCATATATGGGGTTTGTTTGAAAATACGGTATACCCCGAAAAATGGCTATGTCATTGGGATGATAATGACTAACCAATGGATTTTGGGGTACCCAACTTTCAGACAAACACATGGCTGCAGTGAACATTGCCAACTGGTCACATGTTTTGGGAGTGGCGGAAGAAACAATCCCCATGATTACTTCGTGTTTCACCACCTTAAAAAGATAGGTTATAATCCCAGCTTCAGTAAGTAGGTTTAGTCAAATTATAGCTTGAGTTATAAACGACTTCAAAATCCGGGCCGCAACGTATCCAATTATTTTTGGGACTCCCTGATTTGTGCCACTGATCTGGGTGAAGCCCTTAGCACTTGTGGATCCTGTGGTGCCTAGGAGTTGAATGCACCCTTGTTCGCCACCATGGTGAGATGAAGGCTGCATGGGAGAAGCCAAGGAGCCGACGGAGGTAAACCATCCATGAATTATACTTTAGCAAACCCCAAAAGAGACAAACAAATGATGTATCATTCAAATATGAATTTGACATGAGTTTCTACCGTTATGGCCCGAAATCCAACTTATAGGTCAGAAATTCACATCATGGAATGATAAGCCATGATAACCGATAACCCCCCATTAAGGCATAACAAGACCTGGTATTTCGGGCTTAAATCCACATTTTCCTATGGTTTTCCTATGGTTTTTCCTTTGGTTAGGAGGTTATCTCCTCACCTGTGTTATCTCCTTGACACCATGTATCTTGGTGTTTGAAAAACGCAAAGGGAATATGACATTCGTCAATATTAAAATATGACTAAATAGGATCCAGATATTTTATGATATTATGAGATCATATATGCTCCATGAAAAATGTTCTCAGGCATTACGGAATACTATTATAGCAAGAATATTAGCTAATAATATTTGGAATTTGTGATACAGTAATTTATGCTAGCTAACTAATGGCATCATGTTTTTTTGAGCTGTTCACATGCTAACATGTGTTTCTGGGATGTGAACTACCACACCAAAAAGCAGGCTATAGCAGGCCCATCCCCCACCTGCGAATCGGCACTGGGCGAATCTGAGTGGGGCTACGTGATGACAGCAGTCCTGGTGTACATGACGGATGTGATGTTGATTCAGGTTCCCTATGGTTCCCTATGGATCATCATATTTGAGTGTAAAGTATGCTGGCTGCACACGGAATAAATATGGCCACCCGCTGCAAGACGCAGCGGGTTGAGGTTGAGATGGTCAGCGGTGCTGTTCACAGGAGAGTTGGCGAAAGACATAAATGGCATACGTTTTTTGGGGTACCCGTTTCACGAAATCACTCAGTTGGTTGTATAAGTCCAGCAACTATAGTTTAGGATATATCTACGGTTTTATACTTATAACTTTTAACTATGGTCATTGTGCTTGGGGTTTATAAACCAACGTATAACTGTGCACCTTATAAATGCATAAGGATACCTTTCAGTTTGGCGGTTTCACGTTTTTCCTTGTTGTTCCCCGCTTCGAGATGACGATGATCCAAAATGACATAGCACATTTCAATTGGGTTAGAACCACCAGACCCTATTCATCAAAAAATTGAGAATGAACTAATCTGGTTCCTGGTTGGTGCTCTAATGTGTGTGGTTCCATCCTTCTACCAGTGAGAGGGGGGTCTCAATCACCCTCCGTAAATTGAACATCATTAGCTATGGAAAATCACCATTTCGATAGCTAAACTTGCCAATCATCAAACAAAACACGGGCAATTTTTCCAACTGCTAAGCTACCATGATCTTGAAGGATATCACGGATCTCCTGTTGGCGCTGCGCCGTTGATGGAACACCGCGGCTTCCCAAAAGAGGAAGCGAAGACGCGACGGCCCGGTCCAAGTCCAAAAGGATCGCCCGGTGCCGTTCGTTGACTGGTCGTTACCCAGGGGATGTTGGGGATGCTACTTGGGAAATACCTCTATAAGCCATGATGAATTACCTTAAGTCACCATCTATTCAAACAAAAAAATGGCTGTCCGACTGTATTCATTCCACAAGGCGGAAATCCCAAGCTGTTTTTCTTTTTCCCCGAAACCATGGTGAATGTTCATCGGTGGACATGGTGAAAAACCAGACATGGTTGCTTATCACCATCTTCGTCAAATGTTGATCAAATCGTAGCTGCAGGTCCAACTTAAGGCGTGGCTATAGCCACATGATGGGGGCTACATCACAAATCATAGGTTGATTACCCGTACCCCTTTTTACATCAAGATACATCAAGTGTATATAGTATATATTGATATAGTTTGCCACGGCGTGATTTTTCGGCACACGTGGCCAGAGTTTGCAAGGCATACCCCACTGATGGGACCCACAGTATGGGAACGGGGGTCCCATCGGCGCCTGTTGATGTTTGATTGGTTATGACTGGTTGGTTCCATTAGTTTAGCTTCCGCACTCTCCCGGGCCCATCAAGTTTTCGGATGTTTTTTTGGGCATGATTTGAAAGCAGATAGCCTTAGGAGATACTAAATTTGGATCATTTTAGGATAATAGAGGTACATCTTGGAGAGACTGAGAATGACAGATTCTTCTGTGTTTTTTTGCATGTCCCTAAAAGGAGACCCTGGTGAAATGTTCTGCACTCAAATGGGGCCCAGATGGGAGGACACTCATGAGGAAAAGGCGGACAGGTTTCAATCACCAAAGTGGTAGAGAGGCTATATTCCAACATATTAGGCTTTACCATGGTACCCGGGAGACTATTCCCTGGCACCCCCAAGAGTTGTTTCATCATAAATTATAAATATCATCACGTTTCGGCAAATTACCGATTCTATACTTGGAACAGCTGTTTTCTTTCCCCAAACGCTGGCGGGTCCAAAATTGCCCCGCGGTGCGGGCCTTGGGTGTGCTTGTCGCGGTGCCACAAAATGAGGCGTTTTGGTAGGGAGGCAATCATGCAGAAAGTATCGGATATCTATCATAATTTGGTGATATTATATGAATTTCAATCCAAATAAATAAATAAATATATATATATATATATCATATATCCATATTATATATATATCCATATTATATACATACATATATTACATATGTAAATAATTGCTATGTATAAGTATGGTTGATTTGGATAAGTTATTATGTAGTACATTTTACTTACACATATGCATGATGCTGCTACCTATATTAGATGTCTATACTCTATGGATATCAACAAGTGAATTTATTTTTTGTGATTTCTAGTAAATTGCCCAGCAAAAATGACAAGGGGTGAACACAACAAACAAACAACGTGGATCTGTCCCTTGTCCATTGCAATTGGGGACACATCCAACTGATATGTGATTGAATCATCCATAGTGCGCTGGAAATATGTTGGGAATTTGTTTGGATACATCACCAATGATATGAGATGATACTGGTCCAAACATGGTGCAAATCCAACAAGAAAATGCACATTTCATTGGTCATCCCGAAAAAAAAATGACTTTGGATAAAACATGGGATTTGAGTGTATCCCATGTTCAGCCAACATCTCATTCTGTGCCTTCCGTTGCTAGCAAATCATCGATGACTAAGGACATGGCGTCGTTTCGGTTACCATCGGCTCTACGATTGGGCTCCAGGCGATGGTTTGGGCCAGTGCGGCGGACTCAAAGAGTGTCAGCTCATGTCAGTCATATGGGTGTTTCTTAAAACGGAGCATCGCCAAGTCACCATGAGTTTCAATACTAAAGTGGTCTAATGAGTTGGATGATTTGGGGGTACCTCCCATTTTAAAGAACCTCCATATCATATCTTTCAAGATGGGGTACCCGTTTACCATAAGCTGGTGAACAGAACTTGAAATTTTACCATGGTATACGATACAATTAAATATACCCTCTGGTTATTTAGCATAGCTATGGACAATGGCCCTTGTATGGATGATTCATGATGATTTACCTATTAAAAATTGCGAGTTTCCATGGCTACGGTAAATTGCCAGAGGGTGATTGATGCGGTTTATTTACCAACTTAGAACTGGAGGTCTCCCCCTTGTGTGGATGTTGAATCTTCAGCAGTGAATCAAACGGCCAGATCGTCTTCCTTTTATGAGTACTGAAGGACGCACAACATTTTGGATGATTTAAGGTTCAATGACTCAGCTACAAATTTATTGCAATCATGCTGAGAAACAACCGGATTTCAATCATTTGCGGTTATCACTCAGCAAGGGAGATGCCTGCAAGTGCAACGGCCGAAGCAGCGGTGTGTGCAGAGATTGAGCAGAGACTACTTGCGCCATACCCAAAGCACCCTCTCAAATTCGGGCACATGCTTGACTGGGGGGGCCATTTTGCTGCTCATTGGTGTTGCAAAGATGCAATGGGGGCTACTGTGGCCCACCCATTTGGTCATCAGTGATTCAACATCAGCGCAGGGCATCTTGACACAGCAGCAAGGGGCCAAGCCAATCTGCACTGCGATTTCCACTGATTCTCATTGGGCGCTACTGGTCTATGTGTGGTCTGCAAAAACCACATATTTCACATATGTTGTACTTCCGTTTTGGTTTGTTTATTTCAATGATTGTAGGCTACATATTGTTCCAGACATATCTGATTCGTATGCAGGGAGTCCCCTCCGGTCACCCCTTTCAAGAGAAGATGGAACTGGCTGTCCCCCAAATCACCAGAAAAAAATTAAAGGACCGGATAACCCCACAAGGCAACTTCTTCCAATAATGAGCACCAAATGTTGTAGCGGGGACGGGGAAGGAAGGAAAGACAAAGGAGGTGGTGGAGGATCCAGAAGTAAAACAAAGTTGTGTATGAGAAAAATGTATGTGAAAGATGGTGTGCGAAAAAGAAAGATGGTGTGTGTGTGACAAAGTTGTCTGTGAAAGGTGGTGTGTGTGTGTGTGAAGGTTGTGTGTGAAAGAGAGCGTGTGACCAAGTTGTGTGTGAAATATGGTGTGTGAAAAAGTGGTGTATGAAAGATGGCGTGGCGAAAGATGGTGTGTGAAAGATGTTGTGTGTGAAAGATGGTCTGGTGAAAGATGGTGTGCGAAAGATAATTGTGTGTGAAAGACGGTGTGTGACAAAGTGAAAGATGGTGTGTGAAAGATGGTGTGTGACAAAGTGGTGTGTGACAAAATGGTAGGTGAAAGATGGTGTGTGACAAAGTGGTGTGTGAAAGATGGTGTGTGAAAGATGGTGCCTGACAAAGTGGTGTGTGAAAGATGGTGTGTGAAAGATGGTGTGTGAAAGATGGTGTGGAAGATAGTGTGTGACAAAGATGGTGTGTGGAAGAGGGTGTGTCAAAGATGGTGTGTGAAAGATGGTGTGTGACAAAGTGATGTGTCAAAGATGGTGTGTGAAAGGTGGTGTGTGACAATGTGGTGTGTGAAAAAGTTGTGTGTGTGAAAGATGGTGTGGTGAAAGATGGTGTGTGAAAGATGGTGTGTGTGAAAGATGGTGTGTGACAAAGTTGGGTGTGAAAGAGGGTGTCTGTGAAAGATAGTGTGTGACAGATGTTGTGTGACAAAGATGGTGTGTGACAAAGATAGGGCGTGTGACACCAGAGCCAGCCCAGTGCCATAAGTGCCACGCCGGCCACGCAAAACGAAGGTGGATGTCTCCAAGTGCCACGCCTGCCACGCAAAGTGCCGCAGCGTCACCGGCGACCAAAACCGGGCCCAAACGCTCCACCAGAGCCAGCCCAGTGCCATAAGTGCCACGCCTGCCACGCAAAGTCGAAGGTGGATGTGACCAAGTGCCACGCCGGCCACGCAAAACGAAGGTGGATGTCACCAAGTGCCACGCCTGCCACGCAAAATGCCGCGGCGTCACCGTCACTTGCGAACAAAACCGGCCCAAGCGCGCCACCGGAGCCAGCCCAGTGCCATAAGTGCCACGCCTGCTACGCAAAACGAAGGTGGATGTGACCAAGCGCCACGCCTGCCACGCGAAAGGAAAGTGGATGTCACCAAGCGCCACGCCTGCCACGCAAAATGCCGCGGCGTCACCGGCGACCAAGACCGGCCCAAGCGCGCCACCAGAGCCAGCCCAGCGCCATAAGTGCCACGCCTGCCACGCAAAACGAAGGTGGATGTGACCAAGTGCCACGCCTGCCACGCGAAACGAAGGTGGATGTCACCAAGTGCCACGCCTGCCACGCAAAGTGCCGCAGCGTCACCAGCGACCAAAACCGGCCCAAGCGCGCCACCAGAGCCAGCCCAGTGCCATAAGTGTCACGCCTGCCACGCAAAACGAAGATGGATGTGACCAAGTGCCACGCCTGCCACACGAAACGAAGGTGGATGTCACCAAGTGCCACGCCTGCCACACAAAGTGCCGCCCGCCAGAGCCAGCCCAGTGCTATAAGTGCCATGCCTGCCACGCAAAAGGAAGGTGGATGTGGCCAAGTGGCACGCCTCCCATGCGAAACGAAGGTGGATGTCACCAAGCGCCTCGCCTACCACGCCTGCCACGCAAAGTCGAAGGTTCATGTCACCAAGCGCCACACCTGCCACGCAAAGTGCCGCGGTGTGAAAGATGTTGGTTGACAAAGATGACAGATGGTGGTTGACAAAGATGTTGGTGAAAGATTGTGTGTGACAGATGGTGTGTGACAAAGATGTGTGTGAAAGATGGTGTGTGAAAGATGTTTGTGAAAGATTAAGTGTGGCAGATGGTGTGTGACAAATGGTGTGTGGCAAAGATGTGTGAAAGATGGTGTGTGTGAAAGATGTTTGTGAAAGATTGTGTGGTGACAGATGGTGTGTGAGAAAGATGTGTGTGACAAAGATGTGTGTGACAGATGGTGTGTGAAAAAGATGTGTATGAAAGATGGTGTGTGACCAAGATGTGTGTGATAGATGGTGTGTGAAAGATGGTGGTTGACCAAGATGTGTGTGAAAGATGGTGTGTGAAAGATGGTGGTTGACAAAGGTTGGAAAGATGGAGGACGAGGAGGCGGAGGACAAGGAGCGGCGGGATACAGAATCAAAAACAAGAACCCCACACAAAGATGTGGGGAAAAAGGTGTATGAACTCATAGTCACATTGAGGTTTCCTAAAATGGGGGTAACCCCAAATCATCAATTTAAATAGGATTTCCGATTATAAGTATTATAAGCCATCTATTTCCGGGGTACCCCCATTTCAGGAAACCTCCCCATTACTATGTTGCAAAAGCAGGGCAAAGCAGAACCACAAATAAAAACTCGACCTGCAACCCTAAAGACTGGTTTGAGACTCTGTGTGGTATTCAGAGCACTGGAAATATGGACATTTAAGAATGATGAATCCCATCCCCCTATTGTTAGATACCACCTCGAGGGCCCTCAAAAAGAAGAGATCTACACTTATGGCCCAGCAAACAGTTATAACTGGGAGCATTTCATGATATATAACATTATATAACATGAAATATAACACAAAATATAGCCTAATTATAGGTGTTTTTGTTCATCCTAGTTATTACTGTTAGGCCAGGGCCATAACTGTAGTATACTAAATCAAGGTTTCGGGTGTTGTGGAGGGATTGAAGGATCATGATCCATGTGGTGCAATCCCAGGCGGCGCTGTGCGATCCCAGTGGGCCGTAGATGTACGGGGCCCCAAGGGGCCGACGATGGGCGATATCGCTGGTGAATGGCGGGTTCATGTTGGTCCACGGGTTACTGCATAGCCCTTGAAACGTGGATTGTTCGTTGATTTACCGATGATTTACATGCGTTTTTTTCACTAGCTATAGTTACATCGCCAGAGGGTATCCAGATGTTTGCAAAGAACTTGGTGTGGATAGTTTTTTTCCTTTTTGGCAGGGGTATATTCAATTCATATGTGATCATCACATGTGATATCCTGCTAAGGAACCTGTTTTTGTTTTTTTCCACACCTGCCAGGTGAGGGTTGTTAGATGTTATCAGAGCTGTTCTCCTCATCCTCCTCCTCCTCCTCGTCCTCCTCCTTCTCCTCCTCCTCCTTCCTCCTCCTCCTCCCCCGCGTCCTCCTCCTCTTCTACCACCTCTGCCTCCACTTCCACGTCCATCGTTGCCTTGCCAACTCTTGGCCAAGCTCTTCGCCAACTTCGGAGCTCAGTGCGCACTGCTGGACCTCAACCTGGGACCTTCCCAGCTCAGTGCGCACCGCTGGACCTCAACCGGGACCTTCCTAGCTCAGTGCGCACCGCTGGACCTCAACCTGGGACCTGCCAAGCTCAGTGCGCACCGCTGGACCTCAACCTGGTTCGGAGCTCAGTGCGCACCGCTGGACCTCAAAAGCCAGATAGAATGCCAGAAGATATGCCAGATAGAATGTCAGATAGAATGCGAGAAGATATGCCAGATAAAATGCCATAAGATTTGCCAGATGATATGCCAGAAGATATGCCAGATAGAATATTAGAAGATATGCCAGATAGAATGTCAAATAGAATGCCAGAAGGTATGCCAGATAAAATGCCAGAAGATATGTCAGATAGAATGCCAGAAGATTTGCCAGTGACAAAATATATAGATGTCATGGTGGGGATAACTCGAAGTAATGTTTTTTTTTTTTTTGCGTGGTATCTAATGTTATCAGTGATGTTATCAGTGATGTTTTATCATGTTTTGTTTTTCGATTGCGATTGGAGACCCAGTATTTAAACGGTACAGTTTTATTGTAACGTACCCTCTGGTAAACGTTTACATAGCTATTGAAAATGGCCCATTTATACAAGACGCGAGACAGTGCACGGCTCAAGCCAACTTCACAACTGAAATCCAATCAGAGGTAAGGGACTCATTTATCTCAACTGACGTGGCATGTTCTTTCAAACTGTTCCTTCCTTATGTTTTTTTCACACTTCCTGTCAGATCAAATGGTTTTGTGAAGAGAAACAGATCTTTGATCTTTGCGAGTTTACACAGCATTCCTTGGATTGTTGCGGAGCAATGTCACTCTCCAGAACACCTAGCTGAGAGCCTCAGTGAGGGAGGAGGATTGGAAACCATTTAGACTTGGTTTGAGTGGAATTTCTTGTGTCCCCGAAGTGGACTTGGTCATGGACTGGGTAATCAATCTGGAGTCCCATATGACTTCAATTTACTATGTTTGTTTTTTCCTGTAACTGGTTGGTTAGCGTCTTTTTGAACTAACCCATAGCCTCCTGTAACTGGCAGGAATCGCAGGACAATCCAAGTTTTGCAGGGTATCAGCACTTGTTTCAGATGCACAAGGCCGGCTTGACAACTGAACGATGCTTCGGATATGACAGATATGACGCAAAGACATTCCCATGTACCGGTCCCTGTTAGCAGAAACAACATTGTCGCATTGTCGGAGCATGTTGCATTGGGGGTTTTGAACATTTTTAGAATCACCCAGAGAAGACCCATTCCCTTCAGCGTCTTTGGTTTCGCTGAAAAATCTTGGAATTTGCGGGGTGATTTAGTGTCGCTCCTGTAGTGTTTTGTTCTGAAGTCAAGGCGACTCCTCAGCAAGTAGCATAACCGTAGAAAACATGTACTTTGATGGGCGATCGTTTTGTTTTAGTTTGTCTAAGTTAGATGGGACATCGGATTAGTTGTAAGTTGGCTGGTTGGCTGGTAAATTAGCTTACTAGTTATAGTTAGTTATAGGTACTGAAACATACTGAAACTGATGATCGAGTTGTATTTGTGGACCCTATGGCTTTGTCTAAAGACTGGGTGCCAGCGCAAAATTTATGTTTTGCCATCCGCCATCCTTTTACCAATTATAGAGGCCATTTGAAAGCCAACCGGGCTACAATTAACAGTTCAGCTCAGGTTCTTTGTCCCAGTTGTAGGGGCCCTCAGACTGCGGAAAGAATGCTGGAAGTTGATAGGTTTTGATGAATGGCCATATGCCAACTTACTGGTGCTTAGCAGGGAATGCGGGAATGATCCACAATAACTATAGATAATTATCCCATTTCCCCATTCCCATCCATTCCCTACTAAGCACCAGTAAGCCAAGTGGCCAGATTATTGAACACGGAGGCAGCCTCTAAGGTTGGCCGTGATTGAGGAGACTGAGGAGTTTTTAGTGTAAGGATATTGCCTGCCAAGAGAGATCGGAAAGGTCTTGGTCCATGGTTCTGTTAGACTCAGCAGGGTTCACCACATTTCTGGTTGGTGGTTTCAAACATTTGGATTATTTTTCCATAGATTGGGAATAATAATCCCAACTGACTTTCATATTTTTCAGAGGGGTTAAAACCACCAACCAGCATTTGTTTGCTTGCGAAGCTGTGCCTGATCCCACAAATGCGCTCTTTTGACATTGACGACCTTGAGGATTTGCAGGATTTTCCTGTTTTGGGTGGTGAGTTAGTCACCGACCGCACCGACGTCATGACGTAAATGATGATGTGTGACCAACCAGTTTAATGGAATGATGGATTTTGAACACTGCCTATTTAGCTAGAACCCTCGCAACTGGGCGATAATTTAAGATCTCCTTTTTGGGTATACAAACCTATAACCCATAGACCCGCAACAAAAAAACATACACGTACACACATACGCATACACATACAACCAACAACCAACAACCAACAACCACAACAACAACCACAACTACAACCACAACCACTATGTACCCAATAAGAATGTTTTTGTTTGCCTCAACTGAGGGTCAAGGCAGCAAATCAAGCCATGTAGCAGACTTGATGGCTCATCTCACGTCGCAAAACCGCTGGATGAAACACGTCGTTTTTTGGCATGGTCGCTGGCAGTAAGGCTATCAGAGGCTAAGAGCTATATTTTTCTACACTTATACATACGTATCTATACGTGTCTATAATGTGGAAAATCAGTATTTGTATTTTTGCAGTGATACAATACACGTAAGTGGGGCCCGCACATCCAAGTATGGTTCAAGGTCTCCAATGTTTGTGTAAACTTAGTTGGACCCTTCCATATTTGAATGACATTCGGAAGGCGTTTCATTGGTGTTGTCATATAGCTACAATGTGCTGCCTCCAAGTTAGTTCCTTACAATTTACCCATCTAAGTATAGTTGTCACCATTTATCACCGAAAACCTAATTAGGGGGCACTGCCAAACCTATGGCTATACCTTAACACCTTGGGTCCCATCGTTGGACGTCAAGGCGGAGTCCCTCCCGCAGCGCTACCCCGGCGAGTCAGGCACCCTTGTTGTAGGGGCCCCATCTCCCAACTTATGGAGAGCATCCCATACTACCCATGAAGCCCAACTACATTCCCAAGTGGAGGTGATTTTTATTGGCCAAGATCAAAAAAAACACATTAAGACAAATTACTTATACACTTCAATCCTAAAAAAGGGTCGAGCTGCTATTCTACATTTGGGCCTTTATGACAATGGGGGAAGGAATTATTTGGTGGCATTTCAAGGAGGATACTGGGAGCAACAGTTTGGGATTGTCGCTGATGTAATGGGATATATTGATATACCAGGATGTACAAACGGGTCGTGTCGGTCATAAGTGGTCACGAGTTTCTTTTGAGAAATCAAGAAAAACATGCGTGTCATTGCGTGTCACTGCCGTGTCGTGTCGGTCGGTAGGGGGTGTCCAATAAGCACCCCTTAGGCAAACGGGTGTCTAATAAGCACCCCTTAGAAACGTGTCGGGTGCTTTTTGAACATTCCCTGTGCGTGTCATATCGTGTCGATTTTGACTAGTTTTCTTGAAATTTGGGAACATTTTACATCCGACGCGAAAAGAAACGCATGCATTTCTTCTCGCCAAAAATGAAGTCGGGTGCACCACAGATGCAACGCGGGTGGGATTGGAAGATTTTGGGTTGGAACTCATCATTTTCTGGTGTGCCATCTCCATGAACGCTAAGAGTTGTCCATTAGGCACCCCTTAATCAATTTCTGAAATTCATTAGGCACCCCTTTGAACGTGCTGGTATATATATATATATACTGTATATAATATATATTGAGCATACAGCGGGGAATCTAATGGAAAAAATATAGATTATGGAATGTAATCTGGGTCAATTGGAACACAGTCACCGCGATGCCACGACAGAATGAACTAGTTACCATAAGCCCACAGTGAAATGTTAGTGAACTAGTTTTTTTATATCAATCAACTTAGCGAACATGAATGTATAACAATATATGTAATTATATAACAAACCCTTTTTGATAGCATCATGTTTGATGGTGCACCTTTGACCCACCTGTTGGTCTCTCTTTCCTATCCAGATGGTCTATGTCGAACAGCAGCCCATCTTTCCAGCGCTGCCCATGGATCGGGCGGGATGCCCTTCAGGCAGCGGGACTTTATGTGGCTGTAACCAGAAAATGAGCAGGTATTCGACCAAGTGAGGGATTTATGATGTTAAAATAAGTTTAATATATAACACAATATATAATATGGGTTTTCACCGAGCATAGTATGGTTTTGTCGGAACATGCGTAACTACCATGTTGCTGTGCAGAATGATGGTAAACCATGAATTTAAAGGGTAGCCGGACAAACCCATGTCAGGATTTCCTGTGTTGTGTGCTGTACGATCACTGAGGTCGTTGGAGGTCAAAATGTGGTGCCCCATCCACTGGCTGGTTTCTAAAACACAATTTATTAACTGTTTTGATATAACTATTAATATATATATATTTTATTATTGCGTGTATATATATATATATATTTATACAATAATCCCAATATTCAACTTGCGTAGTTCGGGCAATATGTTGCTACAGGATGGGGGCCCCCAGTTAGAAGATGTTATAAGTTGGTTTATAAACCATTATCACCCCAACTAACTATAATTAGTTATATCTACCATAAACCATAGAATTCAGCCACTTAAAAGGCAACTGAACGCTATCTTGGGGGCCCCATCCTGTAGCATAAATCACCATTTTTGTTGGTGACATCTTACATCTTCATGGTGGAATAGCTTGAACCCCCTGTAGGCATCCAGTTTCGCCCGGAACGACGTGCTGAGGCGCGATACCATGGCAAGATTGGGGATGGTTTCCGGTTGCACCATGGCTTTACCATGGCTTTACCATGGCTTTACCACATTTTTCAGGGACTTCCCAAAAATGGCTTCGAAATAAGGCCCGGATCGACCTGAGAAGGTGCGGCGAAGCCCCCAAAAATCCACAGGGATGGAAGGTGACGGCTGACATGGGACATCCAGGATTCGCCGGACGATTTTGTCCGATGCTGTCGGACTAACGTATAGAAAAAACTATGGAAAATCCCCATGTTTAATGGTTCAATCAACTATAAGTAGGTCACTTTCAATAGCTATGTTAGTTTTCCAGAGGGTAGTGCATGTAACACGGTGATCCTGAAGTGGGAATCTCCTGAAGATATCCAAACATTGAAGATCCCAGAGAATCCCAGATGGGTTGAAGATGGACAAAGTCATGCAATCAATTTTTGAGTATGGGTGGGATTGCAATGCTTCAGGTGATGAAAAGTGATTCCTGAAAAAGTGTATGTATAGCTATGGGGAAAAAAAACGCGTTGACCCCAGGCCAAAAAATGCGTGGACTAAAAGTGTCACAGTGCCGAAATGCCAACTTTGGGGCTCTAGGCAGCGCAGTCCAGACAGGACTTTGTGCATCCCTTTCTGCAGAAGCCCGTCTACACATCGACGCCCACCGGAGATACCGGCTACAGCAATTTTGTGAAGAGGCGCCATGGTGGATGTCAGGGTCACCCGAGCCTTTTGAAACAGGTGTCGAAAAGGTAAGATTCTTTGATTCAGCACGGATGTGGATGCATACAGCATTACGCTGCAGTGGAGTAGGATTGAACTTGGATGTCTCCTTCTACTGACATATATTGCAGCATGCAGCATCCATCCACGTATATCTTGAGGGACGAATCATGACGAATCCAGAGCGGTTGATACTCGCCGTACTCGCCCCACCTTTTGAGCTTGAAGATGACTGCCATCAGATTCGTTCTGACTGCTTGTAGCTCTGTAGATAAAGCACAACACAAACAGACCCAAACCGAAAGCCAAGACGCGATAAACCCTGAGTCATCGACCACTTGCCAAATCATATGAATGGTTCCATGACCAGTTGCTTCCACTACAAACCCTAAATGGTTTCCTAGGAGCTGGAAGACATCTGGTTTCATTTCGGTACCACTTTCATTTTTCAGCATTTTATTTGCCAACATCGTGGATACAAAACCCAAAAAGTCTCACCCGCCAGGGGCTATGACACGCAACTCTTTAGCCGCAGCTATGTCTGGCTGCTCAGAAATCTGGGGATGTCAGCAACCGAAGTGGGATACAACCAGCAAAACATATTGATATGATGTGAAGCCTTAGGGGACATCCATTGGTAGATGGTGGCGTTTATATGTTTTTATTGGATTTTCATGGTGGTTTGATGGGGAAACTAAGACTTAAGAAATATGCAGTATATATATAATGGGATCCAACAAGATGAGATGTGCCTGCGTCTGAAACTGCTACATATTCATCTCACATGGCCAGTTCTACGATTGAAATCACGGGATTCGGTATCTAATTTTCGGACGTCATTTCTTTGGGGTGGCTCGGTGGCTTGCAATATCTTAAAGAATCACTCGCCAGCCTTTCTTCGAATTTAGAAGTCATGAATTTCACGGCCTTCAATGGTCAGGACTGCGAAATCACCCAGCTATCTTGGTAAAATCTCGGTTGGGCTGATTCATCCATGCTTATGGAGAAAATTGTTGAGGTCGATAGTGGTTGACAATTCACTAGGTCGAACGGGCTAGTTGGGGATGTTTCTTGTCTCCAAGGATAGCTAGTGAAAAATCCAGGAGAAGATCTGGCAGTTGGGGATGCAGTTGGGCTTATTCATGTTTATAACTAACCCTTGTAATAACCCTCATAAGTTGGGATTGTAACCACTATTGCCACGCTTCAAAATAATAAAATACCACTCAAGAGAGTGGCACGGCTTTTTTCAGGCTCATCATTGTGGGGCATAATATTAGCAGTGGGATCCAAATCAGATAGTCAAGGTCTCAGGATGCCTCCAAATCAGGATTGGAATTGGAACCATAATATGTTGATGTCTCCATTTTTGTTGAAACCAAATACTCAGGATTGGATGGTTCCAAGGATGTCCTTAAGACGTGTTTAGTTGTCCACGCTTCAGCCTTGCTGATCTCCCATGGCAAATTGTGGTAAATCGTGGTCCACTCACAGCCATAAAACTATGCATATATATATATATATAGAACCATATATAACCATATATCACCGTATATATATATAACTCCACTTATTAGCGGTCACAGTTTTCTATGTATTGTTTATATTACTTCACCATTTAAAACCACTTATTATAGTGGTACTTTAGTAGGCCTCATCATATCATAATCTTTGTGAATCATCAATGGGATCCCAGGCCAAAGGCAACTGGGAGGTGCCCGGAAGAATCCGCGGACGGGGACGGTAAGTGTGATTAGAAAAGCATCATAAAAAACATGGCGTTGTTTTTTTTTATCGGAAAATGATGGAAAATGGAGATTGCAATAGGAATTATAGCTGATTTGTGGTGGATGGAAGAAATCCTGCACCAGTTGATAGGTGGTTTATCCCATTGTTTATAGGATTTCAACCATCCAAGGTGATGCAGGATTTCTTCCATCCACAGTATGATAGCTTCAAGTTGGTTGAAGGTGAACGGAGAACTGTTGGCTTTGTCTTGGTGAACTCGGTGAAGTCTTGGGTACTCTTGGTGGATAGGCAACAAGTGTCCAGGCGAACCTCTGAGATAGGCAACTCTTGGGTAATTTGACCTTTTGATTTTAGGGTCGTCTCAGAGGTAACTGAAAGGTTAGGGAATCCACACCGGACTAGTTTGGGTAGCGAAAATGGTCCCTTCACAAACCACTCAATAGATCCTGAGACATCGAAAGTTTGCAATCTATAGTGTTTGTTTCCTCCAATTATTTATTGTAGTCCCAAATCTGAACAAGCGAAAACAAAGAGCCTGTTTTTGGTTGCGAATCACTAGGAAACAATGCCTGAGAATCCACATTCCAGGAGAGGAACTTATGCAAATTCACTGCAATTTAAGAATTCATTATTATATGAAATTATTTGGGTCAAAATTGGATACCCCACTTGGTGGCTCATCCCACTTAATAAGTGGCTTATAGCCCCTGGTTGTAAGTGGGGTAAGTATGGATAAGCAGGGTTGGTCCACTTATAACTGGGGTTATAACCCACTTACAATTCTGACCCATCGCTTGTTGACTTCGAATTCAACGAGACTAACCCCATATATAAGTGTCGGAATATTGAACCATAATGTAATAAACATTTTTTGTATATATTTAACTATAAGTTATATTACATATATATATATATATAAATATATATTTGAACTCCCATGTTCATCGATGAACTCCCATGGAGGCGGCCCGGCTGGGAATGCCAAAAACTTTGATGTTGAGTCGCTCCGTTCCAACCATCTTCACACAGACAGGTCGGGGGGACCTGGTGGACGGTGCTGGGGTACACGGAGATTTGCTAAGGTTAGGTCAGGTTTCATTGTTTTGTGTTGGTTAGTGCTATATTTCGGATGAATATGAGTATCATTGAGCATCCAACTAAAGATATCTGTTTGTTGGTGGGTATCTATTCGCGATTATTCGTGTGACAACGTATATTCACAGTTACCTTCATCAACAGATTACCAGGGAGTGGCCTAGTTTGCCCTGACGCAGCCGCGCTATGTGATCCATAACCCATTGCGCTTGCGTACGGTGATGGGGTGATGGGCAGTGATATTGTTTTGATGTCGACTTGAACGGGCTTCGATTTTCCCATATGCCCCATATGTATACTGTAGATATGTATTTATGTATGGTAAATTGTACCTAATCTTGTCCTTAGAAATTACTTTGAACTGTTGAGACATAAACCCTCCATTCCAGAACAATGTGGGAATGGGTCAGTCCCAGCTGAACCCCCCCCGCGCCAGGGCAACAGACGCTCAACGCGCCCAAGGTCTGATAAAACCACCCGTGGTCCAAGCTGGGTTAAACATGGTGATTTTCCATAGATACGTTAAGTTTACCAGAGGGTATGTTCCTACGATCACAACTTGGCAGATCTCTTTTTGGCATCTCTTGTCGTTGTTTTGCACGACACCCACTTTGGATCCCACAGGATTCAGAACATAGAATCCCGTGGACCCTGATCGACCCACTGATTGGCGTCATGTTTGACATCCCAAATCAGCACACCAATGGCTGCCTGCCAAGCAGGTCAGTCTTAAGTTGAACAGCCAAAGCAGCCAAAGTGCTGCGGCGGCGTTTCGGGACCTTCAAAGCGTCCGCAAAAAGGGAACCAGCTGGGCCAGCGTCCTCAAGTTGGAACGCATTGACTTGGAACAGCATGGAAAGTTTCCAGGACCAGCACCCATCACCAGTCTGAATCGTTTTTAGGCGGCGAATGGCAGTGGACCAATCATTTTTGTTGAATGGATCTTGGATTCTTGGATCTTGCCCAGGAAGCCTCCAAAGTATGTTGTTATCTGCTGAAGAGCAGTAGACGTCATCGCTTCAGCATTGGTTTGGTGTTCCATGGATGACCTTTGCAGCTGTGGAATGAAATGAAATCCCACACCCTGGCCATTTGAAACCACCATTAACATTCTAAGTGACAATTTATGTAGGTCTTCGAGATCAATATCAATCGCGGCCAATTTGTCAACTAAAGATCGAGACTGACTAGAGAGCAGATTTTTCAAACGCGCACTTTTTTTGAACCCCGAAATGATCACTTGCCGAAGCAAGTCGGAGACCATGGATTTTTCCCACATGCCAGTTGCGACCGAACATGGGTCGAAAAAAAGCTCAGAAATGCGACCTGACCTCTGGAGGGATGGAGCCTCAGGGCCAGTGCTCTGGGATGATTTCATGATAGGCCTAACCAACGTTGGTTAACTGTTATATACCCAGGGCCATAAGTGTATAAACCAACTTAAACATCATCAAACATCATTACAAAGCAACAAAACTATAGTTATATAAATGGTATATAATTATGCTAATGTTGGTATAAAACATAGCCCTATAGTTTTATTACCCATCTGCGAACCATGGTGCTTGAATCCCAACATTTGCCCTTGTCCGAAATCACCCAGTCATGTAGGTAAATATACCAGCACCATGGAGCATCTGGGTTATGGGTCCCATGGGTCCCCCTCCCATCGCGCCAACGGGCGCTCCCAGTTGTATCTGAGGTATCTCCAGCCGCGAGCCTTTGCTGTGCGGATGCCTGAGGGTTGCAAGAGGACCTCGGGTGGGTCATGGGTACCCTCTGGTAAACGTTTACATAACTATGGAAAATCAAAATCTACTACAGTATAAATGGCAATTTTCAATAGCTTTTTGTATGTTTACCAGAGGGTAATCTCCTCTTACAACCGTGATGCAGTGTGATGCATTGCTCTAAATTGTGGCTAAACAAGACTCATTCACAGGTTTATCAAGTTCATGGTCTTTGAAATGTATAACATGGTGATTTCCAAGCAGAATCTTGCCCTCGAGACGGGTGTTTCAAGGGTTCAATAGTTCCATGTCATTCTTAGTTGGGGAAGTTTGGCCGCCAAGGAGTGTCTTCCCGCCAAGACAATAGAATAATAGAAGGAATCTCACTAAGTATTTGAGAGGAATTTGCCCCAGGTGACCAGTATTACCAGTATTGACCACTGGTCTAAGTCAAATCCACGGACCTCATCGCCAGCTTGATACCAGGATTGCTCCAAGCTATAGCTCAATGATGTAAACGATAGCAGGGGAGTACTGTGTAATGTGAGCATTGACCATAGCATTGAGGTATGATACCCTAATAATCTTATACACATTTGACATAAATTGACCATAAATTTGGGCATTATGATACCAGGATTTGACCATGGATGGGATCACTATGGATCCCGAGGTTCACTCCGGGGCCCTTGACTGTGTCGGGTCCGGTGAAACAGGCCTGGTTTGGGACGGCATCGAGAAACGGTGGTTGATTGAAAATTCGATGTACCCACCGGTCATTCAAGGTATCCACCAGTAAAATGCCCATGTACTTTGATGATGTTGATCTTTTTTCCAGCGAAGTACGCCTGCAGGTTTAGTTCGGGGATTTACAACTGTCATGTTTGAATACCTGAGGACAGTAATAGATGTTTGTTGCTTACAACCGCACAACCCCATGTTTGATCATTTTTGGTCCGCGATCTACCCCATCTCCAAGCTTTGCCAAGGGAATTTCTTTGATCTCTGGGTACCATCCGCCTCCAGGCAATGCTTGTGGACTATGGCAGCAGAGATAAGCTTGGAGCCCATGGGAGTCCATAGGATGTGGACGACATCTAACGGGATGCTGGAGTTGTGATAGGGGCCTCTTGGAAACATGGGAGTGGGCGATTTTTTTAATTATTATGTTAGTACTAATTTTGTATTTTTGTTGGTCAAACAGATTGTGATTACGCAGCAGAAATATCATGAGTTACCACATTGCTGGGTAAACCGTGGATATGTAGTTTAGTGAAATCCCACCAGCCTAAAGTGAAGGAATCCAGAACTATTTAATTTCCGAATTATTTTCTGATTTTTTTCTGACGCCCCAATATTGGTTTGGTTCTGGGTCTGAAAGATTTCTGAAATATGTCTGACATATTTCTGAAATATGTTTGATTATTTTTCTTGAAATATATATGGGTTCTGGATCCCTGTTTGTTGTTTGGTGGGTTTGGAGCCTGCAAGGGCTGTTTCCCCAGATTTCTGGAAAAATTCGACAAATTGCTATTTCCTCGTTTTTCTTCCTTTTCCTGCCAAACGATGATTTTCACCAAAATTCAGACAATTTTTCAGATTTTTGCAACACTTTTTTCATATATTTGTTTTCAGATTTTTGTCAAACTTTTTGGATTTTTGTCCAGGCATGGATTCGAATCAGAAATAATTAAATCAGAAAACAAACACCTATTTCCAGGATTTGGCCTTATGGCTGAGGTGGATTCTTACTCATGTAGTTGTGTAGGTTCTTATTTGACCACGTAATGTTTCACTGTAAACCTATGACTGGCAAGGTTGAACAACGCAAATTTTGGCTGCATAAAACCAAGAAATTTATGGAGATATCATTGGATTCAGAACAGCGGACTTAGTTAAGCCACTTACAGTCCAAGTTACCAATCTCTGGGGGCCATCATGGTTTTACCGCAACAATCCAACGCCAGGATCGTCATCCTGTTGCTTAGAAGCCCTACACATCATGGTTGAATCACTCTTAGATAGCCAATTAATAATCATCTATCAATGAGTTTCACCATGTTTATATAATTCTCAAACTCACCGTGTGTATCCATTTGTAATGGTTACCTTCTGATAAACAAACAACATACAAAATCACCATGTTACTATGTAACATCAGTCAACTATCAATTGGCCATGTTCAATAGCTATATGATGCTATATCTTAAAATACCGCAGTGTAACTGTAAAGTCCCAGTATATCACGATATATCAAGTATATCCCCATGAACTCCCCATTTTCTGATGCTTAAACCGAGTTAAACCCATGAAAAATACCCGTTTTGTTCAACGCCTCGAGGCTTTTCTTAGATGCCGTGGTGGAGGTTCGTCAGTCCCTTCTGCAGGTGGCAGGCGTCTCCAAGGAGATCGTCAGATGGGGAGAACATGGAAATGCCATGGATGTTTTTATGGGGACATCATTCATATGAGCTGTGGTCAATACTCATGGTTAATAACCATTAATAGGGGCTAGTCATCCAATGGTTCATAGGGATTTATAATAACCATTATAAGGATCCTTATTATGGATGGGATGACCATCAACCATATAGTGAGTATTGACCATGGCTCATATGGGAGTTTCCATCAATGGGGCTACCCCAATATGTAGCTGGATTGGGAAAATCCATGGATTTTATCCATCTGTAAATGGATGATGCAAGGGGGTAACCGCCATATGTAATTAATGATGACTAATTTATGATATACATAATTTCTCTGGATGAATTGGAATGGGAATATATTATCTGGATAATGGGCTTGAATGTGATTAAATGACATATATCATGGGATTTCACGAGGTTGTATATAATTGTATATTTTCGGATGAATGATACTGACATCATTGTGACGTCACTGGAGCAATGGTTAGGATTTGGGAAATCATCCCCAAATGGCCGTATGACAACAGCTATTTTTAGTTTGGTGAACTATTACAATTCAGCCAGAAATACTATGCTATTGGTTGATACGCAACACAACCACGGGGATTAAGTTGGTGAGTTGGTGCCCCAATATAACCCAATAATTAGTCTAAAAACAGCTCAACCAACTTGGGTTGACTATGGGTTATTTTACTAGCTGAACTTGTATGTTGTTCTTCTGGGGATCATAATTCGTAGCTCTAGTCTTGCAACTTAGATCTTACTTCTCGAAAATCAGCAAGTATCTAAAACATAAAACATGTATATATATAATATATCAAACATAATCAAACATAATCACTCTGATTATTATATATAAAACTTTAGTTTATATTGTAACTACCCCAACCAACGAATCTCTCACTTTCTTCCGGACCATGTGAGGTTCCCCGGATCGATGGTTCACTAGGTGCGACCACGTCGCAACACGTCAGGAGCAGGGCTATGAATGCGTCCTGATGCAGGTGCCGTGAACACAAAAATATCACTGGGACTTTGGCAGCTTCCTCCGCAAAAAATATAGTATATCTATATTATAAATCATATCAGATCTATGGGATATCTATATTGGTATATCAGTATACCTGGATCTTCGAAAGAACACAAATAATTGTCCGTTTGCAAATGAATATCCAGGTATATCTAATATCTATGGTATAGCTATGGGATATCTATATGGTATCTAGACACATCTGAATTGTTTATCGGATGATTCGTGAAGCGCCCTGGGTTGAAATTGCCACTTGGAGGATCCGGCGGAGTTCGAGCTTGTCCCGAATGTCTGTCGGTTATCCTAGCTCTATAAATCTATAAACATGGGTGAACTAACCCCATTTACTAACCACTTCCTAAGCACTGGGATGATCTACAAACTATAAATCATGATAAATCAACAAAAAAGTGGGTAAGTACTATAGTACTAACCTGTACTAACCACCCTTCTTAACATTTCTTAACCACCTACTGGCCGCCCTTTACGAGTCGTGACGGATGATCCTCCAAGCACTGCATCCGTCAGGGTTCAGGCACTGCCGCGGTGGAGGCCATGCTGGGCACCGTGCCACGGGATGGCAAGGCGGCGATGGAACGGCGGGGCCGTTGCTCCGTTGCTGGTTGGAACGTCGTTGGTGGTTTCATCAATATCCATATGTATAATATTATATATATAATTATATATCTGGGTAAACTATAACGACCTCACTGCGACCTCACTGGAATCATGGTTAATAAGGGAAGTCATCCCCAAATGGCCTTAATTCAGGTTAGTGAAATATTGTAATTTACCCAGATATACATACATATATGTATACCTGGTTGGTGGTTTGGAACATTTTTTATTGTTCCATATATTGGGAATCATAATCCCAATTGACGAACTCCATTATTTTTCAGAGGGGTAGTTCAACCACCAACCAGATAATGTTGATATACCCTCTGGTAAACGTTTACATAACTGTGAAAGATCCACCATTTTATAGCTGGGTAAAATCAACGATTTCGACTGGGCCATTTTCAATAGCTATGTCAATAAATTACTAGAGGGTATCTTTGGGGGATGAGCTCAATTGTAGTCATCATTCATAGCCACCAATGAATAATTGTCATCATTAATGCTTAATAACCATCAATAACAATAAGAAGATATACCCTCTGGTTATTTAACATACCCATGGAAAATTGCCCATTTATAGATGGTTTACCTATTAAAAATGGTGATTTTCCATGGCTATGTTAAATAACCAGAGGGTATAACCATAACTTGCTTGGAACTTGTTGGAACTTCTTACCAGATATGGTTCTTCTTATGGTTCTGAGATGGGCGTTATGGATCGTAAGGAAGGTACTTGTACGGAGGATCCTATACCATGGGCTGCGTTTTGTGTTTTTTATGATGTTTGAACTGTAGATGACGATGCAGATGATATATGATGAAATGAAATTAGTCGTGTATTTTTGACATTGTTCAGAAGGAATGTGTGGCCCAACTACCCATCGTCAATGCTTGGGGCTGCAGTTCCACTGAATTTGAACTGTTCACTTGGGTTCTAAGTGGACCAACTTATGGTCTGGTTTTATCCTGGTTGTACCCCTTTTGGAACATTGAATACGTGTGGAGTCAACCAATACTTGTAGCAATATGTAGAAATGACCTCCTGAGTTATTGTTTTAGGGAGCCATAAACCCATGTAAACCCAAGCTATGCATCACTTCTCGCGCTTTTTCCCGTAAAACATCAAGCAACATGTCGTTCCACCAGGTGTTGCTGGTCATCAACGGAGCCTATGGTCACCGACAAACGGCCTCTTGTTGGCGATATGTAACGTGCACGTCGTCATTTTGGATCGTGGACATGTTAAATCAGAACTATTCGTAGGTTGCAAATATCTATGAATAAAAAAATGGTGTCCAATCTGACAGGATTTTATGAAAAATCTCATATTTGTAACCTGAAATCATTCAAGACGACCCATACGTAATCCTTAAATCTCCAGCTCTTCTCTAGTTTCAACGTTTGTTCACAGGCTGAAACTAGCCCATTGCATCCCATGCTACTTCGATTCTGCAGATTCCAGGTCTTCGGGTGAAATCCTTGGGGGTTTTCCAGGTGTCAAAATCCGGCTTAAAAACGCCACTGATCGATGGGCCATGGATGGAGTTAGTACAGTTAACTAGTTAGTAAATGGATTATTTCATTGGGATATATTGGGATATAGGGGGTAACAAATCCACAGTTACTAACCATGAATCGCTAATCCCATGGCCCATCTAAGCAGCGTTGCGACCGGTGTTACATGGCCCAAGTCCGCAAGTCACGACGGTCCCTTAAGGCGATTTGCAGCTACGCGGGGATCAACTATGAAAGCCTGGTCTTCGAGGACATTACGTTGGAGAGCGCAGGGATGGTTAACCATAAGACATACCTTGGCCCTCAAGTTGGGCATCCCAGTTGGTAAACGTTTTATAGTCGAGCTATATTTTGTTCATGTTTGTTCATAAATGTCCATATACAGTAACTGGTGATATTTAGCTGGCATATATCATCATATATCCCACGGATTGTAAGTGGGATGCATATCCAAGAAAAAAACCCAGGGCCAAGCATTTACGAATGAACACATAGATTTACACAATGAATCATAAGGATTTACATGGATTTACCGTAAATTTGCAGGAAGGTGCGTGTACGTTATTTTTACTAAGCTTGTATAACCAACATAGCAATAGGATGCCGATGGAAATGGATGGAAGGAACTGGATGGAGAGGGATCGATGCCCAGTTCCCAACTGGCTTGCCGCAGTTCAGAATCGAATTTCAGAGAGAACTGGGTTTTGACCAAGAAGGGCATGATGCCGTTCCACAGGTAACAGTTTCGATGTTCGAGAAGTAGAGTGGGGACCAGCGCTAAAAAAAAATCCCCGCTGAGAGACTCTACGAATTTCCCGGCTGTGCTTTGGTGAATGTTTGGGGCTGACCATACAGAGTAAGTGGACCCACCGACTGATGAAAGGGTGAGGTTTCCAGGGGCACAGAGGCTTAGGCTTTGCCATTTTGATGGAAATATTATACAAGGTTCATGAACGTGGTAAACCCATAAACCGTCCCCACATTCACCAGAAATGGATGGTATTCCTCCAAAACTGCGGGTTTATTGTTGGGTTTACCACATTACAGGGTAGATTATAAGTTTAAAGACATGTCGAGGCAACGAAGTTGGCTATGTGACCCTTGAAAATTGTATAACTGTTGAATTAGAGCCAGGGCTAGAAACACACAATATCAATGATACGGGGTGATTTCCCTTTTTTCTTCGTAAGTGTCCAGTTGCCTACCATACCTACCCCGATTCGAACAATTCAGACCCAAGAGGGAAGTCCACGCCTGGAAGGCCATATTATGACTGTCACCCCTGTGAACCTTGGTTAAGCATGCTGCAGCATGCTAGTTTGTTTATTGACCAAAGATAGGAAGATATATTGTCGTAATTTATGATTCCCAATGTATACAATTAATTATCGTGCTCTTCAGCTGAAATATGCGTTAAACTCGCAGAGCATCTATGATGAGCCCTGTTGATGCTCTTTCACTTTTGGAAGGCTGCTTCACCCTTGAACATCTTCCGACCGTAGGATTCAGAGCCTATCAATGTGGAGAAGGCGCCGGGGATGCCACAACACAATGGTTTCTGTGGGGGATTCCCTAAGTCACCATGGGCTTCAATACCACGTCATGGTCAGTCATCACTTGGATGGGTGGTTACCCTCATGACTAGGAAACCTCCAAATCTCTCAGACTCGTTCCTGCTGCACTGGGGAAATCGGGCTGGGCCATAGAGCCATCCCCATGTGTTAACTTTTGATGCCTGGATCTGAGGTTAAACTGAGCCGCGACAAAATCCCAAAATTCATCGCTAGCAGCTAGCATTTGGGGATGCTTGAAATCCCATCAAAATGGTGACTTGGGGATGGTGAGTGACGGTTAACCACATGAAAAGTTTCCCTTCAGTGGAGTATAGCTTCACCAAACCCATCATTCCATGAATTCTTCGCCGCAGGTGCTAAGCTCCTTACGACAAAGCAGCGCAACGCATTTGTCACTGGTGCACCATGAAACCACCGCAGGTGTTACCTGGCTGCATGGTGATGTCGTGGTAACCGTGCCCAAGGCTTAGTTAACACCCCTAGGTGGAAGTTGATAAACCAATCTCACAGCAGATTTATCCATCATAAGTCCCAGTGGTAAGAACTGTAAACCAACTTATATACCCATCTTGGGGGCTGACCTTGTACCCATGGCATTTGTTTATCAAGGGCCAAATCCAAATTGTGGCTGCAAATCGTCTACACACAGCAGACTAGTGTGTGGCTTGCCAGTCACAACCCAATGAGCAAGGACTTTTCAATACCCAAGGAGCAGGAATTGTTCTCCAATTTCTATCGGACGACCATCCCTCCGAACAGAATACTTCAAAATGGTTTGATCAGCACGGAAGTTGGTGCACAATTAAATATTGACGGCATCATCCAAGATTCTTTGCTGTGAGGATATGAATCCCTGCTGGCCAGCAATTATACAATTAAGATTCAGTAAACCTTTCATCCATTCCTTCGACACTGTCGAGCATTCACCCTCCAATGTTCAAGCTTTCTCCTATGTTTTAACATTTTTTTGACGATGAACTGAGAATAGCATCTCATGCTTGGATGATTTCATATGACTACAATGTGGTGCCCCATAGTTAGCTAAGTTGGTTATAACTTCAATAACTATGGTTTATGGTAGATATTTAGATACATCTATAGTTAATGGGGTTTATAAACCAACTAACATCACTGGGGGGGCCCACATTGTATGATTGGCTAATGGCCATCCGACCCAGGGCCCGGGCGCCTTTGAACCGCGCTGCTCAGGTGATCAACCCCCTGGAAGACCTGGTGCGGCAGGCGAAGGCCGAGTTTCCTCAGATCCAAGGCAGGAATTCGCCCTGGAAACGTTGGAAAAGCTGAGGCCCGAGGCCCCAAAGAAATCGATCAGTTGCTGTATCTAGCGATGAAAATGTGATGTGAATGTTGGTTTATAAACCATAGTAAGTATGGATATATCACCTATAAACCATAGTCTGGTTGGTGATTTGGAACATTTTGTTTATTTTTCCATATATTGGGAATAATCATCCCAACTGACTATATAATATGTTTCAGAGGGGTTGAAACCACCAACCAGTGATATAGGAATATGACCGATAAAACATCATAAAACATGGTGTACCTGGTAAGTTGTCTTATAACTGGGCAAACTGGAATATATCTACAGTTTTGATGGGACCGTAATTTGAAATTGGAGGGTCCCTTTTTGCAGGTGGCCACTGGACCATGATTTCAAGCTTCCGTCCTCATCTGTTCAGGAAAGATGACTGGCTCAAAAAAAGGGGATCGATTTGGTGCGGTAAGGGGAGCGGATCGAAGCTATGGGTATACATATACTCTATTTTGTTTGCATGATCAGTTCAGCCGCTTCCAAGAGTTGCCTGATAACTGTGATAACTGTGATTGAGGTTGGTGCCCAAACTTTCTGAAGATGTGGTCCGTTGTTTGGTGCAAGGTCGTGATAAAGAACGTGTCACAAGCATTTTCTGTTGCCAAAACTGTCCAAACCAACAAAGGTTACTGATTTGATATGATGCATATAAAGCCATCTGTAATTCCGCGTGCCATACGTGTTGGTTGAATCACCCAATATTTGTTGATGTCAGTTGATGTTATTGCTGTTGTTGTTGCTGCTGTTGTTGCCGTTGTTGTTCTCAGCCTTTGATTCACCGCCCACATGTTGCCAGTTTTGGTGGACTCGATGAGTGGTTTCGGGGCTTACGACTTGGAGATGACCCTGGGCAGATGTTGTGAGTGGAATACCTCGACATAAATCCAACCAATATGCTGAAAAAAATGCCCCATGCCTTAAAAAAATATTCCAGGGTATCAACTAGGTTATGGAATAATTTTGTTTGGAATATTTTTCAGGGAATATTTTTTTTTCAAGGGGTAGGTATACGATTCTGCATGTCGGAACTTGAAAATCATGATCCCCCCCCGTCAAGATACCCCGGAATAATAAAGTTTTGGAATAATTTTCTGTAACTTAAAACATCTTAAAACATCTTGAAGCAGCCTATACGTCCTACATTTGGCCTGGCCTTTCCAAAAGCCATTCCTAGCTTGGCGGTGTTTGCCTGAAAACTTTTTGCTGGAAATGCCAATTGCAGTTATTTAAGGCATCATGCAGTTTGGGCAATTGCTGCCAACTTTTTTTGCAGCGTACTTGCACGCACAACTAGTGTCCAACGGACCACCTTTCTCTCACGGTACTTTCTCTCGAGAGTTCTTTGGGTGGCAATGAATAGGGAATGTTAGGAAAATACCTAGGAAAAGGCCAGGTTGAGTGCCATTGTGTGGGCTTTCCCCAGGGGGGAAATTATTCTAGGGGTATTGGAGATGCCTGGTACCCTCAAAAACGAAAGTGGACAGCTAATCACCAAATCAGCCCAGAAACTGGCAAGAATTGTCAAAAAACAAATGAAACCCACACATGTCCCACCCATTCCCACTATGGCCAACGGGCGTTTTTTGGAAGGAAATGAAGGGAATATGGAAGAAATAGGAGGGCGGACGCAAAGTTGGGGGGGCTTGTAGGAGAGAGCCAGGTTGAGTGCCATTTTGCGGGCTTTCCCCAAGGCAGAAATTATTCTATAGGGGTATTGGAGATGCCTGGTACCCCTCAAAAACGAAAGTGGACAGCTAATCAGCAAAGTAGCCCAGAAACTGGCAAGAATTGTCAAAAAACAAATGAAACCCACACATTTCCCACCCATTCAAACTATGGCCAACGGGGGTTTTTTGGAAGGAAATGAAGGGAATATGGAAGAAATAGGGGGGCGGATGCAAAGTTGGGAAAACTTGTAGGAGAGAGCCAGGTTGGGTGTCATTTTGCGGGCTTTCCCCAGGGGAGAAATTATTCTGGAGGTATTGGAGATGCCTGGGCAATCAATATTTTCCTTTTCCCACTCATTCCCACTAAGGCCAGAACCACCAAACTAGCCCAGAAACTGGAAAAACATCCAAAACCAATTAAAACCATGTTCAACCAGTGGGTTGCTGAGAGGACATTTGTTTAAAGATACTATTCTGACTCTTCTTGATACTATCTGATTATGTTGAAAATTGTTTAAATTTGCGCCCCAGCTCTGCAAGAAGGGAAACCGTTTTCGGCCGTTTGCGCGCAGCTGCAAGAAATAGACATAGACTATACCGGTATCATTTTGATGGAAATTATTCCAAATTTCCATATATCTCAGTGAGTTCTTGGAATAATTATTTGTTTTGAACTCAAGATATGCCGGAATAATACTTTATTATTCTGAGGTATGTTGACGGAGGTATACCCCTAAGGCATCCCTCATGAAAAACAATCCGACAGTATCAAGCTGATGAGCTTTGTGATGGGCCTGTGCAGCCCAGCCTCCCTGGCATATCTGTTTTTGCCGTGGGCCAGGCAGCCTACTGCAGGAGTCACAGTAGCAGATGAGCTTGGAGGACCAGGAGGGGAAGCCACAGAACTGGGAGTTCGACATCTTTGGTTCAGGTGTCCAGAAACCATCAATCTTGGTGGAAAACTCTCTGAAAGATTGAGCGGAGAGAAAATGTTCGTCGCTGGTTGTGCAGACCTGAGGTGGATCGCAGAGGGATGCCGCATTTTGGTGCAGAACGGGCTGGAACCTTTGTCTCTGTCTCCGGGCACTGTGGATTTGGTGAACACTATGATCGAAAGATACAGAAACATCGGATTGATTTGCCACACCGGCAGCACCAGGCTTTGGTACAACAAGCAGTACACGTTCAACTTGGACAAGCTGACTTATGTGCTGAGTCTGCTTCGAACACTACTCACACAGCATCCTGACCTTTATCCTGGAGCCACAAGATCAGCAGCCCTCGTGGTCAGGTTTGACCCTTTTGGATAAAACACTTGTGTTTTATTGTGTGGTGTTATGACATCAACATTCGATGTTTCTTAAGTCGGTTTCAGGTAGCGGTTGCCTAGGACCCTGGTCCATTTTGGGCTCCTGGCACAGCCTCACAGGTGTCAAAAACGTTCCATGCAAGGTGATGGCCCTTATACTTAGCTTAGTTGACCGAAGGAAGTTTAGAAGTCAAACTTCCGACAATATGGACAGATGAAAAGCAGAGTAGGGGAGAGGCAGAGAGAAGAGGAAGATTAGAAGAGAGAAGATGAGAAGAGAAAGAGTCAGAAGAAAGAAGATACAGATGCGCGAAAAGGTAGGAAAGTCGCGAAACACTGTGTTTTTCCAATGATTTTTGGCTCCGGAGGGTCGAAAAGTAGGCTCGCTAAAGCGGCGGGTGCGGAGCCAGCTGGCCAGAGGAGAGATGAAAAATTGCACGCCGTTGTGGCGCGAAGCACTAAGCACATTTCCAAGTGAAAATGTACAAAACACACCATTCTCGGACCACTTTTGGAAGTTGCGATGTCGAAAAAGTGCACGCCGTTGTGGCGCGAAGCACATTTCCAAGTCAAAATGTACAAAACACACCAGGTTCGGACACTTTTGGAAGTTGAGATGTCGAAAAAGTGCACGCCGTTGTGGCGCGAAGCACATTTCCAAGTCAAAATGTACAAAACACACCAGGTTCGGACCACTTTTGGAAGTTGAGATGTCGAAAAAGTGCACGCCACTGTGGCGCGAAGCAGATTTCCAAGTCAAAAGTGTTAAAAACTGACGGTCTCGGACCACTTTTGGAGGTTCAGATGTCGAAAAAGTGTCAAAAAAGTGCACGCCGTTGTGGCACGAAGCACATTTCGAAGTCAAAAGTGTAAAAAAAATGAGGGTTTTGAGCCTTTTTTGACGTGAAGATGTCGAAAAAGTAGACACTGATTAACTTAACTAACTTGACTAACTTAACTAACTTCACTAACTTAACTACCCTAACCTCGACGACAACAGCAACAACAACAACAACAACCACAACAACCACAACAACTACAACTACAACTACAACAACAATAGATCGATAGATGGAGAGATAGATAGATAGATAGATAGATAGATAGATAGATAGATAGATAGATAGATAGATAGATAGATAGATAGATAGATAGATAGATAGATAGATACATAGAAAATAGATGGGTAGGTAGGTAGATAGCCAGAGAAAGAGAGAGAAAGAGTGAGAGAGATCAAGCGCCTTTCAGTCCATCAGTGGCTTCGCTCTGCCATCCCTGATTCACAACAACCAATTTCTCCTATAGGTTTCCTATTTTTGAAACTTCCGCCACCGCCTTGTGCGGTACTACTGGTAAGCATACATATATTGTATATAATTGTATGTATACATCTATGTTGCGAGTAATTCGCATTTTTTTAAAGGAATATAATATATATAAATAAATATATATATATATACACGTATATATTGAACATGGGTTGTACACCGACTTTCATAGCAGCCGCGCAGCGGCCTCACCTTCAACTAGGAGCCCCCAAATGCAGCAGTGGCTGAGAAATTCCGGGATTTGAAGGAAACAAAATGTGATCGCCCAGGTTTGTATCACCCATTTTGATGATTGGGTATTCCAAGAGTGGGGATTGGTTGGTTCTTGATCAAACAAATCCAAATGTTTTTTTCTTGGAGCATCCAAGTATAACAACTACATCAGAAACGGACCCAAACAAAACAAAAAACAAGGCAGTTACAAACCAGGGGTTGATATGGATCAATCACTTGTTGCAAGTGCATTTTACTTACTTATTATTATAGTATCTTCTAGGTGTGTATCCTTCACGGTTATGTGTTTATACATGATACACATTATATAATTTTCCTCTCTCCCTAATACTAAACCCCCCAAATAATAACAATTTCAGGTAGTTTTTATTATTAGTGGGGTATTTATTCTTAGGGAACCAAAGCGGACCCTAATAGTAAATTTAAACCCTTAATTACACAAAAAAAAATATTTTTTCGATTTCAAAATCAGATACTGTAAGTGTCCTTTAATAACGCAGATAAACAAATGCCAAAAATTGGATTTCGAAGCTTCCCCCTAATATTAAATTAAAAACCCTAATACGAAAAACTAAAATTTTCGGACGGACCCTCATAAAAAACACCCCGGGGTTGACTATAGTTTACTAGGGGGTGAAACCCACAAATAGTAGCTTTACTTTTAATTGGTTTCCAAAGGGGATCAATTAAAAGTCAAATTGGCCAACCTGATTTTTTCCAAACTTGGAGATGGACCCTAGTTTGTATTGTTCGGGGGGTGTTTAGTAATAGGGGGAAGGGATTATATATAAGTATGTGCACTATATGCGACATGTCCAGTCATATGCCGGATATTATCCCAATGCGGATGCGTTATTCCTCAGAAGTGGGTTGCCAGCCAGGTAGTAGCCATGAAACACCTAACTGACTATTCTTGATAGTTGTACGCCCAGAATCTTGATTTATCCCTCCAGATTTGTCAGCGCGAGCATCCACAGTGATCCTCACCACCCTTTGGGTCATCCCCACGTCCCCCTTAAAATGTGTATATGAAAGAGAAGGGTTGTGAGTGTAGTTGTGAGCCAGTGGATGATCATGTTCTTCCAGCATCATCCAATAGATTATCTTGGTACTTCATCAACGGTTTGGATGTCGCCAGTTACATATGGTGTGTCGATACGGTGTGAATATGGGACCTCCAAAATATGTAACTTGGTGAACAGAACAGAAGAAAAGTCGTCAAGTATCTCCAGGATGCTCGCCAATTTATTGTTTCCCCATAACGGTCATAAGTTTCCAATATTTCTACACGGTGCAAGCACTCCAATTTTTCAATTTGTTCATAAACCCCATTGAATATAGATAGATAGGCAGATAGATAGATAGATGGATAGATAGATAGACAGACGGACAGATAGATAGATAGACAGACAGATAGATTAATAGATTGACAGACAGACAGACAGACAGACAGACAGATAGATAGATAGATAGATAGACAGATAAGATAGACAGACAGACAAACAGACAGACAGACAGACAGATAAACATATATATTACACATATCTATATATATATATTCCCAAAATCACAGCTAGCCAAGTTCACTAAGTCAACTTAGCTATCCTTCGGGAACTTCACCAATTTTCCGAGGACTTGGGGCATTGACTTTGCCGTGTCTTCCGCGAACAAATGTATCGAGGTGTGGGCAGCAAGCGCCGGCAGCCGTGGATCTTGGAGATACTGCACGAAACACGGTGTTTTTGACGTACTTTACAAGGAAAAACATGGAAAACCATTGAATATACAGAAAAACATAACATATATGATAAATCATGAATTTTGGGGGTAGTAGTTATTCCATGATTTTGGGACAGACCCATTTGAAATTTGGAGGGCACATCGATTGTTGAAACCATGTTTTTTCCCCCATTAAGTATGAAGGAAGGTCAAAATTGTCCTTAACCCATCCGTTGAGAAGCAGGATGATTCCTATTTCTGGTGGAAGACTTGTTTAGCTGCTTAAATGGAGGGATGCAAACACTCGCGAAGCACATGTGCAAAGTATCTCAGGCCATCTTGGAAATTCGAGCTGATACAACCCACCAATCTTATATAAGCAAAACGGCAGCGACACACACACACACACACCAACATTTACCAACAGTTACTCCAACATACATACACTATGTTTTCTGCTAATCACGTCAATGTCAACATGCAAAATATGTTGAATTCAAGAGCGATTCTGTGATTCATCAATTTGCAGATCACTCTGCGGTGGTTTGGACAAATTATTGGTCATGTTCCATGGTGTGGAGCTGTGCAAGGAATTTCCTAAGGATTTTGTTGCTGATCATTTGACAGTATACAAAATAGGTGTTCAACAAAGAAATGACGTGTTCCATTGCTGTAGGTAAGTAGAATCATGTAGTTCCGTCTTAAATTGGGTGAGGTTTTCATTGCTAGCATAGTTGTTAGTTTTCATCGATATGATATGCCATAAAAGTCCATGGTCATCCCCACAGGAAAATTTGTGGCAAGCCATGATCTGTGAATTTCAATTTTATTGGATGATACTAGCCGATGAAACATCTATATTCACCATGTTTTCTTTGAAGATGGCTTGCAACCCCCATGAAGCGTAGTTCAATATTATTATTGTTATTATTGTTCTTATTATTATTAAATTATTATAGCATAAACCGAAGTTGACCTGCTTGCAATGCAACTTAGCGAGTCTGGAGGCTATGGCCATACCAAGCAGGACCTCCTGCTTTGTCTAATGTTTAATATCAAGGTCGTGCCAACTGTGGTTATTTATGTGTGCCACGTCAACCAGTTTTGCCTGGCATTTTGCCTCATCATATCATAGGCCACCTTCGCCATCATAAATTATCTATCTAAATCCCCATGTGTTGGTTATACCTCCATTTTTAAACGTGGTTTCCTAAGTCACGGGCGAAACCCCCTAAGTCAAAGCCGTGAAGCCTCGGCAGGGAGTTCCCGGCTTCGCATATGTCCTATGCCAAGTGGATGCCTTGAAGCGGAGCAAAGGGACCTCACGGAGCCTGACCATGGACTCCCGGTCTAAATGGCTGATATGGCTGGGGGCCTGATTCTGGTTATTTCCATTGCGATTTTGACCCTGTTTTCATAAACAGGTGTACTTTAATGGGGTCTTTACTATGAACAATTAATTGGATATATCAATGATCAGTGATAGCTGGTTGATGATTAGATTGGGAGTTCAATTACCCAATTGGGGACTAGCAAAATCCATGTAGTAGGAATCCTGTGCTCGACGAACCAAGGGTTATATAGATGGAATGACTAAGGGTTTTGAATAATGCTCAGGTGGGTACGCGAGAGCTCATCGAGGTTTCCTTGTAAGTGACATTTTTTTTCCAGGATGCTGTGGATGATGTAGAAGCATAAGAATTTCCCAGCTGTCCGACTTGTCAATTTTTTTCAAGATTGCTATAGGAAACTGCCCCAAATTGGGACATTTGCAGCCAGCAAATTGTACGCAAGTGTGTCGATAGTTCTACATGTTATACAAGATGGTGCCCCCCAGTGTTGTTTGTTGGTTTATGTTCACCAGTTCGATTGATATCTATCTACCATAAATCCAACACATCAGCCTAGTGAAATCAACCAGGTGAGTTAACCTGGGGCAGCACTGTTTGGCCATCGACCTCCACAAGTCGGGTGATATCGTGGTTCGCCAAAGTGCTTCCGTCGAATCACCATTTGTGTTGCCTAATTTTTGACTAAACAGACTATAAAGATATTCTTTGTTGGAAACTTTCAAATAGGTGAACTTCAGATGCCAGTCTGTTTGCCACACCAACTTGCCTGCCGCCAAGTGGCGCGAGCTGGCCTTAGGACATCTATGACCAGTGGGCCAACATGGAAGCCACTGGGTGGGTGGCCCCGATGGGCCCGGTGAATTAGGTTAAGAATGGCTCTTCAGCACACCCTGGACCCTACAATGGTTGGTCGCATGTTGTAACTATACCTAAATTTGCTGAAGATGTTTTTATATGTTCCCAATAGGAAACCCACTACTTGGGGAATCTACAGGGACTATGTTTGATTTTGTTGGGGGTTCCTCAAGCAAATCCAAGTATAGCACAATAGTCGAAGGAAGTTTAGAAGTCAAACTTCCGACAATATGGACAGATGAAAAGCAGAGTAGGGGAGAGGCAGAGAGAAGAGGAAGATTAGAAGAGAGAAGATGAGAAGAGAAAGAGTCAGAAGAAAGAAGATACAGATGCGCGAAAAGGTAGGAAAGTCGCGAAACACTGTGTTTTTCCAATGATTTGTGGCTCAGGAGGGTCGAAAAGTAGGCTCGCTAAAGCGGCGGGTGCGGAGCCAGCTGGTCACAGGAGCGATGAAAAATTGCACGCCGTTGTGGCGCGAAGCACATTTCCAAGTCAAAAGGTACAAAACACCTCAGCGTCGGACGACTTTTGGAAGTTGCGATGTCGAAAAAGTGCACGCCGTTGTGGCGCGAAGCACATTTCCAAGTCAAAATGTACAAAACACCTCAGCTTCGGACGACTTTTGGAAGTTGCGATGTCGAAAAAGTGCACGCCGTTGTGGCGCGAAGCACATTTCCAAGTCAAAATGGACAAAACACTAGAGGAGCGGTCCACTTTTGGAAGTTGCGATGTCGAAAAAGTGCACGCCGTTGTGGCGGCGAAGCACATTTTGAAGTCAAAATGTACAAAACACCTCAGTGTCGGACGACTTTTGGAAGTTGCGATGTCGAAAAAGTGCACGCCGTTGTGGCGCGAAGCACATTTCCAAGTCAAAAGTGTTAAAAACTGGCGGTCTCGGACCACTTTTGGAAGTTGCGATGTCGAAAAAGTGCACGCCGTTGTGGCGCGAAGCACATTTCCAAGTCAAAAGTGTTAAAAACTGGCGGTCTCGGACCACTTTTGGAGGTTCAGATGTCGAAAAAGTGTCGAAAAAGTGCACGCCGTTGTGGCGCGAAGCACATTTCCAAGTCAAAATGTACAAAACACATCAGCTTCGGACCACTTTTGGAAGTTGAGATGTCGAAAAAGTGCACGCCATTGTGGCGCGAAGAACATTTCCAAGTCAAAAGTGTTAAAGACTGGCGGTCTCGGACCACTTTTGGAAATTGAGATGTCGAAAAAGTGTCGAAAAAGTGCACGCTGTTGTGGCGCGAAGCACATTTCGAAGTCAAAAGTGTAAAAAACTGAGGGTTTTGAGCCTTTTTGACGTGAAGATGTCGAAAAAGTAGACATTGATTAACTTAACTAACTTGACTAACTTAACTAACTTCACTAACTTAACTACCCTAACTTCGACGACAACAGCAACAGCAACAGCAACAGCAACAGCAACAACAATAACAACAACAACAACAACAACAACAACAACAACAACCACAACCACAACAACAACAACAACAACAACACCAACCACAACAACTACAACAACTACAACTACAACAACTACACGACAACTACAACTAGAACTGCAACTACAACAACTACTACAACAACAACAGCAACAACAACAACAACAGCAACAACAGCAACTACAACTACAACTACAACTACACAACAACTACAACTACAACTAGAACTACAACTACAACTACAACAACTACAGCTACAACAACAACAACAACAGCAACAACAACAACTACTACTACTACTACTAGTACTACTACTACTACTACTACTACTACTACTACTACTACTACTACTACTACTACTACTACTACTACTACTACTACAGCAACAACAACTACAACTACAACAACTACAACAACTACAACTACTACTACAACAACAACTACTACTACTACTACTACTACAGCAACAACAACTACAACTACAACAACTACAACAACTACAACAACTACAACAACAACTACTACTACTACTACTACTAGTACTACTAGTACTACTACTACTACTACAACACGACACAACAACTACAACCACACAACAACTACAGCTACAACAACTACAACTACAACTACAAAACAACTACATCTACAACTATATGACTGCAACTACACTACACTAATTACATTACACCACAACTACAACTCCACTACGCTACAACTACAACTACAGTTGCAGTACATCATACTACATCCAGCAGTTGTGGGTGAGGTGACCACTGCAACCATTGCAACCACTCCAGCAAACACAACTCCAACCACCTTTCGGTCAATCAGTGGATTCACTCTGCCATCCGTGATTCACAACAACCAACGTCTCCTATAGGTTTCCTATTCTGAAACTTCCGCCACCGCCTTGTGTGGTACTACTGGTATACAATAGTAAAGATAAGTAGGTTAACAACCATTATGGTTAACTAAGTTGGGGTATTTCACTAGGTTTAACATGGTTTAATCAAGTTGGTTTATTTCACCAAGTAGTTTTTTCCCTCTAGGTTTATAAACCCTACAGTTGTACCTGGCTATTAGGCCTGAGCTTATAACTCGGTGGCACCACCTTCCGCTAATTAAAGATGGCAATTGGAACACCGAACGCAACTATTTGTTTTTTTACCATGAAAAGAGATATATACTGGTATGATTGCAAAGTGTGTTCTATTGAAGGATGTTAATCTGTCTCTACAAACTACAAACTGGGGCTCCCTCGTTATACGTTGGTGATAAATTGAGTATAGTCTAATGATGTCTAATGTCTCGTTGTATCATATTCCCATAAACCATAGAAATTTGTTCTAAGGCAACTTAGCTATCTCAGTCCTTGTGACATCATTCGTCGTAACGTGGGGATGTTCCAGCCTGGTGTCAGCCGGTTGAATCAATGGGATCCACAAAAAGTATCAAACAGTGGCGATTTGCTAAGAAAGATATATGGGAAACCCATGGGAAACCCATGGGAAACCCATGGGAAACCCCTCAATCAACAGCCAGGGGGTAAAGGTCTCTCCGGGATAAACATCGACCTACACCCTTTAAGAATCGCTTGTAAGACGAGGCGCAATGAGGTGATCCGCAGATAGTTCATATCTCGGCTGGCAGATTTGTATTTACAGTATAATAATAATATATATAGTACGCATTAGTATACTATGTTGTTCAAGTGTTGTTTTCTTTCAAGAGCAACACATCTCAATGTCGCAAATGTACATACATACATACATATATATACAATTATATATATTTATATATAGTAATTATAGTATATAATATAGTAACTATATATATATGATATATATGTTTATGCTGTTCCCAGGTGTAAAACCACTTGAAATCCTGTTTCTGTTTTTCTCGCTGCAACTCTGAGGCAGTTCAGGTATACACCTCCAACACATGCCATCTTAGCCTTTCAGCAGGCGCGTGATGGAGCGGAGCGGAGCCATGACTGGGTGAAGCCAATCACTGCTGGGTCATTTTGGTCATTTGCCATGAGGTTTGCCATGACCCATAGGACCATAGGATCCATGTATGGTATATATATATATGCTAACATTTGGGGTATATTGATGGTATATGTTACCATATATAGCATACATGGATCCTATGGGTGATGGTTTGACAGTTTGACCATGCAAAAATGGGTTTGAACCACTTGAACAAAGTTGAAAAGTGATGGTAACAGATAACCAGGGGTGATGATTTGGGCGACTCTGACCATGCGGTAAGACCCTGGAAAATGAAACATGTATAGACGGTCTACCTATGAAACATGGTGTTGTTTTGCATGGCTGTGTTGAATTACCAGAGGTGGAACACATCAAACCTTTGTCAATGACATCCCCTCCAAGTCTAGCAAAAGTTGCTTGATATGGCACAACTTGTAGTTTGTGAGTATGTGGACCACTAGACGGCAGTGGTGGCATTTTGGAATTCACCCTAGATTGACACTTAGTCAAGTAACTGCACTGTCGGGGTAGTAATGATGTCCTACCATCCAAGCATCTGGCATTTCGAGCTACATCAAACCGCTGCCCCAACTATTGATGTACTGGTCGTTGGCCCGGATCTCTCTCAACATCAAACACTGGGCCAGACTGAAATATTCCGTTGTCCTGGCAATAATCAAATATCTTCAAAACCATGAACCGTGTTTTGTGCAGTTATGGTCCTTTATCAGTTATAAGCCAGTAGTTCACCCATCTATGGAATGATAAAACCATTTACAACCACTTACAACTAGTAAAGGACTTTAACTGTACTTTGAATTCCCAAACGTGACAGACTATGCGCTCAAATCAAGGCCACTTCGCTCACGAAACCTCTTACCTTAGCCTATAAACTGAGGAAATCCTCCATTTGAACTTATTGAAGTAGATGAATTCCCGTTTTTTAATGTTTTTTCTCAACAGTTTCTTTCCATCTTCCAGCCATGTCTGACTACCCCCGCCTTTGTGACATGTGTGCCCCTTCTCGGGATTTCCTCGTTTCGGCTAGGCCCTCGCGGAATTCCATGAGGAAGGTGGTGTGGCTGCGCGGAAAGCCAGATATACGGCCGCTTGGACGTTGGGCATCACCATCAGGGTGGTTGCAGTTCCAGGAAACGACCTGGACATCGAACATCATAGAAGCATAGAACCATAAATAATTAGAAGTTATCATCCCCACCCTACTGGATGGGTATACATCTTTTATAGTTTTTGGCTGTGGAAAAATATCACCATGAACCATTGAAAGATCATGAAAGGATCAATGTTTTGTGGACTACCAAAGATTGACCAAGTTCTGGGGCTGACTGCCCATGGCTTTACCAGTGCTGACATTGGAAGCTGGGATGGAGAAGTTGTTTTCGATGGTCAAGCCAGGACCCAACAAAAAACACCATGGTTTTAGAGACCCAGAATGAATGGATCCAAGGCTAAACCAGGGTTTCCTTTGGGTACTATAGTATATTGTAGTATATTGTAGTATCTAATAATTAACTATTGTTTGGGCAGCGGGCAGGATTTTATTGAATTGCTATGTGTGGACAGCACAGATGTTTTCATCAACTGAGGCGAACTATGAAGTGTTGGCGTGTGGTGGCCAAGTGAAAAGGCTTTGCATTCTGCAGCTCTGCGGTTCAGATCTATTCACTTTCATCCCTGAGAGTGGTTTGATGATTCCAATGTGTCCCACTAGATTTGTTGATTCAAGTCTTCAAGTGGGACAAGCACCAAGCAGTTGTGGTCTGGATTCTCGTAGAAGATGATGCAACTACGCATCGCCATCCACCAGCTTGAGTGGATCATAAGTTTGGTCGAGATCCTGTCTCTCCAGCTCCGGAGCTTGTAAAATCAGCATGTTTCAGTTCTAGATCCTCGATGAGCCTCATGTTTTTTGCCTCTATAGCCATCCCAAAATTGGACCCACCTTAGGTTTGTCGAAGTCCGGTGGACTTTCGACCGGGATCATCGCCAGGCGAGAGATGCAGGGCATGGGTTTTGAGTTCTACGTGCCGGAGGCAGACGACACATGCACGGAGACGCACGGAGACGAACCTGGTGGTGATGGTGTCGGTGACTATCCATTTGATTTCTCAACTATAGCAAGTCCCAAAAGGATAGCAAGCGAATTCATGACTATTTTAGTCGGATTTTACTTGTCTATGTTCATGTGTGATTGAAGGGAATAATTGTTAGCCATACCCTTTAAGGGTACCCCTCAAGCCTGTACCCCCTGTATGGGGGCAACCTTAAGCCTAGGTATACACCAGGTATATACCTCACTTCTATGGGAGCAGTATGGGATGCTTATGGCGTTATGGGAAAACAGCTGGCTTGTGGCATGTCCAACCACACTAGATGATGGCCCGACGGGACCGCAACGAAACGTGCATATTTCACAAAATTACCCTATAATAAGTAAGTTGAACAAGGGCAAAGACAACTGTTGCCAACAAATGGGATGAACGCAGAACGCAGCATCAAACATTGCCCGACATGTCAGATAGCCAACACATACCCATCTCATCAAGACGCCTGACTCAGGCTCACCATACACATACAATCTTGACAATTCTGCATTACTATTTGTTTCAGAATTAGTTTTTGCAGATTTTGAGCAGATAATTAGTTTTATGCGGTGAAGGGTTGGCTACTGACCAACTGGCCACTTAATTAGTTTGTCAATTGGTTTTGAATTCGTTTGCTCTGCGTTGCATGTGCTTGTGCCTGCAAGTCGTTCTGCGTTAATTAGTTTTTGGATAATAGCGTTTTCTCGTCTTCATTTGGTTTGGTCACATCTGGACATTATGATCATTCTGGCTGACACCTCGCTTCCAACCCTATGTTGGACAGCACTTTTCAACAACTCGCTCGTGTTGATCGGTGTGTTTGATCGGGTCGCATCAATGGCCGGACCGAAAGCTTTTTGGGGAGTTTCCCGAACGTTGAGGATGGCATGAGCTTCTCATCAGGGCAACTTGGTAGGGTGACCGAGTGGGTGATCGCCCGCCCACCACGGGGGGCAACGACCCCCGAGATGCTACGGGTGCCAAGCACGGCCGTTGGAGTTATACGCCCAAACGATAAAGCACGTGAGCCGGGAACGGCGAGGGCGCGCCGAAAGGGCCGACGGGCCATGGCTACTGTACGTAGCCCGGAAGTCCTTCTTGGCCGCACATCGGATGGGCTTGAGGAAAACGAATTCTTTGTGTGTGTGTGCACATACATTACAATATTACTTGCTGGATACCATTGGATCTTCCAGAGCAAACATCAGCTGATGGAAATATTTTTGGAGCGAAGACTCTGCTTAGGGCGGGTCATCCACCTCGAAAAATATTCCGCCACCATGATTTGGGGGCCAGTTTTCAGCCCCAACATTCAATGTTTGTGCAAACCAGGAAGATCCCAGTGTTTTGGGCTTTCTGGGTTCCAAAACTGCCAAAAACGTGAACAAAAAAAACAATATTTTGAGCGTACGGGAGGTGTATGGGAGGTGTATGCGAGGCGTATGGAGGCGTATGGGAAACCCAAATTTAGTAAGAAAGACAAAAATATGACAACATTGAATCCAATAGAAATGAAAACGCGAGGCAGTACTGATTTACTAAAGCAATGCCCGAAAAATATTCGCGAGAGAGCACTACAAAAGACAACCGAAATATCCTCTCACCAAACCAAAAGCATTGCTTTAAATGCTTGACTTGCCACCTGAGAACACCATCTCGCGTAGGGACATACAGTTGCCCCGGTGGGCATTGGCCATGCCCCTCAAAAACGTAAGTCCTCATGCTGGCTGGCATTCTTGAGCAACACATGGTTCCCCCAAACCATTTTCAGCTCTTAATTGGCCAACACGATCGCTCAAGATCTGTCAAAATTACACACGGACCCAGCAAGCAAAACAGAAAAAACAGATCAGAAAAACCAACCGGTGAAATAAAGGTTGACAACACATATAGCAGCCAAAGATATTGATTGGCTAGCTTTTGGATGCTTTTGGGGCAAGATCCATAGACCTCCCATGCTTTTGGGGCAAGATCCATAGACTTCCTATGTGAGGGTCCCAACCCTGCAGGTACCAACATATCCCGTAGACCTTACGTATGGTTTTGTCTGAAAAAGGAAATTGATGTTTGAGCAGTGGATGTTGGGGTACCTTATTTCAGACAAGCCTTTATATCTCGAAGAAATACATGTTCTTGAAGGTGGTTTTGGTTACAAAAAACATGGGACCATGTGACCTTGAAGATGCTTGACAGTAAAGACCATGATTACTCACAGACTTGCCCTTGAACCTATCCATTAATATGGAAATGATGTTCATCTGTTTTAGGTGTGCCATGGGAAGGAGGTTTTGGGTTCAACCAAGAGAAGCTTGACTAGAAGGTTGAAAATGAATCGACCTTGACCTGTTGGTTGTGGCAAGTCCAGATCCAAAAATTGACAAGCTACCTATGGTCCTATGTTTACCTATTTAGTATCACTAGCCATCTTATTTGGAAAAAAACATTTCTTATCTATGTTGAAGGCTGCAGAAAATGGTTTTCTGTTGCTATTAAAATGAACCAACCAGCTGCCAATCAATCATTAGTTAAGGAAACATTCACACCATTAGTGATTATTTTCACTTTAGGATCTTAGGAATCATGATTTAATGTGAATTCATTTGATATAGTTTGCCCAAATCCTGGTGACACTGTTTGAACCCACCAGGGGTGTCGCTCCTATTGCATTTGCACCTTCAAGACGCCGGAGCATCCGATGCTGGGCAAGTCGTTGCAACTTGCTGGACATCAGCAAAGTAAAGCCCTGGCTTGGAATGTCATTGTATAATATGCCATATTAGGCAGTTGATGGTTTAATACATTATAGACATAGATGGTTATAGAATAAAATTATGAATGTCTAAAAATGATGCAGCTTCTAGAAAACATTGTTGCTGTCTTGTTTGAACTTTGTGTCATCAGACTATTTTGTGTGGTGAAAAACATGAATAACGCCTGGGACCATTGTGTGCTAAGCTACGTGCATCCTGGTTCTGATCAGACTGTGGGCCAAAACTGATGGCTTGGAAATCATGAATTGGATGGTTAGTAGTGAATGAGTAGTTGGATTGACCAATTTTAAGTAAATCATCTTTCAGAATCGCATGTCACTACTGTCAGCTTCAATAAGAGCCATATGTAAATCCATCGGGCCTTTTACAAATAAAACTGCCCCAGACTGAAGAAGAAAACACTCAACAAAGAAAAAAAAGCCCTCCGAGTCCCAAGAATGAGCTTTACCAATTCCCTAATGACCGCCAAATCTGCCACTCCAACTACATTTTTTTTTTTGAGTGCTTCAATTCCCTGAAGCTCAGGAATTTTCATTTCCAAACCTTCTACAACCTGCTGGCGGAGCAGGGGTGCGCTTCTCAAAGCCGGCAGACATGTTTCCTAATTCAAGTGGGAGTCCATTGGCCCTCAACATATCCAAGGCAGATGAGACAGATGACACAGCTAGGTCAAGAAACTGGAGGATCAAATCTAGAGAATTGGGAATAGCTTTGGGCATGGACATATTGACATTCCAGTGATGGCCCTTGGGGACTTACTCGGCTATGCCTAGCATGTCCCATGACATCGCCTTGACAAAAACCAGATTCCGGAGGGATGAGAATCCATAAAGCCCAGCGAGTTTCACATTAGGGAATTGCCATGGCTTTTGATGTTGTGAGATGTTTTCTGGTTGGTGGTATGGACATGTATGGAACATTTTGTTTCTGACTTTCCATTCAGTTGGGAACAATAATCCCAACTGACTAATATGTCTCCATATAATCCCAACCAGTTTTTTTAAACACTTAGCCACATTATCAATATCCACCATCACCAGGAAGGATTCGGCAGCTGCGGCAGCCGAAAAAGTCCCAAGGTTTGTGATCTATCCTGGAAAGATGTCAAAGGGCAACTCCTTCAGAATAGGCTGGGCCCACAGATGACATATTGTTGATTGTATTAGTTCTTTGTATATGCGTTGTTTGTTTAAATCAGTTTTGTATGTTCTTATGTCATGTTGTATTAGGTTGTATAATTATACATGTATATAATATACATACGCATCCATGATATACTTAATATTTACACTTGCACAGTCATGTGAAAACACGTTTAACATTTCCGTTGATTGCATCATTACCATGTTGGGTCAGGAAGACTTTGGACCTTGAAAGAACCGTAGCCAGGCTTTGCTCCCTGTCACAACCATTTTGTCACAAAAAATGGTGGATACCGGAAAACATCAAAGTCAGCGTGTAAAGAGTGGAGAACATAATGATTAATTATTGATGTTATAGTATGTTATAGTAAGGGTTATATGGGGAAAATTATGATCAATGATGTGTTTTTTCTTTTCCACACAGAGCGATTCTGGCCCCCTGGAAGTCTGCAGGCATCATTGGTCGATTGTTCCCGAAGGACTGGTGACGGCGTGGTTCCCTTTCACGGACCTCAGCTAACCTCACCAAAGATCATTCATTGGATTGGTTTAAGGGAACATCTATAGGAAACCCCCTATAATTGGTGGTAAAGACCATGGTTTCCTGTAGATTTTCCCTTAAACAAATCCATTGAATTATAGTAGGGTATGTAACTCTATCCCGAAATTGCAATAGGTTTTTGGGATCTAAAGGGAGAGCACAACCACTGAAGATTATACTAAGCCTGGAAATGAGAATGTGCAGGGTAACTGGCTGATTTCACCACATATAAGTTACAAGTGCAACGAATTGACGAAAACCCGAACCCATGGACTCTAAATGTGTTTTTTTAATCATTTTTAATCATACAGACATCAATATTTTTTGTGTTTTTGGGCTTAGATGGATCTGTCACACAAACCACCAAAAGTTAAACTATGAGCAAGGGATCAACAAACCACCAAGGGTTTTGCACCGGAAAGACCGCGGACAGGACTGTGAAATGCTTTGTTTAGCTGTGCGAAAGGCCTGCGAGAGTATGCAGGTTCCTTTGCCGCTGTGATCACCGTGGTGCCGGCATGTCCTTGTGGCTTGATTCTTTTCGGGATAAGTTACCAAGTCTCAATGGGACTGCAAGTGGGTACTTTTCAAAGCTTGAGGATCAGATGGAGGCCCCACCCGGGAGTCTGGGTTTGATATTTCCTCATTTTCCAGCCTCTCAGATAGGGATTTCCAACCCGACTTCTCTCAGAGGTAACTGAAAGGCTAGGGATTGTTGCTAT